>CM055906.1:6102268-6627425 GCA_029582155.1 Panopea generosa
GACTATCTGTGTAGGTATAAAATACAGGTCCAGTCCAGTATTAATATTTGGTGTCTGACTATCTGTGTAGGTATAAAATACAGGTCCAGTCCAGTATTAATATTTGGTGTCTGACTATCTGTGTAGGTATAAAATACAGGTCCAGTCAAGTATTAATATTTGGTGTCTGACTATCTGTGTAGGTATAAAATACAGGTCCAGTCCAGTATTAATATTTGGTGTCTGACTATCTGTGTAGGTATAAAATACAGGTCCAGTCCAGTATTTATATTTGGTGTCTGACTATCTGTGTAGGTATAAAATACATGTCCAGTTCAGTATTAATATTTGATGTCTGACTATCTGTGTAGGTATAAAATACAGGTCCAGTCCAGTATTAATATTTGGTGTCTGACTATCTGTGTAGGTATAAAATACAGGTCCAGTCCAGTATTAATATTTGGTGTCTGACTATCTGTGTAGGTATAAAATACAGGTCCATGACTATCTGTGTAGGTATAAAATACAGGTCCAGTTCAGAATTAATATTTGGTGTCTGACTATCTGTGTAGGTATAAAATACAGGTCCAGTCCAGTATTAATATTTGGTGTCTGACTATCTGTGTAGGTATAAAATACATGTCCAGTTCAGAATTAATATTTGGTGTCTGACTATCTGTGTAGGTATGAAATACAGGTCCAGTCTAGTATTTGTTAAATTAGTCAAATTTTACAGGAGTTGTCTCCCCTTTTCAACTTAATTTTGGGTAAAACAAGCAGTGGGGCATTTGTGTCCTATGTGCACATTTCTTGTTTCTTGAATAATTGTCGTGTTATTGTTCTGTGTCAGAGCCACTGGTCTCAAACCATTCAGGTTGTGAGTTTAAGTTACAGGTTGTGGGTGTAAGTTTAGCTTTGTGTGGGAAAGGTGACCCTTACTTGGAAGAAAGTTTGTCATGCAGATACTTGGGAGAAAATATGCCATGCTATTACTTGAAAGAAAATAAAATGTCATGAATTACTTGGGGGGTGGGGGGAGTAATGTGACATGCGAAAGAACTGTTAATCTACTAAGATTAATGTACATTGTCGTAAACTCAATTCAAACATGCAGAAATCTTTCTTTGAAGCAATATTGATAAGGAGCTGTCTTAATTACGATTGACTCTTGTAGGCCATAAACAATTAATACAAATAGTATTTGTTTACTAAATTTGGGAAAATATGTTAAAATCATCCCAATTTGCACAAGTTTCAATAACCAGATTATGATGTGAATGAGACATTGAAAGCTCTTTGCAACCTAGATGATATCTTTGTTCTTAGTGCATATGTTTTATGATTTATCAGTAGTAATGAATAAGTCTTATTTCAATCTGTTACAGTTTTCTTGAGCATTTCATATTAATGTGACAAAGTCAAAATATTAAACATGGAAATTGATTCAATAAGCTTTTATTCAAAGTCTTCAAACAATTTAAGATAAACATATTTGCTCAGTTAATTTTGAATAATTCGCACATTTTTAAGTTTACAAATGACTTGTATTAAAACAAAGCTACTGCCATTGTACACTGGCCATTCATTAACATTCGAAGAAGATGAAATATCATCAAATTTTGTACTTGATGTAGATTCTTGATTTTGGTTTGCAGTTTTGCACGGTTTAAATTTCTCATTCTTTGATAATTGAAGTTGGGACGATGTTCGAAATAATTCACAACGACACCAGAAACCTCCGTCAATATAAAGATTCCCCAAGTGGTGGCGACTTGGGATGCACTCAATTATATTTTTTCGCTAAAAGCAACGTTCGTTATCAACGAAGACTTAAATCCATACTCCCAACCATATAGTTGAAACAAAATATCACATATTAGCAGCATGTCATAATTCTTGAACAAAGTGGAAGTCAGTTGCGGCTGCAGTTGGGTTTTTGATAAACAATTTTTTTAAAACAGAGAATAAATGCAATTCTACTATTTTGTAAGACAGTTTTAATTCTGAAAAGATTAAAATCAATTTTGTTCTGTCTGAAAGAATCTTATTTATTAAGTTGATAATATGTTAAATTTTAATTTAAAAAGGTAATCAAGTCCTCCTCATATAAAGATGGGAAGTTCGGTATTTGTGCCTAATGTGTCCTTTATAACATACTTTTTAGCTTACTGGGACAAAGTCTAAGGAGAGCTATTGCCATGACCCTGGCGTTGTCATCTGTAGACCCCTAGGTTAACTTTTAAGTTGAAGATATCTATGCAACCACTCATTGGATGTGAATGAAACTTTGCATGTGTGTTCACCATCATCAATGGAACACACACGGAAAACACACAGACAAGAACCATAACTCTGGATTGCATTTTGGCACAGTTATGGCCCTTTTTTGACTTAGACACCCAGGGGCAAGCTTTGTTGTCTTCTGACAACTCTTGATACATAGTGTGCCTATTCTGTTTGCCTTACTGATCTATACTGTGTTGAAAATGGCATCATTATAAGATTCTTACATGGGTTTGAACTTGAAATAACTGTTTTGGCAGAAACAAAACATTTCCCATTAATGCATATTTATGTCATATTTTTTATACTATCCCATCATAGATTGGCCTACTGTTGTAGCATTTGAAGCTTTATCCTGCCCCATAGTGAGACAGAAACATCTAACACATGTAAAAATGCAGATATCCTTCCCCGTTACACAAGAACAATTGAACAATTTTTGACATCTAAGAACGTTACATTTGCGCAATATTTTGGCAAATTTTAGAAAGAATATTTTTTATAAGGCTTACACTAGATCATAAAGTATGTAAGCGACACACTAAATGAATTTCCTGACTCTTTTTTCATAACTTTTACACTAAGAAATTCGTAAACATTGCAGATGTAGTGAAACAGGGCGAGACCACTGATTCTTTGACAAGGAGAATGAAAGGCACAAAGCATAATTTGTAATCTTTTAACCTCAACTCAGTTTTCACATTAAAACAAGAAGAAAATGGATTTTGTACAAGGAGAAAATAATTGGTAAAATTATTAATTAAATATGGGATATTAACAGGATTAGCGGTTGACAAAACCAACAAGTTGAGAATAATTTGCACTCACCGACCCTGCCCCAAAATACATTTGAAAGGTATAGCAGTCGTAAAAAAATTGACGGTAAATGTGATGCGGAACGAAATAGGATTCTCCAAGAGGAGAATAGGTGAGATTATTACTTAAATGTGAGATATTTACGAGATGCTTTCACAAGCTGAAGAATGTAGCAAGGTGTTTTACAGTCCTTATTTTCCACTTAAGTTATGATTGCTCTGAAATGGGGCATGCAATATGAGATGTAATCCTGTTTATTTTATATCTAACAATGCGCTAAGTGTGAATTTCCACATCCCCTAAGATACAATCTTGAAATATTTTCCAATTCTCGAGTTGTTGTCTTACAGGAGGAGAATGTAGAGAGGTGAACAGAAGACAAAAAAAATATGTATCTTTTGTTTGTTTGAAAATGGTGAATTCGTTTGATAAATCTAATACTCCTGAGTATGTTTTTGAAAATCTGGTTAGGGCAATGAAGTTGGAATAAGAAATTTATAGACAAAGTGGTGGGAGTGTACATCAGTTATTGTGCAAGATTTTCAGTCAAAAATGTGGTGTGTGTGGTGGTGTAGAGGGGGTTGGGGTGGTGTAGAGGGGGTTGTCTTCTGACAACTCTTGTTGAAATTTTGTATTGTATATTAATCGTGTTAAACAGAATATGTATAAAGTTAATGAAATGGTCATGATGGATTTATATTAATTCTGTTAAAATGTGACACAATTTAAGTTACTTTTCATTATACTTAACACCAGCCGTTTCGAATCAAAACATCCCAATTTTTTTTATATTTTGTTTTTACAGACAATCTAAGTCAGCTGTTCATTAAATCCAAAAATTGTCAAAGTCATACGGTTTTATATCCCTCAATGTACCTCATAAACCCGTTACCCATAATGCAATACATCATCACAAGATGTTTGACTAAGCTTCAGTATGGACATAATTTGCAGCACTCGCACAGATAAACTTCGCTAATGGCCCAATTTCTTGAAACATAGGTCTATCTAGCCACCTTTAATTATGTTCAGAGTTTGTTTCGTTTGAATTTATCGTTTCTAATGGCAACTCGACTGACAAACCTAATTAAAAACACTTGAAAGGACAGATTTTGAGCTCCTGTTTTGAACGGTTGCCCAGTTTTCGGTTCTTTTCATGATTGTGGAGCCGTGGAGGAAACCAGGAAATACACACGCTGAGCAGCCTGGGATAGGAAGATGGCTCCACATAGGAGACCATAACTTAATACCCAGGTTCAGAAGATGGATTTGTTGTACTCAAGTAGATATTTATAGTCTAATCATTGACAGTATAAAGTATGGGAGTTTATGGTGAGTTTGTGTCTGTGTGAGAGAGGAGATGGGGGGAGTTGAGAAAAAGAAAAGAAATATTAAATTTTAGTGTAAGACAAATTAATGAAAACTAATGTTGATTACTGTTGGTATTTTTTTTTTAATTGATTAATACAGAAATATCAGAAATGTCATCCAGTTATTTTACATCGATTTCAAAACAAGTTTAATGACTTACTCAAGTCACTGTTGAAGGCTCAGATGAAGGATTTGATTGGAGGATGAGCCTGGTAACAACTAATCATACTTTCATTAATAGTAACACAGTTTTTAAGTGGACATCAAATATCCTAGTTTTTCAAAAAAAAAATTTTCAAGTTTGATTTACCACAGTTATCATCGATTCATCAATTCAGATGTGAAAAATATATTTGATTACAAAGTTTATCAGATTCAAAGAGTGTGTAATTACATTTTTGAACACATAAGAGAATAGTTTACATGAAGAGGAAGTGGCCATATCAGAAATGATTGGTGCCTTCTGCTGCGGGGTGTCAATCACCATGGCAATGTGTGTGTGTTGTCATAAACAGGAAAACAGCTGTTGTCTGTCTAAGCACTGGCATGGCAACCAGCCATCAGGCTCTCTAATTTTTATTTCCTTTCTGAACTTTTAAATGACCTGTGGTAAATTTGACAGAGGTATTGTTAAGCATTCCAGGGTACAGGAAACTTTAAAAACAGTTTGTTTCACATTAGAATATAAACTATTTCTGGTGTTAGTAAGATGAGGAGCTCATACTTTATGTGACAAATTTCTTTTTACAGTTGTTACACTACTATATATAATCATAATTCATGTTATATAATATACTCCCTTTTCTCTGGACATGTTTGTTTATCTGTCTATATTGTGTCATCTCTCTCTCTCTCTCTCTCTCTCTCTCTCTCTCTCTCTCTCTCTCTCTCCATTTTGTATCATGTGAACACGCAGATCATGTGACACTCAAGTTTGGTCATGTGGTCTCTGATCTATCAATCTGGAACATGTGAAAACTGTGAGATGTGATAGGGGGCAGATAAGGCAGACTGGTGGATGGTCATTAACTGTCTTGGATATAAAACTCATAAATATTCCCACTGAATCTGTAGTACTTGTCCATCTCCCAGAAAAATACCTGCAGGATCTCTGTGGTCTTACACCTGGTGAGACTAGATTGAAAAAACCTGCTGAAAATGTAACAAGTAACTGATTTTTTATGCTTTTAATTAAACATGGTTTAAGCCATTTTTAAGGTAATATAACATATAGCATGAATCTGAGTAAAATCACTGTCCTTTGGGTTCTCTTTGAATTTGAAAGTAAATGGCAAACATTCTCACATCAAGTTTTTGAAAGAAGTTGTCCTGTTTCATTTAATGTTTGAGATCAACTAAATAAAGTAAGACAGCTGCAACATTGTATGCAAGCAGAATACACATTTAGTTAACAAATATTGTATGAACTTGATAAGTTTGGAAATTTGTTTAAAATGGTCACTGTCTGCTCAGAATTTGCATCCTGTCTGACAGTGTCATAAATACAGTCAGGGAGTGTATAGTCAGGGGGGGGGGGATTCTCCCAGCCAGGGGGGATTCCCCAGTCAGGGCGGGATTCTCCCAGTCAGGGGGGGATTCTCGCAGTCAGGGGGTATTCTCCCAGTCGGGGGATTCTCCCAGTCAGGGAGTGATTATCTCATTCAGGGAGTGATTCTCCCAGTCAGGGGGGATTCTCCCAGTCAGGCGGGGGGGGGGGGGGGATTCTCCCAGTCAGGGGGGGGGGGGGGGATTCTCATAGTCAAGAACACTGATCCTTTATTCTTTATATTTATTTCATTTGAAGATGGCACAGTTATTCATGTATGATTTTTTTGGTGAAAATTATTGCATACTACTTAGCAATTCACTTTGACTTTCTTTTAATTTTCTGCAGAGTTATTACAAAATACTTCACTAAATAAATCAAGTAGCATAATGCTCAGAACAACTGTCAAAGTGCTGCAAGCTTCAAAATGATCCAGAATTACGCAACACAGTCAATATAGGTAAAAACATATTAAATATAAAACCAGTCTATCACTTCCTGTGAGACACTGATTCTTAATTACAAGCTCTTACAGCACTTCTCCTTAAGTAATTGCTTCTTGACGAGTTTGCCTTAAATTAAAACAACAAACCCTGACTAATGGAGTACAGATGCGCTTTCTGATGACTTCCGAATTGAAACTACTTCAATATCTTGATCAGTTTTCAAGCGTCTTCCTGGAAAGCATGTGTTCAGGGTCATATAGCAGCTTTTTGCGTCACTTTTGCCAATAAAATTTCAAGATATGGGCAATCTTCCTCAAGATCATAAAGGTACAAGATTCACCATTTTCAGGTGTCTCACCTGTGCTTTGATAATTCACCTACGTCAGACAATCTGCTAGTTATCAATGCCAGCTAGTCAAATTTGCCATTTGTTGGGACCTTTTTTCAACACAATATTTTATAAGCATGGTGGTAGTGTAGTGGATTGGCCGCTCAAGCCAAAGGTTGCAGGTTCAATCCCCACAGTTTGACCAGTGCCTCTCAAAAAAGCAAGACTCAGTACTGATTCTACCAAGACTGAACCATTGAAATAAAAAAAACATAAGATTATCAAATAAGGAGACCTGCTCTATCAGTGATCTGGTTAAATGCGAACCGTCTTTGTTTTATTGAGTTAACCAGACTTTACCTTTTATTATTGACAAGACAGTATATTTAATCATACAAGGTTTTTTGTCTTTTAAAGTCTTTACAAATAATTGATCCATTAAACATTACAACCACGGAATCAGATGTTTATAATATTTGCACGTTCGGAATAAACCGTTATAGAATGCACGTGAGCTTAATGATACTCGAAATATTGGAAGTTAAGAGCACATCTGACTTATATTGCAGTTGGATACATATAAAATCTTTGTTTAATTTTAATAGAATGTTCTTTTAATTTAGGAGAAATCTGCTAAAGAACTCATCCTCCCCTGTTCAGAGACATAAAAAAGGATTAAAATCTTTAAGTATTGAAAAAATATGTTTACCGACGTATATAATTGTTTCCGTCATTTTGATGCTGAGCTTTCCAGTTAGCCAAGCAATCCTGCTTGATGCAGCTTATGATCGTAAAACAATATTTAGATCGGCGTAATTATTGGAAGTAATTAACAGAACTACTTGATTGCTTTCCACTAGAATCAAAACATATTTCAGATGCTGTGACGGTCTTTCTTGTAGTTTCAAAAGTGTACTTGGCAATTGGGTTTGAAATAAGGTAGAAAATTTGCAAACCACTGATTAATGTTTTAAGTATAAGTGTCATATTCAGTTCCACCGACATTGTATACTGTAATCAAGAGGTCCATTAAATAAAGGTAGTTTACTGTTTTCAAGGAAAGTCAAATGCTTACATGTTATGATTTTATTCTGCATTTGAAATGAAAGTGAATAAACCGTGGTATTTCATGTTGCCCTATTAGTGTATTAATGTGAAACATAGTATATTTATGTCATATACAATTATTTTGATTGATTGATTGATTATTTAGCGTCATTTTTATGCTATCGAGGGCTAACAGACGATCAATTAACATAACCACTTTTTCCTGGTATTAACCAGTACTCGAGTACACCCCATCTCCGCAAGTAACATATAACTTTCCCACTTGAACCAGCGGTGAGAGACGAATGATAATGAGACACAATGTGGTATATCAATCATCGCGGAGACTGTTGCCGGTTACCCTGTCTGACTGAGCTAATCAGGCTCGGCTTGTTATATACAACTAAACCTGCCTGAGGTAACCATATAACAGAAAAGATCAATATTGATTTCTTAAATCAAAGGACTGTTGAATACAGGTCTTGAATACTAGAAATAATATAATAATAATTAGAAATAGAAAATATGGCTGGGTGACAATGGTAACTGCTTAACAGAATGAATGAATGGTGGGAGTGTTTACAACACACCAACACATTATAGGTTACATGATGTCAACGGGAAGGAAGATTCCAGATTCACTCTATGTACAAAAGCATTTTTAACATACGAACTGAAAATAAAACAAATGAATATGTAGAATGAACCTAGAACATTGATTCTTGCAGATTCTCAATTTAGTGATGTACATCTATTTAGGGATGTATATTTATTCTTTCCAATTCTCGTTTGGCACCCTAGGACATCACAGCGGTTGATGGTCTAAGTTTCATGTATGTGTGTAAAATATACAAGAAAGATGCAAAAAGAAGAACTAATGATAACGCATACACAGGGAAACAGTGACTGTCATTGTGGGTTTTTACAACCACCTGAGGTTTATTACTGTACAGTAGCTACCATCACAGCGGTCCTTATCAGAAGACGGGCTGGAGGCTGGGTTTGAAGTGTTCATCTTTTTGGCAAATTTTCAACTGGAAGTTTGGGACTATAACAAGAGAGTGTGTCTGTCTGTGATCTGACACAGAGTCTTCTGCTTTGATTTTATAAAATTACCAACATTCTCAACTCACTGCAGACTGGCACAAGTGGCACCATCAAAGACCAAAAGTGCTTGCTCTCTCATCAAGCATTTGAGCACAATGATCAGACTGTGTTTAAATTTCTTTCTTTTTTGTTTCATCTTCAGTTTTGTCAAAGTGCTTAACCGTTAATTTCTTTTTTAATGAGATATTGACTGGTACCCTTAATTGTTCTTATTCTGTATAGGTAAGCAAAGGTTTTGCAGCTACTTTTGTATGGAATTGTTTGGGAATCTGTCCGAAGTTTTTTTTTGGATAAAGACTGGTACCTTAATTATCCTTATTCTGTATAGATAAGCAAGAATATTACAGCTGTTTTTGTATGAAATTACTTGGGAATCTGTCTTAAGTTTTTGTTGGATATAGACAAGTACCTTAATTATCATAGTCATAAGGGGACTTTTATGTATATTGCTGCAGAGGAACCAGTCTAACCCAAAATTTTGAGATATATTATGGCATTTTGATATAAATTAAGAGTGAACCATTTAACGCTGTTATAAATCGTAACAAAATGAGAAAATTGAAAATGTAAATATTATAGGGATGGCTTATTATTATAGAGAATATTCAAAATTAAATCATTTTTATTATGAAATTCATAGAGAGTGGACAAGTCATTTGGAGAGGGTCATTACATAATTAGTTAGTTTAATTATGTAACAGAGTTTGATTATGTAACAGGGTTATTACTTTAAGATAAGGCATTTTGTAAATAATATTTCCGTCTTTGCATTAAATCACAACATTAATGGTTATTTTTTATGAAAGGAAATATTCAAGATGAAATTCAAAGTGATAGACCATTTATCAAAATCGAAATTAAAAATGTCATTAGTTGATTATGTGAAATTGATGGTAGATCATAGCTGGGAGTTTATTTTAATTTAAAAAAATCAGCTGGCAAGAATTTGGATTCCTTCATCACAATAAATGGCAGAAATGTTTTGTCTCTTTGAAAAGCGCCATCATTAGAAATCTAGTTTTCACAATATAATGTTGTACTACATTGAGTGAATCTTTTACTTTTCAGACCCGTTAGCCTCTTCCATCAGGGCTTAAATTGAATTTACAAAGTAGAATGATGCTGATTCAATCTTGCAAATAACTTTCTACATATTATGCCTATATTTTGTTTTACATCATTTGGCTCTCTGTCAGTAATTCATATTTACAAACTTTTAAACTATAATGGAACAGTCTCCATGTTATGGGAGAGTTTATTATAGAAATTCAGTAAGTTGCAGTTGAATGTATACCACTATATTGTACCAGTTGGAGATGCCATTGAAGAAATTTAAGCAATGAAAGGCGAATTACCAGTCACTTATATTACATCAATAAGCAATGGAAGGTTTGAATTTAGATGGCATGTGCGTTTGTTTTACCTAGGCAGCTGCCATACTTTGTGGCTGTCGATTTTCACTTTAACTATATGTTCGAGTGGATTATATACGTTTATGCGGACATATACCTGGTTCTATCACAGAGAAAAATCTCTGTAACAGTAAATTAGTCCCTCAAGGTAAACTCCACAGATTTCTGTCAGGTCAAAGTTAGCAGGAAGCTTGACTTGAAACACATGTGAAAACAAGACAAGTCATAAAGCTGCTGAATGATCATGATTACAGACTGGGCCAGGACAGCATGTCAAACACTAATGGGTTTACCATATATTATAAAATCATAAAATGGTTCCTTATGGTGATTTTTGGCTTATTCTTTTTAAAATAAAACATCACAGTGAACTTCGACCAACATAAGATGTGTGTTTGTGTATAAAAAAACATTCTGACATGTTAAAGAAAAATTGTGCAATATTAATGGTAACATTGAATTTCGTCATTTATGAGGTCCAATACTTCTATATTTCTGTACCCCTTGCTTTTTTCTTCTGATAAATAAATAATTAAGTAAATAAATCATTTTCTTTCGCTTGAATTAAAATATAATAAAGTTAAAGTTATTTTTTTAATCTTGACATCAAAAGGCAAAAAGCCACACTTTTTATCTGTTAATATACGGACCTTTTTGCTCCCCTGGATATATAGAATCTGTGAAAAATTAGAGTTTTGGCAAAAAGTCCCATAAACCATACTTTCCAAAGATATAAATCTCTATTCAACAAAGCAGTCCAAGACTTTTGAGATATGAATATGTGAAATACAAAATATGAGGTTGATGGTATGGAATTTACGAGACAGTGTACAGAGTTGGTACACTACTGTTTTATTGAAACACGGGAGGATCAGTTTCCCTGATACATCTCAGTAAAACACCACTCTTATCTTCGCTGCACCATAAAGCACCCTCTTATCACGGTCGGGCAATTGAAATCATCAATAGTAGTTGAACATCAGGAGACACCCCCACCTTTGAAGAAAATTTCAAAATGGCTGATCCAAACTGAATGATGGGTAATTTGTAGGTGTTTTTTTTTTATAAACTAAAAATAAAGGGTTCTGAGCTGTTTTTTGAGTTTGAGAAATTGATGAAGAGAAATTGTTTTGATTTTACCAAAAAATATGTGTTACATATTTGAAAATCATCTTTATGTTTTTGGCTTTTTTCTACATGACTTTTGTCTTTATTTGTTATAGCCTTGTTACCATGGCATAAATATTTGGATACCAGGCAGTACACTCATAATATCATAATATTATACCGATAGTGTATATAATGAGAAATTTTGTTCTTTATCATCTTTATTTGTGCATATTTGATGTGACCATCAACATGATAAATTCTTAAAACAAAAAACATTGAGATATATATCTTCAAGAGTGCTGAATTTTACTTTGTTTTCTTTGTAGTTTTTACATTGCGATGAAATTGCGATTGTTAACTTATGACATTAATGTTGTCCCATATCATTTTTCTTTGTCAGTATAAAGGGATTGGCATTCAGGTACACTTCACTAAATATGACTTACATCTAGGCACAACACATTTTCCAGTTTCCTATAATCCAGTAAATGCGTACTCACCACACAATGGCGTGAGCGGTGTATGTTTGGCGTGTCAAGATGTAATAATAACTCCCTATCATGACATGTCCTTACCCAGTTCAAAATTTGTTAAATATAATTACGGAGTTTTCCTGTGTCCCAATGTGACAATTACTCCAGCGTTTAGATAATTGCCGTGATAACTAGACCTGTTTTCGAGCCAGCGAGACATAAATTCTTCTCATTGGAACCCTGGGTCACACTAAAGAAACAAAAATCTACCGTCCAAATCAAGTTATTTTCTGTCTTGCATGAATATAGAAAGAAACGGTGGTCCTCATGGAATTGTCAATTATATTACAAACATATTGCGGTGGCCATTATTTTTCTTATACTTCAGAATTATTTGAAACCGTCTCTGTTTGATGTCAATCGGGTCTCAAGGGAGTTAACTGTAACATGATTATGGACCTAAGGGAGGTAACAAAACATACTTATTAATGCTCCACTCTGGCTAGATCTAATTGACATGCCAAGCTTACATTATGGCGTAGATGTCCCGCAAACGATGATTTGTATCACTGTCTGTCCAAAGTTTTTGAAGAGATATTGTCAGATATATCTTTTCTAATAGCGGAAGGCCATCTTCAAACATTTCCAAGACAGATTGTTAATGGTTGGGGTTTGTTTTTTCAAGTTTGTCCTTAAAAAATACAGTGATGCAGATTTAAGTAGATTTTAAGTTTTAACAAGCTTTGGCTTGTTATAAATGCTGCAGATTTATTAAGAGGGGAAGAACTGCTTCTGATTTTATAACTGTATTCTTTGAAGACTGGTTACTCACCTTCCTGGTATAATATTTATTTTCACTATGACTGGTTCCAGCCTTTAATTAATTAGTAAGAGAACCATTCATCCAGGCCTAGTACCTTTCTTTTTAGTGAAATAAAAAATACTGGCCTTTTAGTACATACAGCTTTCTCGCATTACTTTTTTAAAAAAGAAAACAATATCAAATGACAAAATCGCTTGGTTAATGAAAAACCATGTCATACCTACAATATTATATAACTTGGGAAATTTAAAGCATATTTTGAAATCTTAAAAAAAGTCACTTTTATCAGGGATAAAGCATAATGTCCAGTAGATGGCATAAATGTATGTAGTATTCACAAATTACCCAGAATCCTCCATAATGTTCTTCTTTTTGAGCAGACGCATTTATCCTACCCAACACGGTGTGTACATACCAATGTTATAATATGGCCAATGAAATATTATGAATAATGTGCTAGGATAAAAAAACATAAAAATATTAAGTGATGAATTGATATAGCCCTGGATCCAGGGTTACTGTATACGAATTATCAAATAAAAAAGCAAAGATTTTGAACAGTCATAAATATTAGATAAAATAAAACAGATTACAAAAAAATGTCGTAATTTGACAATTCGTAGATTCTGATGTGGTTTAAAAGGAATGGCTGATTTCCCCACTGGATACTTGAGATGGAAAGACAAGAATATTTAATTTGTGCTAATCATTCCCATTGGTTAAATTGAAGTCACATGCAATGTTTGTAGCCAATAAAAATGAAGAGATAAAAGCTAGAATGGAACATGCAACACAGCATCAAAGTTTGAAACTGCTTGTTTTCTATCTGTTGGTCCTTAATTCATAAAATGACAGTTAGACATTATGAAATATTATAATATTATATTTCTATTTGTTGGGAAGGCTGTTGAGATCTGTTGCAGTTGAACTTTACCTTATTTTCCCTTTATTTAATTTATTTCACCGTTTAAAGCTGAAAAAAGTATTTTGCTGTTGTGACTAATACATGATGTCACCTTGCAGTATATATTAGTATATAGCACCAATGATGTAGTTATGATTTATATAAAAAAATTGTTTTTGTTTTTTTTATTTTAAATTTATTTTTTTAAAGGAAATCAATTGGTTTCTGTAATGATTAAACAGGAACTATTTTGAGTTTTGTCATAAAATTGTGTTGGCTGTTTCCTTGTTGATAGGGTAGGGAGGTTGGGTCATGGTCTATATTGTTAGCACCGTGCAACCTTTTACCTGTACTATAAAGGACAGTAAAACGACTTTGTATAATTATGTATTCCCATTGTTATAACCTGCCTCACTTTGCAGATGGATCTGTTACATTGGAAAATATGAAGTACCCAGTATCAGTATTTGCCCATTTTTTTTTTTTTTTCAAAGTTCATATAATTATTCTACTCATACTTACATGGTTTTCTGCAGACAAAAAGGTACTTACTTTTTATTTCTCAATAGACATTGTCGGTGTCAAATTCAATTACTTCTGATGGTGGGATTTTTATTTAGTACGTCTCCCGAGTACCCACAGCATATGATTGTTGTTACGAAACAGACATACTATAAGTGGTGTGTCACAGCTGATTGTAGCGCCCCCTTGTGATTTCGCGTGGACTTGAATTATGATCAAGCACTTGTTTAGGACTGTCTCCTCAATGCAGAACTGGCCGCGCTGGGATATAAACTCAATTTTCATTA
This sequence comes from Panopea generosa, assembly GCA_029582155.1. Lineage (NCBI taxonomy): Eukaryota > Metazoa > Mollusca > Bivalvia > Adapedonta > Hiatellidae > Panopea > Panopea generosa. The sequence goes on from CM055906.1 coordinate 6,116,723, forward strand.
CTGCTTAAAGCTTTAGTCAATTTGTATGTCACTGTGCTGTTTGACAAATAGGGAGCATGTTTTTTCCCCCTTAAATGAATTTACTTCTGCCATTATGAATTGGGGAAAATGTCCTTTTGTGGAATAAAAAAAAATCAATGTAATTATTTTGAAATTGATGCTGAGTTGCTAAAGTAACTTGTTTCTCTGATTCTTTCGTTGTTAATTAAACGATTATTGTTTGTACAGTAACTGCTATTTTTGAAAGTTGAGACAATGACAAAAATCTGTTGCCAGCAATAGTATTCAAATGTCAGCAAAGAAATTCTGAAACAGGTTATTTAACATATTAACTAAATGTATTCCTGTCATTGCAAAATAATGACCTTCTTGGTGAAGGTAACATTGGGAAACAGATTATTTACAATATTCTTGATATATAATGTCTTAAAACTATTTAGGACTACTTTCAAGATGGGAACACGTAACTCTGCTATGTTATTAACAGTAATAGTGTCAAAGAGATTTGGGAGTTGACTAATGAGCTCACACAACACAGCCTAGATGCTGCTGCTGCTACACATTATAGTGCACATGGTTTTGTCATTAGTTGGGTCACATGATCTGCAGTTATCAGTCATGTGATACATGATATGGCTGATCATGGTGCCTGGGAGGCTTGCTTGGGACATGTGGAGACCATATTTGGATAGCTGGCTGCCATAATGGTTCATTTGACATAGATCAAATCATAAAACTATATCTTCAGTTCAGCCACTTGCCAGAGTTGCTTTTGTTAAATGATGTTGTATATTAAACAGGAAAGGGTAAGGTTTAGGGAGGAAGTTAGGGTTCAAAATAGTTTGGCAATTGCTGTAAAACAATGCAATACAATAGTCTTTATTCACTTTTATATTAGGAGGTTGATATTAATTTTTTTTTTTTTCATTTGGTTTTTCTAACAAAGCTTCTGCTTTCACGTAAACTATTAAAACAATACACAAATAACAATGCATGATAATATTGTTGTCATCGCAATATAAATTATGGCACTAAGTATTCTAAGTTGGGAGTAAGTGTTTACGCCCTACTGATGATGATTAAAAAAAAAGCGCGTCCTATAGACGCACGTAGATATAGATGAGTATAAATGACATATATACGACAGTCAGGCAGTCAGAGTAAGTGTTTCCATAGATCCTGCAGTTTGTACGCCAGTTAATAATAATGTCTTGCAGAAAAAGTAAGCGATCATATGTAGTGTTTACTTGACACACCGACACATTGGTGCCTGTCTCCATGGCAACCTTCCCTGAGCATTGATGACGGTGACATGCTGGCTTATCAGCAGTGCTGGTATTTGTCTCAGTGACTAAGGCACAGTCTTCTTGCTTTGATGTTGGAAATGTCAAACATTTATGAGGCGCTTAACAGGGTTCCAAACATTGTTGAGCATTCCTGCGCTTAGATACTCAGAAAAATGCTGTCTTTACATACCAGTCATTGGGTCTTTACAGAAATTTATAATTGTTGCTGGACTTCATAGAATTCGCTAATTAACAGTAATTGCCAAAAAGAAATTATTTATTTACTGAGATTAATAATTTTGTATTTTCACAATAAAGAGATTAGTGTTTGGAGTATTGATAATTGGTAACTGATAATCCATAACATAAATAGTCATTTTTGAAAATACGCTTATTTCCTCAATTACATTATATATACAGGACATGCCTGGCATTACACAACTCAGTCATTCAGAGGATCTCTTTTTAAAATGTAAAAAAATACAACGGCCAATAGCTAGTATAGCATCTTCAGGTCCTCTTGATCCTCTTGTATTAGTATTAGTTCCAGTATACCATTTTTTTAATCCTCAAATTTATTTTTTATATATCAAACCCCCATTTGTAAAACTATTATTGCTTTAAGAGGCTGAAAGCATTCAATAATCAATTGATTATCAGAAGTTAGAATAAATAAAAAGAAAGAAGAAAAAAATGTGATTTTCTCTAAAAATATAAAACATAAATGTATGATCAAAAGAGCATTCAGAGTGTTTCAATTTAATGGTGAAAATATGGTTGACACATGTTGTGTAATTCTGCTCCCTGGTGTAACACATTCACAGCTTCTTCCAATTTAGGACTTAATTAATTCCACATTAATTACAATCATGTAATCACATCCTCTCTTCTGACGACACTCTCACAGGCAGATCTTAGACTTAATCTTCCCACAATCTGTGTCGCTGTCATGAAGTCGTACAAAATTAATGAGAAAAAAAAATGCAAAAAATATATATTACATACACCATCAACAAAAAGTGCATGATTTCTTTATTATGCTACTTATACACCAACTAATTGTCTCCAAGGAGGGGATAAACACAGAAGAATGTTATCTCATTGTAGTTTGTTATAGCTATAAGTCATTCTGCGTTATAACAGCTTAAAAAAGTACATAAAAAAACATCTCATGATATTTCTTTTGTTTTGCTATATTATGCTACTTATAGCTTACTAATTGTCTCCAAGCGGAGGATAAGTGCAAAATAATATCGTCTTGTTGTAGAGTCAGGTCGTAAAAAAGCATCAAAAGACTGTTTTTTACATTTTGAGCCGAAAAAATCTTTTTTTGCACAGGGCTTCTCATTTTAGTACTCTGTATGGACAAAAGTACTCCACATGGTGCGCACTGAATGAATCCAGCAGGCCAGTACTGTGTACCAGTACAGTGTACCATTAGGCCAGTACTGTGTACCAGCAGGCCAGACAGTACAATGTACCAGCAGGCCAGTACTGTGTACTAGCAGGCAAATACAGTGTACAAGCAGGTCAGTACTGTGTACAAGCAGGCCATTACAATGTACCAGCAGGCCAGGCAGTACAATGTACCAGGAGGCCAGTACTGTGTACCAGCATGCCAGGAAGTACAATGTACCAGCTGGCCAGTACTGTGTACCAGCAGGCCAGTACAGTGTATCAGCAGGCCAGTACTGTGTACCAGCAGGTCAGTACTGTGTATCAGCAGGCCAGTACAATGTACCAGCAGGCCAGTACAGTGTACCAGCAGGCCAGTACTGTGTACTAGCAGGTCAGTACTATGTACCAGCAGGCCAGTACAGTGTACCAGTACTTTGTACCAGCAGGCCAGTACAATGTACCAGCAGGCCAGTATTGTGTACCAGCAGGCCTGTACAATGTACCACCTGGCAAGTATGTGTACCAGCAGGTCAGAACTGTGTCCCAGCAGGCCAATACAATGTACCAGCAGGCCAGTACTGTGTACCAGCAGACCAGTTCGATGTACCAGCAGGCTAGTACTTTGTACCAGCAGGCCAGTACAATGTACCACCAGGCCAGTACTGTGTACCAGCAGGCCAGCACAATGTACCAGCAGGCCAGAACTGTGTAGCTTTACAAATACCTTACCATTCCCATAAAAATTCTGGTTTTACTTTGTAAGAAAATGAAATCCTTTTAAATGAATTGTTGAACATGGTTGGAACCAAAATACCTAGCTTTGAACTTAAATTTTTATGATAATTTATTTTAGACTGTTTCCAATGAAAATTTAAATCTTGCACTTATTAAAATTGTTACAGAATTACTGAGAATAGATAGTGACCAGTCAAAACACAAAGTTAAAATGTTTAAGATTCCTTAGTTCATTTTTCTGTCTATTTCCAGCCCTTGACAAGTTGGGGTACCGACATGTTTTCAACGTAGGTTTGCAAGTGGAGATTGTCCAGCCCAATATTGTATTCGACATTGCCTCACTGATGCTGTACGGGGCTCAAGCCACGCCCATCCGACTGAAAATATTGCTTGACAGATTGTTTAGCGTTCTACAGCACGAAGAAGTTTTACAAGTTCTGCATGGATTTGGCTGGTCGTATGAAGATTATGCACGTGGATATATTTTACAGGTATATAATTTATATATTAAATGTTCATCACACAGGTCTAAAATAATCACAAAATCACAAATAAAGAAGCTACTATTAGCTATGTTTATACCACACAAAAAAAACGTAATAACTTATGTAATAGCTTTGTCAGTTTTTAGAATGCAATAAGGGCATGCAATTATGGTTTAATATATTTTTTTGTGTTAGTAGAAACTACTGGGAAAATTGCAGTGTAAGGGTGGGGAGAGGGAGTGAAGAAGAAAGATGATACATATGTGTGCTTGTATATTGCATGTGGATGTACTGTTGGTTAATAGATGTTGTCATTAGAATTCAATTTATTAGTCTCATTAATCAAGCTCGATATTCTTTATCTGTAGGTACTCATCACTAAACTTGGTTGCCTCTAAAATTAACTCTAGGTACTTGTTAATCAATTTTTGTACTCTCTAATGGTAACCCTACGTACTTGTTAATCAAACTTGGTACTCTCTAACATTAACACTACGACCTTGTTAATCAAAATTGGTACTCTCTAATGTTAACCCTAAGTACTTGTTAATCAAACTTGGTACTCTCTAACCTTAGGTACTTGTTAATCAAACTTGGTACTGTTTAACCCTAGGTGCTTGTTAATCAAATATGGTACTCTCTAACCCTACTTGCTTGTTAATCAAATTTGGTACTCTCTAACCCTACTTGCTTGTTAATCAAACTTGGTACTCTCTAACCTTAGTTGCTTGTTAATCAAGCTTGGTACTCTCTAACCTAAGGTGCTTGTTAATCAAACATGGTACTCTCTAACCCTTCTTGCTTGTTAATCAAACTTGGTACTCTCTAACCTTAGGTGCTTGTTAATCAATCTTGGTAGTCTGTAACCAAAGGTGCTTGTTAATCAAACTTGGTACTCTCTAACCTTAGATGCTTGTTAATCAAACTTGGTACTCTCTAACACTATGTGCTTGTTAATCAAACTTGGTACTCTCTAACCTTAGGTGCTTGTTAATCAAACTTGGTACTCTCTAACCTTAGGTGCTTGTTAATCAAACTTGGTACTCTCTAACCCTAGGTGCTTGTTAATCAAACTTGGTACTCTCTAACCCTAGGTGCTTGTTAATCAAACTTGGTACTCTCAAACCATACGTGCTTGTTAATCAAACTTGGTACTCTCTAATCCTACGTGCTTGTTAATCAAACTTGGTACTCTCTAACCCTAGGTGCTTGTTAATCAAACTTGGTACTCTCTAACCGTAGGTGCTTGTTTATCAAACTTGGTACTCTCTAACCTTAGGTGCTTGTTAGTCAGACTTTATCTTCTCATAAATCAAATGCAGTACTTAGCTCTAAATCCAGTACTCTGACCATGAACACATTAATTAAAATTATTACCGTTTTAAAACAGTTACACATGTCTGTATATTTAGATAAGTATGTGTGACTTAAAGTAACTGTTACATGTATAATTTATTGTTTTTAATGCCTTCCTAGTTGTAAATTAAACCTTAACTAGACTGCTATCACTTACATACTGTTGTTTTGTCTGTAGACTAGATATGTGCAACTAATTGATATTGTGGATATTAATCAGAGAAAATACAACTTCCCCTGTAGTACACCTAAACCTGTATTTGCAGTCACCCTTTTCAAGCTGCCAAGTATTTAAAAGATGACATTAATTTCGCTGAAATGTGGTTAGAGTCAAATTTTCAGATACTTAATGAAAAAATAAAAAATTAATAGGTATATGTTTTTCTTTATAAAAAAAATTATTTTTGGAGAAAAAAAATGGTATCAACTAGTTCATGAGTGACAAAAATTACAGATTTGTATGCCCAAAAATGACCTATTACTTTTAAGTGATTGTAATGAAGTAATGAGGCAGTGTGTCTTCATCTGGAAGCATAAGAACCGAAGCCTGTAACAAGTTTTCATCATGCAGTTATAGAAAATCCTTCCAGGGGAACTGCATTCCCCTTCCCTCCCCTACCCTTTAAAACAATGATCAAATATACAGTGAGTTTCTCAAGTCATAATGCAGTTGTGGAAATATACTTTATGTTGGTAGATTTTGCATTCCTCATTTTCAACAATAGATATATACTGAGTATATTGTTTTGTCTTTTGAGAGATTGATATATCGATTCAATTTACTGTTTTAGAGGATTTTAGAGTGTTTTATCGTACAATGTTTGTAGGTGCGTTCCGTGTTGAAGCCAGTTGAACGTCATTTATTGTGCATTTCAAGAGCTCCCGAGAACCAGTTTTTATGGGATAAGACATTCAATTATAGGATTATTTAAATGAATATTCACTGAATCAAAATAGTTTTCTCTTGTTTTTCAGTATATTTAATGACAATTTGGTGAAATGGAAATACTTTGAATAAATGATGTTTTCCCTAAATATCTCTTAAATTTTAAACCTTAAACATTCTGAAATTTCCATAAAACACTTCTCCTTTCATCATCTCAGTGTATTTTCAACTATTAGCATAACACTTATAATGGTGTATCACTTATAATGGTGTATCACTTATAATTGTGTGTCACTTATAATGGTGTATCACTTACAATGGTGTATCACTTACAATGGTGTATCACTTATAATGGTGTGTCACTTATAATGGTGTGTCACTTATAATGGTGTATCACTTACAATAGTGTATCACTTACAATGGTGTATCACTTACAATGGTGTATCACTTACAATGGTGTGTCACTTATAATGGTGTATCACTTACAATAGTGTGTCACTTACAATGGTGTATCATTTACAATAGTGTATCACTTACAATGGTGTATCACTTACAATGGTGTATCACTTATAATGGTGTGTCACTTATAATGGTGTATCACTTACAATAGTGTGTCACTTATAATGGTGTATCACTTACAATGGTGTGTCACTTATAATGGTGTATCACTTATAATGGTGTATCACTTATAATGGTGTATCACTTATAAGTGTGTGTCAGTTATAATGGTGTATCACATACAATGGTGTATCACTTACAATGGTGTATCACTTATAATGATGTGTCACTTACAAAGGTGTATCACTTACAATGGTGTATCACTTAAAATGGTGTATCACTTATAATAGTGTATCACTTACAATGGTGTATCACTTACAATTAGTGTTGAGGCAGACACTAGGCTGACAGGGCTTCCTCTCTCCACTGAGTGCCAAGCTAGGAAGCTATTAGTACCATTTTTCAAGCATTTGGTATGACCTGGCTGGGGATCCAACCCACAACTTTCTACTGCTGGTTTCAGTCTTAATTGGTAACTTGTTTGTAAACATGAACAGTTTGGTGAGAGGTTTACATCAGTAGGTGCTGATGGTTCCAAAACTCACAAAATGGGTGAGAGAAAATCTGTAGCCTGAAATGACTTCATCAACTTTATTAAATGATGTAGTAAATATTTTTTTTTTTTTATGACAAGCGTGTTTATCAATTTAAATGATTTATGAATTTTATCAGTTTTTTTTTTTATACATATTTCAATCAGTAATGTTTAATAATAATTGAAATTTGGGTTTTATGAATGGATATTATAGTTTGTGACTAATAAATCAAAGTTGAGACAGTGCCTGATATATGGATGGTCAGTAATTGATGATTTATCAGTAAGTAAGCGATAAATCAATTAGTTGGTGACTGATAATAATATAACAATGGCATAATGTTCTGAAAAAAAAAAAAATTAATAATTTCAAACACAGGTTCCACTATGGCTACTTGATCCTCAAGGCATTGTTTCAACTTTACATCACCCTCATTGCTTAGGTTCTAGGTTCATGCCCAGCATAGTCTTTAAATCTTATGTAAGTAGCTATGCCAGTTGCTCTTATGCACAGACTCTCAAGTCTTCTTATACCACCATATATATGTGTTGAAAATGGCATCGAACTCTAGTTAAAAAAAGAAAGAAAAAGAAGAAGCACATCAAGATATAAAAGTGTAAAGATAAATCTGGGGTCTTGATGGCGAGTTACTGACTGCTTACTGTAATTTGGGAATAGTTTGCCCCTAATGAGATCCAATTTTATTTATCATTTATATAAGACATTTTAAGTACGTCCTTGATCCACACGTGTTGTGACTTCAATGGCCACATGGCTTCCTGTAGTGTGCACGGGTCACTTACACCCACATGTGGTTGACGACATGACAAAAACAGACCTGCTGTCAATCAGCGGGGAATATACACTTTCTCAAGAAATGATGGCATGTTGCAGACATATTGCCGATGTCAACATTTTTATAAATCTCTGTTTTTAGGTCTTTTTGTTGAGAGAAAAAATGTTTCATTAATTAGCCCAAACTAAAGAATGCATTATACTGTAGGGTAAGCAAAAGGCTTAAAATATATATGACAAGTGTTTATGTTAAATAATGATATAATTTATGTGAATTTAAATGCAAACAGATTCAATATTTCTATATTCAAAATATTTTTTTCTGTCAATGCTTAGATTTTCAGCAAAATAGTATGTACATGTAGTCATAAAAGCCCATTTCTTTTATCTTGTAGTGGTTGTATCTTATTGTGGTTATTAAACAAGCTAAACAACTTCTATAAATCACTCTCAATGGGGAGGACAGAAGTATTGTTTCAGTATGAGCCAACCTGTATAATCAGATGACTGTAACCCACCTGACCCTTTATCTAATTATTCTTTTATGGGATTTGAACTCGGCATATATCAAGATGGGACTGCAGTCTTAATCAACATCCTCTGTAATGTGGGGTTAATTAATTCAACCAATTTATTTATCTTATTTATTACATTCATAACTGTTCAGACTGAATACAAAAACAACCCATTTGTTATACATAACAGTTACTCGAAAAAATGAATTCATGAATTATGTAAAGAATTGGCACGCATTATTAAAGCACCTCAATGGAAGTCTAAACGCAACCTTTTATCGTCTGATATAATCCAGCAACGGTCTCGATCATGTGACATATTGGTCGAGCCCTCTGCAAAGTAATTTACTAATAGTTGTCCCAAACCATGTGACAAGCTGCCTATAATTACGCACCTCTGTGATCTATGATACATTGGTCACAGTGTCAATTGTGCGATATAATAAGCCGTATTTTGTCGTCATTTCTGCACGCGCGTGACAGGGACGATGGGAGCATGGTAATTGAAATAAACACATTACGAAGATGTAATTGACTCGGGGAATTGGTCTGCGGGCATTGGGGAATAGTTAATGTTGATGAAATTGTTGTCATTGCAAAATACAGGCCAAAAGTAGGGAAATTTTCCCAATAATTGGGATGTACAGGTTATAAAGTCATTTTTTTTGGCCTACTCTTGATTAAAGGGAGATAAATCTTGCATGTGTTCAATATTTTATACTTTTAGTTTGGTAGAGTAATGCACCTTTGAAATAGATTCAACAATGAGTTAGAATAGGTGTCATCCCACCATTGATTTTTGTTCTTTATTCTATAGTAAATAATAAAAGTTTGAAGGCTTGTCATTCATAGAGAGACCCAAATGAAAGAAGTGAAACCTACATTTTACTGTTTGTCAACCTCTGCACTATCAAAATATGATGAGAAAAGTAGGGGTCATGTGTCATATAAGAGATTTTTTTTCTGCTCAGTGTGTACACTGGTGACAAAGTGAAAGTAGACTTCCGAAATCATGTATTCATACCCCAATTTCCAAGCATCAATTTTTTTTTCTAAATTCACAATTCAAACATGACAATGCTGTCAAAGTGTTCAAAATACATCAATAATGCCATTCAAGTGAATGAGCATTAAAATAAGGAAAATGCATTTTAAAGAAGAAGAAATGAGGATTATTTAAAACCGCCATTAAGCGGCTACCCCACGGAAGCACTTCCTTTTGCAATGGTGGTACTATGCCTAGAAGATTTCTGAAGATTTCTGATAACTTTGTTGAAATTCCTAAAAAAACATTGCAGGTTGTCACAGTGCATAGAAATATATTTAATAACTTAAGTACAATGTTGCGGGAAGCAAATTACCATTTCAGTCTGATTGGTCCTAACAGATTCTTCAACGTGTTAAATGAAAAACTGATATATACAAAATCTCTTTTCATTATTTCATCAAGTAAACTATACAAACTGCACAAAAATCTGTTATTCCGACAATAGTTATCACATTTTGTCTGATTCATACAAAAAGTATCTTATGTCTCAGTGTTGCAATAAGTGCATGTGCACATGACCTTGTTATGCAAGGATACTTAACCAATCAAAAGTTGATATCATTCTTAGCAGTAGGGCGGAAGTAAATGCATGTTACATGTTCGGTACAGTCAATAGTTGACAATATTCGTCACAGCAGGACAAAAGTAATTGCATGTTGCTTATGTTTTCAAGAACTGCAAACTATTCTTTTTAGTGAATAATATTTAAGAATGACAAATGATATTAATTAGACTGTTTATAAATTATTTTATTTATTTTCATCCATATCACTGATTGATGTTGTCAGCACATTGTTTTGTTATTGAAGCTGTAGTTACTGTATATATGAATGTTTTATGTTTGAGTAATGTGTAATGTACCAAGCTGTCAACCACACCCATATTCTTGTGCATGATATAAAAAAAATTTAATGAAAATACTATGGTTCCTCAACAGCTAAATGGCACACTGAAGGGAAACAAGTTTTCACATGCACAAATTTCCTTTTTTTTTTCTAAATAGGTATAAATTGTCCAAAGTTCCATTTTGAAGTCTCAGTTTGATTTCTGATGTCAACACCATTAAATACACTTGAATATTTGTAACTGAATTGATTTTAACACTATTTTGAAATTGGCAACAAATCATATTGCATGAGACATTGTATAAATCTTTGTAAAAATGTATTTTCTCCTACTTGAATTCTTGAATTTGGTTTCATATCAATGTACCATGATATAATGTTTAATCTCTCAAAAATATTGACCTCCATGGCCTTATGGTCTTTCCAAGTTGCCTAACCTCTCACCCCTGATGTTGAGGGTTGAAACCCAATTCTGTCCGAAAATATTATTTGAGAAGGTTTGCCAATTACTTGAGGGAGGACAAAGGTTCTATTCCTAGGTCTTTGCCACCAGCAGAACATAAAACTCTCCCCCACCCTCCCCCAAATAAAACAAAAAACAAATAAAGTTGTTATATAAAAAAAGAAATAGATAAAAATTGGTTGGTTGACAGCATGAGAACCTGTTTCTCCCAGGGTTCCCTAAGCTTGGCTTCTTTCAGCTCTATCGGCGTCTCGGGTTTTGCAAGAGTCCTCAAACAATTTGCACATTTGGCAGAGTTAATACTTGACAATTTTAACTTGTTTCATTTAAACCAAAACTGTATTCAGTTTCTGTTAATAGTATTATAATAAATACTCATGTTTAAGCAACTCAGGGAGTATAAAAGTACATTTTTTATGACTAAAATAATTTATAATTGCTATGACTTAGTGCAAGAATTTTGCGAAACCCGATTCATTGCCAGACTATAATTGAAAGGAGCCTAGACCATAGAACTCTGGGATAAATGGCATATATATGTATGTAAATGTGTATAAATGTATATGTTGTAGTATGTCTGGTCACTAATGCATCTTGGTATATCTATGTTGTAGTATGAGGAGGAACATGCTGACACTGACGCAAGTAGCCAGGTAATACCACACACCTTTATAACCCCGCCCCTGCCCTACTCCCTTACCCAGTATATGCAGTAGTGTAACGGAGTAACAGTTAAAATGTTGGGGTACACCTTTATGACCTCACTCCCTACCTTTAACTCCACGCATTTGGGAAGTTGATTGAAAGAAAAAATAAAGAATGAGGTTGTACAATTGAAACTCGTTATCTCTATATTGGAGGGACTGCCAAAAAAACTCGAGATATCCGAATATCGACATAGATTTTGTCTGAAGATCAATATTTATTTTTAACACCTGATAATTGTCGTATGTCAATTGTATTTTCGCTTTCATATTATGGTCCGTGTAGAATTACACTATCATGGTAAATGCTGATTTCCAGGTTCTTCGTTGAATTTTTCGGCAGTGTGAGATAAAAGTTGAGGCGGATTGATTTAATCAAATGATATTTAAACAATTTACATGCAATCATCCAGTTCGATGACATGATGTTTGCAACATTCTGTCAGTCATTAAAACTGACACTTTTGCCGTTGACCGGTAATTAGTGTCGTGTCTGAAACAAACTTTGAAAAATAGCACACATAGATTTTCACAAGGCCTGGAAAAACACACAATATTATAGCAATAATAATTATATCGAGACAAACATTCAATTAAAGGTGTTAAATAGTCAATTGGGGACTAAAATTGGAATTGAGATATCCGAAATATCGACACAGACAATATTGAGAAACAAGGAATATATTTACATAAACAAAGAAGGGTTAAAGTTTGGGATGGCAAAAAATATCGACACTACCGGAACTTTATCGATATAACGAGTTTCAACTGTATTTCATTGTAGTCTAATAACTCCTTCTGCAGTTCGACCATATAACCCCTATTTTATCCAGCACATGGAGAGATATTTAGGGAGATTTTTGAAAAAGTACGGATTTTATCTACTTGTTCAAATGTGTGGGTGAAAAAAAAACACATTGACAATATTGGGGATTTTTTATGTGCATTAACACACTATCGAAACGACACAAAAATTTATTTTTTTATATGTGGTTTAAACCAGTATTGATGAAATTTTTTATGGAAATCTTTTAAAGGAGTTTATCTTACTAGACTTTCTGTGACATTCTGCCTCTGGTGATAATGCCTTGCATGTGATTGTCAAGATAGTTGCACTTTCATAGTAGTCGAAATTTTCATCGTCTACTATATTTTGTAAACCTGATGCCATTCATTAACAAATCAACCTGTCATCATGTGTTTGTTCATAAAATTTTGTGTTGCAATTTTGTTTCTGCTTTTGTATTTATGATAAATATTCATAGGGCGTTAAAATAGACGTGTTTCAGATGGCACTTTTGATGAAGTTTTGTAATGAGAATAATTAATCATTTTTACTGGTGATATATTTTCATCAAAATTGGTGTAGTAATTAAATTTAAGTGCAAAATATTTGCACTGTTTGTTAAATTAGAAAGTAAAGTGTAAATTTGAATCGATATGTTTTCTTTTTGTAAACTACAGAACCCAATAATTGTTTCATTACCAGGATGATTTTTATCATAAAAATTACATAACAGATATTGGCTCCCATTTGTGAACACATGTTAATAATAATTGTCTTTTTAAACTATGAAAAATGTAGAAAGTTATAAATAGATTATGCATTTAAAGGTGCTTAACCACATGTAGCTGTCACTGAATGTTTCTTGGGGGGTTGTTTTAATCAATTTATTTATTTTATAACTATGACAAGTCATGTAAGAAGTTTCCTGGTTATAACCAATAATTAGCATATTTGGAAAGTGCTTATGCTAAAGAACACCACTTGTTAGCCGTGACAGAGAATTGAAACCACTAGTCCCTGATCCATGGTTCTGTTCTACCACTAAGTTCTACTACAGAACCACATCCTCCACTAATAAGTTAATGTCATTCAAGAGGAAGATAGGAAGAGTCATATTGAAATCTGATTTTTGATTTCATCAGAAATTAAAGATGAAACCTTGCCCAAAGATATTTGGTTGGTTTTTAATTGTTCAAAAATATCTTTGCCACCAACTATTATAAAGTAAAAACTATAAATGATATTTGATTTGTGGTTTGGTGACATTTTGAGACATTTGCTAAACTACATAAAGAAATGATAAACTAATAATCTAACAAATGTTCTTAATTGTCTGTTTTTCAGGAGACGTCTGGTAGAGTATTGGGTAAATGGACATGTGCCACGCGTGAGGAGGAATACATCATCATTCAGCAATTCTTGCGGTTTGGAGAGACAAAATCTATTGCGCAAGAGATCATTCTTCAGGATACACGGGAACGTCAAGATCTGTATATCAAACAGACGTCGCGAAATGAGTCTGAGATTAAGAAGTTTATAGAAAGAAGCAACATGTCCATGCAGAGTCTGATGCGACCATTTGATGTGAGACATCTGTTTGGTGCTCGTCTGCCATTTGTGGGATCTGGGAGCCGTCTGTTGAGCCCGCCAATACCAGGCTTTTCAACACCTTCATCAAGTCCTCGTGGTGAATTAAGACCACCTCTTATATCAGTTAGTTCAACAAGTCCCGTGACAACATCGCCACTTGGTCGTCTACAAACCATGCAGCCGTTTGACTACAGGCGTGAATCTACGAGTCCTGCAGCTATCAGTCCTGGAGAGAAAAAGCGGGAAATTCGAGAAAACTCTCCAAAAAGTGACAGTCCACAAAATTTAAGTCTCACATCAACATCTGCTCATTCTACCCCACCACACACACCATACACTCCTCACAAAATCTCCGACATTGAAAGTCCAATCTCACATCTACCGATGATTCCATCATCTGTTAGTCTTGGTGCTGCCACCATGATTTTACCGTTACAAAGACAGCACAATGATGAAGACATCATCAACTTTTCTGTAAAAGAGGACCACGAATTGAACAGCTCTGTTTATATGGACAGAAAGAACAAACACATGCGCAAGTCATCCAATCCAATCAAGCGTAATTGGCTTCCAGAAGCAAATTTTGGCTCCACAATGATTGGTCCAAATGGCAAGAAGCGAGTTCTGTGCTCAGCCTGCAATAAGACATTTTGTGATAAAGGTGCGCTGAAAATACATTACAGTGCTGTTCACTTGAAGGAGATGCACAAATGCTCTGTTGAAGGATGTACAATGATGTTCAGCTCGAGACGTAGTCGAAACAGGCACAGTGCCAACCCCAACCCAAAGCTTCATATGCCTCAGAAACGACCAAAAATTCCAGAAGGTGCAACATTAATAGATAATGGTTCAAGCCCATGTCAAAAACGACCATTATCCACGCCTCCGACCATGGTGTTATCACCCTCATTGGCTGCCCGTAGTCCCATAGGTATGATGGATGGTAACGATCAACGATCATTCTACACTGACCCCAACATGCAGATGCCAATGTTTCCATCTGCTTCAAAGAGACTGAAACTGGAGAGTGATGAAGAGGGACCAAAAGATCTCAGTCTGTCCGTCATGAAGAGCGACTATGGTAACCTGGGAAACAGTCCACGTAACATGAGTCTTCCACTTCAGTTTGATCATGAGAACAGTACAGACCATATGGATGTTGATACACCAACAAAGGACAGCCAGGATGGGAGCAATTCTGAAAATGAAAAACATGAAACCTCAAGTTCAAATAATTCTCCAGGACCACAGCGTACACAAAGCCGCAGAAAAAACATACCAACACGCTGCGCTCCACCAATGGACCGTTATAAGTTAAGGGAAGGCCATCCAGAAGAGGGCGATGGCCTTGGAGATTGCAACCAAAAAGGCAGTCTCCAACAAATAAGTGCTCAGGTTCAAGGTCAGTGCGATTCCCCTTCATTGAGAAATGAGAATGATGAACATGTTGATGATGAAAAACTAGTAAAACAAAATGGTGGTGAGCTGGTTGATGCAAGAAGAGCTAATGCAGATTCTGAGGAATATTCTATGGACAAGAGTGATGATAAACTTGTTATTGATGATGATGATGATGAGGAGGATGATGATGATGAAGATATTGATAAAAATGACACTGGAGAAATTTTGGATTTCTCAATGAATGCTCTTGATGCGCCAGAATGTGAAAGTATGTCCGTAATGTCGGGACAGGATTCAAACACTTCTTTTGGATCAAACGACTCTTTAGATATGTCGAAGAACAATGGTGAATTTTCACCCTCAGACTATGACATACCAATAGACAAAGAGAATCCTAAACAGTGCATAACATGCGGGAAACAATTCTTAAATATATTCGGGTTGAAAATCCATTACAAAAATGTTCACCTCAAGTTAATGCACACGTGCACTGTGGAAGGCTGTAGTGCCGCCTTTCCATCGAAAAGAAGTCGTGACCGCCATAGCTCCAATCTTAACCTTCACCGTAAACTTTTGTCAACATCAGACGACCATAAAAACGACGAAACGGACGACAATCAAAATTTTAGAGCAGATGTTATACAGAAGCTTTATGAGTGTCAGAACTTTAATGACAATGGTGAAATGAATGACAGTGTTGTCAATGGAAACAGCAAACACGACAGTGCTGGAAGTGATGATGAAAATGATGCAGACTCGGGCGACGACCGCGATGTAGAAAAAACAAACGGTATTGATAGCTCGGAGAATGGTGAACTAGGAATTGTTACCAGTGATGGCATGGTCACATGTCACATATGTGATGCCAAAGTACGTGACAATCTTGTGCTTAAAGAGCACTTTGAAATGAACCATCCAAAAGAAATGTTTCATTGCACAATCAAGGGATGTGAAAAAATCTTCTCAACAAGGAAAAGCCGAAATCGCCACAGTCAGAATGATAGTCTTCACAAATCGCTAAGTCCAAATGGTCGTGCTATTGCAACATAATGAATGACTATTATTTAGATTAGATTTTAGTATAAGAATACTAGATTGTTTCAAATTTAACATTGCTGAAATCAAAATAATTGTGTACATAAAAAATAATAGCAATGAAATGTTTTCCTCACTTCGGTTTATGGCGAAATATTACAACAATGTAATCAATAGAAAATTAACTAGGCGAATATCAAATTTACTGTTACACCAGTGTCATTATGTTACATTCAAAGTGCCTAGAATTTTTAGAAGTTAAAAATAATACTAAACTGTGAAAAATTGTTTTACTGAACTCTTATAGTGTCGCATCTAGCATTAAGGAAAGCTATTAATTGTTGAATAGTTAAGTCCATAACAGACCTATATATGTTAGCATCTAATATATTTAAGAGTATTTACTGATTGTGTACATAAATCACGTGATGAGTTTGGTGAAATCTTAATTAGGACCATATTCATCCATATATGCAAGATTTTTCTTTTCTTTTTTTCATTTTAATTCATTACAATTCCCCAAATAATTTTTTTTGATAAACCTTTAAGTAAGTTGGTTTATTATTTCTGAATGATAATTCAGTAACAGGGTGGGCCATATGTGCAATGTTTGGTAGCTGTGCTTTTAATTCTATATATAGCGCTACCTGTTATGTTCACAAGTGTAACACATTGTTCTATATATAGTGGTGACCATTGTGTTCACAAGTGGAACACTGTATTATGTACTTATAGTAGTGACTGTTATGTTCACAAGTGTAACACTGTTAATGCTTGGAGGGGGGGGGGGGTTATGGATTAAGGGGATTGTTTTTTTATATATGCTGGGAATTCAGGGGTTGTGGGTTAATATATTCATAATAATGGCAAGGGAAGTGTATTCAGTGACATATCTGAAGCTAGGGGAAAGAGGGGGGGGGGGAGTGTGCTAATTTTTTAGTAGAGACCAAGGGGATTTCATGAAATAATCAAAACAAAAAATGAAAAAAAACATTATCAATTCATACCTTTGCTTTCTAGTCATAGTGGGACCCTGTTTATAATAAAATGTAGCCATATCATTCAACTTGACTTTTTTATACATACATGTATTGTACTGGCCAGTAACTTGTTATGCCAATTTCCATGCTTTATATAAAATGTTGTACTGTATTTACATATCTCTTTGATGGTTGGTGCCAAAAAGTGTTCTGAGTTCTAGTCCCTATACTGCTACATTAGTTTTATACTTTCAAGTTCAAGCTCATGTGAATTAATGATTTGCCATTTATTTATATATTTTTTTTAATTTGAACTTTTGTTTTAATTCTGTAGATAGCGTTATTGACAGTATTTGTTGAAAATGACATGTTTATGCAATATTTAATAATTTTATACATCTATCTAAAGATGAGTTGTCTTTGCAGACATATATGCAAGTAGGTAGACAGGCCGCTGCACATGTCCATTTTTTAAAAAAACAACAACTATGACGGTAGCGGACTGTTTTATTATCGTGCATTATCCCTCCAGATAATTTAAATGTTTGTCAACAATAAAGCTTCTACGCTTCATCCTGTAAATGTATCGGTATTTGTAACACCTTGTAAAGCTGGCCCTACAAATATGATATTGTTATATTTATTGTCTATGCAGATAAAAATGATAACATATATATGCACCTAATACTTCCATTTTAATTTTTTTGGAATATCGTAGTATACTTGTCATATATATATGAAAAAAAAAGCAAAATTGTTCAAGAGTTCTGGAATTTGGAATAAATATGTATGTACATGATTTCATATGAAAAAGTTTGTATTATTATTTTTGTATAAAACTGGGTTTCTGATTATATTGTTTTTATTAGAAATTTGATATTTGGTACTTTATAAAGCTTTTTTTAAATATTTTAATAGAAATAGATTTCTTGTAGTTTTCATTACATCACATAAATGTGTATATTATTGTGTTATAGAATATAAACATGGGAAAACTAATGTTTATTAAAGGGAGAGAATCCATGACTCAAATTTTCAGCTATTTGTTATATTTTTGTAAATACTATATTACTTTGTAATTAATGTGTAGTTTGGTATGGGACATACTTTAGTGTTTGCAGTTTAAAACAACATTTCAAAACTAAAATGTAGCTTGATAGTGGCAACAGCATAGTGCTAACACTTCACTATACAACAATAACTCAGATAATCTCCCCTGTATAGTGAACATTGGATTATCTTTTCTAATTTGTTTACTCAATTCATTTGCTCATGTATAGTAAGAAGCCATACCTTGAATTATATATTAATAACACATTTAATTGTCTCCCCTATAGTGCGTTGGTTTAACATGCTTTATCGGGATTCTCTGTTGTTGCCTGGTTTAAGGCACTGTTATCTAATGACTACTGCTCTTCACCATTGAGGTTGTGGGTTTGAGCTGATCTTGGTCCAAAAACTTTATGTGAGAAAGTTTACTAGTTACTTGTCAAAAGATGGTGGTCCTACTCAGTCTTCTTCCACCAATAAAACTTGGTATGCCATATATAACTTGCCACATGTTGAAAATGGTGGTGCATGAATAAAATAACTTTTTTTGTTCTGGGAGATTTCTATAAATCTCCCTTTTTTTGGCTTTTTAGTTTTTAAGAAAAAAAATTGCCATTCGCAGTAAAAAAGACTTTTATAACCTTTACACAAAAGCCTGTTTCATATCATGACAAAAGTGTAAATAAATTATTGTTAGCATAAAGTAGTCTAGCTTTCAAGTACAAAAATCTGCTTTTACTTAGTTCTGTACATTAGAATAACAAGTTGTTGTTTAATATTCATATAGTTTTATTTATGTCATTATTTCACATTTCAAGTGCCAAATTTCTCAGGAATGTAGAATTTTCGCCCAATATTTGCGGCATGAATATTTTTTGTTGTGGTCTCAGTCACGGTATCTCAGATTGTTGCAGTTGTACAATGTGTATAAAGACGATCAATATAGAAAAATAGTCCCATATGTTTTTATTATGAAACTTGTATATACCAATTTATGTGAATAGTATATGAATAGTAGGGATTAAATTTCTGTTACCAAATCTCACATTATTATGTTTTATATAGGAAGTATATCAGGATCAATTTCATACTTAAAATTTCAATGTATTTTGTGACTTACCGAATGAGTCAAGCAATTTCTTGTGATTTTGATTTGATCGATAATATTGTTGAATTTGTTTCATCTTGGAATAATTCAGTGACTAGGTGATCGCCGTCACACAGTTTCATATTGTGCAGGAAAGTTAGTTTTAGAATGGGGATTTCTTTTTGCTTTCACCACTCTGGTTCAAATATCAGGTTTTAGCAGTTTTTAAATACCAAATCATTTATATTTTATTTATAAATGATGAGATACTTTATATTCTTTTTTAAAAAAAAAAAATATATATATTTTTAAAGACATTTCCTGATATGCTACCTTTAAAGAGTTCAACTTTAATTTCTGATAAGAAGTTGCATAATATTTATTTATCTTTCATTTTTTTTTTTTTTTTTTTTATTTCAAATATATATTGATGTAATATCAAACAAGCACTCATCTTATATTTACCATTGACTGGGTGTTGTCCCATGAAGTTTTATTTGTTGAATATATAAGCTGAATATTGTACAAAACTGAACATGATAGTTATTATATGTACTGTTAGATAGAAGTTAATGTTGTCTGTTAGGTAATGTGTGGCTTAAAGTAATTCATTAATAAGGGAACTTTATTTTACTACTTTGATTTCATTTTATTGTATTGGGAAGAAATTGGATTAAATTATGCAATATAAAAAAATATATATTGTCTCCAACAAAATTGCTTATAATGCAAAAAGTAAAATACACAAATTTGAAATTTAATAAATGTATTCTCTTCTTTAATAGGATAAGACATTTTTGTTTTTTTAAATTGTTACAACATTTTTGTTACTAATTATTTAGATTTCCATTTTTCTCTTTTACAATATTGTTGGGTAGTTTGTTTTTCTTAAATAGTAACCAAACTGCTTTAATTGATCACAGTACTGGTTTGCAGAAGTGATACTCTCAGATACCAGAATAATCTCTTAACTGTTCTCTTACGATAATCTCTAAACTGTTTGAACAATACTATTCTCAAAATAATCTCAAAATTGTTCTAAGCATAGTCTCTAATCTATTTTAATGAGTCGCACTGATCTCAGAATAATCTCAAAACTTTATATGGTAATCTCTAAACTGTTTTATGAAATTATTCATAAGTTGTCTTTTAAACCGTTCAGAGGATAATCTAGAAACATTTTTAAGTAATATCTTCTCTGTCTCTTAATTATTTTATTTTCCAGTTTATGATTTTTTACACTCTATGTTAAATGATATAAACACTTTTTTGTAGTACGTACATATATTTTAATTTTTATAATTAACAATTATGCATGTGTTATCTATAGTACTATTAATTATAATCCAAATATTAATATACCTCTACAGGTGTGTTACCAAATTCACTTTGTTTCTATGCAAATTTTTGAAGCGCTATTTACATTGTATAGTGTTTACAATAGAAATAGCTATTTTATTATTAATCATTAATAATCATTAATTAACAAAAAATATATGCATGAATAATTAGCTTGTATCATAATTGTCTTATTTCATTGTTAAAACTGTTTTGATATGTACATTTTACAATGTGATTATTATTAATTTCATATTTATCATGACATATGACACCCGTAGAACTTTATGCAAATATTTTTTACATGTTTTTGTCATTGTATCACTATTTCACGCTATGACATGTACACTTTTTTTTAATAACGAGAGAATAGGGTTGAGTCTCGTATATCATGTGTGTGGCCAATCACGTCAGTAAATCTCTTGTGAGATCTGCAAGTCAATTATAATAGAATCGGTAGTATATATGCGGGCCCTCCGTCAGGAAGATTTAATTAACACCTCGTCTAAATGAAAATGGAATTTTAAAATAAATATGGATGAAAAGTTTTTTTTATATACACAAAAGTTCAGCATGGAATTACTATCACTGGAAGGCTCATCTCCTTGTTATCCATCTCTTGTTCCATATTTCACTCTTACACAACATTCCCAAAAATATTTTCAAACTGGCTGCTGAGGTTAAAAGAAAATGGTGCAATCGGTCATACATATTTTTTAAGTTATATGTCAAGTCATTCTAAAGTCTGTGATGGCTTCCAGGATTAGTCATTTAGTGACATTGTACATGTAAGAGGTCAGGTTATACAATAGATGACATAGTGCCTTCAAACTTGAGGCCAAGGTCATATAATATGTTGCATTGTGCAAGCAAAGATTGCCTTTTGGTAACAAGATTCTAGTTGGAGGCCAAGACCACCTTTGTTGTCAAGTTCAAGGTCATTTGATTCTGTAACAAAAGAACAGGCAGACCATACAAGCATATGCTGCAGTTTATCTGGTTAAGTTAATTTGATATTAATGTTTCTTTATTGAAAATAAAAGTTGCAGACTCATAATATTAAAAGAAAATAAATCACAGAAGACAATTATTCATTTCATCATATCATTTTTATATTTAAAAAAAAAAAGAAACCACCAAATGTATGTCATGTTTCTATAGCAACCATATGTTATGCAATAGTATTATTATTATTTTAAATGATACCAGATACATGTAATAGTTTAAAATGTTTCTGACAAAAGGCATTGTAGCACAAGAAGTCGTGTATCTAATACGTCCGTTTATTTATTCTATTAAGTTTTCATGCATGCGTTTAACTTTCATGATGCATTTTATGAATATTGTAAAGCATATAGTTGTTAAAATCATGTAGAAATCATTGTACAATGTTGATAAGTATATTAGAATAAAACACAGTTTAATATGTACTTATGTGACGTGTTGTTCCTATTGTAACCATTATATAGTATAGATAGTAATTGTTCACTGGGGTCTGTTAGATCAGTCTGTAGCTTGTCTGACTATTAATCCAGGGGTTGTGAGTTTGAATCCCCACACAGCCGGCCAGTCTGCAATGATTGATATACATTGTGTCTAAGTGTCATTTGTCTCTCACTGCTAATTATACCCCCGACAAACGAAGTTTTGAGGGGGTATATTGGAGTCACCCTGAGGTCGGTCTGTTGGTCTGTCGGTCTGTCAGTCCGTCGGTCTGTCAGTCTGTCGGTCGGTCTGTCCGTTGCAATTTTCCTTGTCCGGAGCATCACTTGAAAAGTACTGGATGGAATTTCATCAAACGTCATACAATGGTAGAATATAATGAGAGGAAGTGCAGTGTACAAGAAACATAACTCTATTCCTGCTAATTACAGAGTTATTGCTCTTTGATATTTTTTTTTGTCCGGAGCATAACTTGAAAGTACCTGGATGGAATTTCATCAAGCTTCATACAATGGTAGAATATAATGAGAGGAAGTGCAGTGTACAGGAAACATAACTCTATTCTTGCTAATTACAGAGTTATTGCCCTTTGATATATTTCCCTTTGATATTTTTTCTTGTCCGGAGCATAACTTGAAAAGTACCGGATGGAATTTCATCAAGCTTCATAAAATGGTAGAATATAATGAGAGGAAGTGCAGTGTACAGGAAACATAACTCTATTCTTGCTAATTACAGAGTTATTGCCCTTTGATATATTTCCCTTGTCTGGTGCAGTACTTTTAAAGTACTTTTAAAGCCATCAGTGATAACAGTTTAATAAAGTTCATGAAAGAACCAAGTTGATGAATACATGGAGTTCGAGCAAAGCAGGTTCGATATTGTATTCCTAGTGCTCTTGTTTGTTTCTTATCCATAAAATTGTCGTCCCTCAACATAACTCGAAAAAGTATAACATTTATTGATTGCCATGAAAGCTTGTACACTGCACAATAATTAAAAAGACCATTTTTAATTTTAACAAAACCATAAAAAAATTAACAATACAAAAAACTCAATCCATAACATTCTCTTTTATTAAGATTTTTTTTTGTCTGGAGCATAACTTTAAAACTATTGGATATAATTTAATAAAACTTCATACAATGATTAACCATTTTCTGTCATGGCGGCGTTCGGGGGGTATTCATCACCTTCAGTGATAGGTCTAGTTTTAGTAAGTGGTGAATTTATCAGTTACTTATGGAGATTGGTGAACTTGAGTACTGGTTAACCTTTACAGATCCCTGGAAATAGTGGTTAACCTTCACAGATCCCTTGAAATAGTGGTTTACCTTTACAGATCCCTGGAAATAGTGGTTAACCATCACAGATCCCTGGAAATAGTGGTTAACCATCACAGATCCCTGGAAATAGTGGTTAAACTTTACAGATCCCTGGAAATAGTGGTTAACCTTTACAGATCCCTTGAAATAGTGGTTAACCTTTACAGATCCCTTGAAATAGTGGTTAACCTTTACAGATCCCTGGAAATAGTGGTTAACCATCACAGATCCCCGGAAATAGTGGTTAACCATTACAGATCCCCGGAAATAGTGGATTATCCTTTACAGATCCCCGGAAATAGTGGTTAACCTTTACAGATCCCCGGAAATAGTGGTTATCCTTTACAGATCACCGGAAATAGTGGTTAACC
This sequence comes from Panopea generosa, assembly GCA_029582155.1. NCBI lineage: Eukaryota > Metazoa > Mollusca > Bivalvia > Adapedonta > Hiatellidae > Panopea > Panopea generosa. Next base: position 6,140,740 of record CM055906.1, read on the forward strand.
TTTACAGATCCCCGGAAATAGTGGTTAACCTTTACAGATTCTCGGAAATAGTGGTTAACCATTACAGATCCCCGGAAATAGTGGTTAACCATTACAGATCCCCAGAAATAGTGGTTAACCATTACAGATCCCCGGAATTAGTGGTTAACCTTTACAGATCGTCTTTTATCCATCGATGGCATAAAAATTATGATAAATATTCAAACACCATAATTATTGTTTGTTCCGGCCATGATTATATATATAGACATTTAAGACCTTGGTATCAGTGATATAGCATTGCTATTTCACAGAGCGAGCAATGAAGTCAAAATGCCAATTGAAGTGTTCATTAGTGAAGTTTAAATAACATTCCACTGAAAAAAACATACCAGTTCTTCGTTTTATTATTTTATTTTAATGGGATTCAAAGCCATTTTCGACATTTCAGGTTATATAATTTTGGCATATCCAGATTTATTGTTGGAGGAAGACCACAGAACAAATCTGAGTAGAACCACCAATCTTCTGCATGTAACTGACAAACTTTCACACATTTTTGGAGTGGGATCGGTACTCCAACCTATAACCTTAGCATGGGAGGTAAGTGGTCTTGAGACTGCGCTTTAGGCTACTTGGCCACAGAGCAATCCTTAGCTTTGTTTACATTTTATTTTGTGACTCGACTGTGTCTGTCATTAAATTTTGCTTCTCTGAAACCACTTGACAGTATCACTTAATGATAATATCTAAAATTGTTCTTTTGAATTATTGGGTGAATTATGTTTATATTAACTGACAGAGTGGAAAACAGTGCAGGAAGTAGTTCAGATTGCTCGTTACAAGCAATCTGAACTCTTCCTGCACTGTTTTTCAAAGGCCTTCTGTGATAGGTGTGGGAAAACGTGTATCTATGGAGTAAAGGGTTAGGGGTATTATGTTAAGAACTATTTAGTTTATTCTGGGACCTTCAAAGTGGCATAACCACTATTTTCTATCCTATTTATTCAATAAATAACTGGTATATTAAGCATAAATGATCTGGTGCAAAATAGGATCGTTTATCATAACAAAAACAACATGTATTTAAACTTGCTGTTATTATCATCAATATCTTGAATTAGATACTTGGAATAAAGTAAATGATTTAGTGTTTCAAGCATACAATGAAATGGAAATATTATATACCCCATTATCACATCACAGTGTATTTTCTTCAGACTGATCTGGGTTCATGTTTAGCTTGGTCCAAAAAATTGAGAAAGTTTGTCAGATATTTGAAGAAGCACTGTGGTGGATCTATTAATATTCATTAAAACAATTTTTTTAATTACTAATAAAACTGGACCAGGATCGGTAAGCACACATATCAATCCAAGGGTTGAAAGTCCAAATCCCAGCTCAGTCAGTGTCTGTGATGATTAATAAAAACATATCTCATTATCATTCATCTCTCGCTGCTGATTGAAGCGGGACAGTTATTAGTTACTTGCAGAAATGGGTGCGCTATTATTCCAGTATCCCAGGAAAGATTGTTTACAGGTAGTATGTTACAGGTTACATACAAGTAGTATGTAACAGGTAACGTACAGGTTATGTTACAGGTTATGGCAACCAGTTTTGTAAGTTTGTTTGAATATTTAGTGTCATTAATGCCACTGAAGGGTTACAGCCAATCAGATTAACTACCTGTATGTAACCTGTAACATACTACCTGTAATCTGTAACATACTACCTGTATGTAACCTGTAACATACTACCTGTAATCTGTAACATACTACCTGTATGTAACCTGTAACATACTACCTGTAATCTGTAACATACTACCTGTATGAAACCTGTAACATACTACCTGTAATCTGTAACATACTACCTGTATGTAACCTGTAACATACTACCTGTATGTAACCTGTAACATACTACCTGTATGTAACCTGTAACATACTACCTGTAATCTGTAACATACTACCTGTATGTAACCTGTAACATACTACCTGTAATCTGTAACATACTACCTGTATGTAACCTGTAACATACTACCTGTATGTAACCTGTAACATACTACCTGTAATCTGTAACATACTACCTGTATGTAACCTGTAACATACTACCTGTAATCTGTAACATACTACCTGTATGTAACCTGTGACATACTACCTGTAATCTGTAACATACTACCTGTATGTAACCTGTAACATACTACCTGTAATCTGTAACATACTACCTGTATGTAACCTGTAACATACTACCTGTAAACACCTTTTAAAATGCAAGCTTTTGAGTATTGAATATATTTTTTATCTCAGACCTCAGATGAAATTTTAATCGGTTCACATGTCGACCACAATTGATCTGTGTTAAAATGATGACTTTTCATTAAAACAAATGCAAGAAAGTTTGTCTCGGTTAATCGTTTATGTTGTATTTAGATTTGATACTTTTGTTAAAGGTGTTAATTGTATGTTGTAAACGACGTCCATTTTCATTCAAGTATAGAATTCTTCTAAGAGGGTTTGTTATTTCTGATACTACAAAATATACACCTATATCCCAGCCAGACTGTGTAATGTGCCCATTATAGCCTGATATCTTGTTGTTATTTATGATACTACAAAATTTTCATCTGTGGCTCAGCCAGAATGTGTATTTGTCCCATTATCGCCTGATACATGTATCTTGTTGTTATTTCTGATACTACAAAATTTACGCCTATGGCCCAGCCAGAATGTGTATTGGTCCCATTTTCGCCTGATAGTTTAATGTTATTTCTGATACTACAAAATTTACACCTTTGACCAAGCCAGAATGTGTATTGGTCCCATCATCGCCTAATATCATGATGTTGTTTCTGATACTACAAAATTTACACCTGTGGTCCCATTATAGCCTGATATCTTGTTGTTATTTCTGATACTTCAAAATTTACACTATGGCCCAGCCAGAATGTGTATTTGTCCCATTATCGCCTGATACATGTATCTTGTTGTTATTTCTGATACTACAAAATTTACGCCTATGGCCCAGCCAGAATGTGTATTGGTCTCATTTTCGCCTGATAGTTTAATGTTATTTCTGATACTACAAAATTTACACCTATGACCAAGCCAGAATGTGTATTGGTCCCATTATCGCCTAATATCGTGATGTTGTTTCTGATACTACAAAATTTACACCTGTGGTCCCATTATAGCCTGATATCTTGTTGTTATTTCTGATACTTCAAAATTTACACTATGGCCCAGCCAAAATGTGTATTGGTCCAATTATCGCCTGATAGTTTAATGTTATTTCTGATACTACAAAATTTACACCTATTGCCCACCCAGAATGTGAATTGGTCCCATTATCGCCTGATATCTTGTTATTTCTGATACTACAAAATTTACACCTATGGCCAAGCGAGAATGTGTATTGGTCCCATAATAGCCTGATATTTTGTTGATATTTCTAATACTATAAAATTTACACTTATGACCCAGCAAGAATGTGTATTGGTCCCATTTTAACATGATATCTTGTTGTTATTTCTGATACTACAAAATTTACACCTGTGACCCAGCCAGAATGTGTATTAGTCCCATTATCACCTGATATCTTGTTGTTATTTCTGATACTACAAAATTTACACCTATGGCCAAAATTTACAGCCAGAATGTGTTTTTTTCCAATTACCGCCTGGTTTCTTGTTGGTATTTCTAATACTCCAAAATTTACACCTATTGCCCAGCCAGAATGTGTATTGGTCCCATTATCGCTGATAGCTTATTGTTATTTCTGATACTACAAAATTTACACCTGTGGCCCAGCCAGAATGTGTATTTGTCCCATTATCGCCTAATATCTTGTTGTTATTTCTGATACTTCAAAATTTACACCTATGGCCCAGCCAGAATATGTATTGGTCCCATTATCGCCTGATATATTGTTGATATTTCTGATACTACAAAATTTACACCTATTCCCCAGCCAGAATATGTATTGGTCCCATTATAGCCTGATATATTGTTGATATTTCTGATACTACAAAATTTACACCTATTCCCCAGCCAGAATGTGTATTGGTCCCATTATAGCCGGGTATCTTGTTATTTCTGATACATGTAGTACAAAATTTACACCTGTGGCCCAGCCAGAATGTGTATTTGTCCAATTATAGCCTGATAGCTTGATGTTATTTCTGATACTACAAAATTTACTCCTGTGGCCCAGCCAGAATGCGTATTTGTCCAATTATAGCCTGATATCTTGTTATTTCTGATACTACAAAATCAAAACCTGTGGCCCAGCCAGAATGTGTATTGGTCCCATTATCGCCTGATATCTTGTTTTTATTTCTGATACCACAAAATTTAAACCTGTGGCCCAGCAAGAATGTGTATTAGTCCTGTTATCGCCTGAAAGCTTGTTATATCTGATACTACAAAATTTACCACTATGGCCCAGCCAGAATGTGTATTGGTCTCTTTTTCGCCTGATAGCTTGTTGTTATTTCTGATACTACAAAATTTACACCTGTGGCCCAGCCAGAATGTGTATTGGTCCCATTTTCGCCTGATATTTTGTTGTTATTTCTGATACTACAAATTTTACACCTGTGGCCCAGACAGAACGTGTATTGGTCCCATAATAGTCTGCTATTATGTTCTTATATCTGATAGTACCAAATTTACACCTGTGGCCCAGCAATAATGTGTATTGGTCCCATTATCGCTTGATAGCTTGTTGTTATTTTTGATACTACAAAATGTACACCTGTTGCCCAGCAAGAATGTGTATTGGTTCCATTATAGCCTGATATCTTGTCATTATTTCTGATACTAAAAATTTACACCTATGGCCCAGCCACAATGTGTATTTGTCCCATTATCGCCTGATATCTAGTTGTTATTTCTGATATTACAAAATTTACACCTATGGCCCAGCAAGAATATGTATCGGTCCCATTATCGCCTAATATCTTGTTTTTATTTTTTAATACTACAAAATTTACACCTTATGGCCCAGCAAGAATATGTATCGGTCCCATTTTCACCTAATATCTTGTTTTTATTTTTGATACTACAAAATTTACACCTATGGCCAGGCAAGAATATGTATCGGTCCCATTTTCACCTAATATATTGTTGTTATTTTTGATACTACAAAATTTACACATACGACCCAACCAGAATGTTTTGGTCCCATTATCGCCTGCTGATGACGGGTCACTTACGTTTTGACAACAAATTAATAGTTTCGATACATGATTGTAGATTGATAAAAGCATTTAACTGACAGTTTATGTCTGAAAGACATCTCATGGAATATTTTTATTTCAAATTCAATCCATACTTTTTATTCAATATTTTAAATTGTAACGTACCTAATATTTGGTGGCTTTTGTGGGATTAACCAAATTATAGATTATCAACTTTTGTAAAAAAGAGGATAAAAACAAACGATGGAAACTATTTTCAATCATTATAACTGAGAGTTCAGCGTTATGAATTGTATATGCATCTAGATAAACCAATTTATGTTCTGCGATTGAGAACGAAGAAACTAAGTTTTTATTGTTTTTTTTAATAGTTATCATCATGTTTATGATGTTAAAGGCGAACAGACGACCAGTTTACCTAACCACTCTTGTCTGGGATGCTGGCAGGTTAACAGACGACCAGTTTACCTAACCACTCTTGTCTGGGATCCTGACAGGTTAACTGACGACCAGGTTGCCTAACCACTCTTGTCTGGGATGCTGGCAGGTTAACAGACGACCAGTTTACCTAACCACTCGTGTCTGGGATCCTGGCAGGTTAACAGACGACCAGGTTCCCTAACAACTCTTGTCTGGGATCCTGGCAGGTTAACTGATGACCAGGTTACCTAACCACTCTTGTCTGGTATCCTGGCAGGTTAACAGATGACCAGGTTACCTAACCACTCTTGTCTGGGATCCTGGCAGGTTAACTGATGACCAGGTTGCCTAACCACTCTTGTCTGGGATGCTGGTAGGTTAACAGACGACCAGTTTACCTAACCACTCTTGTCTGGGATCCTGACAGGTTAATTGATGACCAGTTTACCTAACCACTCTTGTCTGGGATCCTGGCAGGTTAACTGACGACCAGGTTACCTAACCACTCTTGTCTTGGATTCTGACAGTTTAACTGACGACCAGGTCACCTAACCACTCTTGTCTGGGATGCTGGCAGGTTAACAGACGACCAGGTTCCCTAACAACTCTTGTCTGGGATGCTGGCAGGTTAACAGACGACCAGTTTACCTAACCACTCTAGTCTTGGATGCTGGCAGGTTAACAGACGACCAGGTTACCTAACCACTCTTGTCTGGGATTCTGGCAGGTTAACAGACGACCAGTTTACCTAACCACTCTTGTCTGGGATCCTGACAGGTTAACTGACGACCAGGTTGCCTAACCACTCTTGTCTAGGATGCTGGCAGGTTAACAGACGACCAGTTTACCTAACCACTCTTGTCTTGGATTCTGACAGGTTAACTGACGACCAGGTTGCCTAACCACTCTTGTCTGGGATGCTGGCAGGTTAACAGACGACCAGTTTACCTAACCACTATTGTCTTGGATTCTGACAGGTTAACTGACGACCAGGTTACCTAACCACTCTTGTCTGGGATCCTGACAGGATTAACACACGATCCAATTTAACTAACCGCTCTTGTCTGGGATCCTGGCAGGTTAACAGACGACCAGGTTCCCTAACCACTCTTGTCTGGTATCCTGGCAGGTTAACAGACGACCAGGTTACCTAACCACTCTTGTCTGGGATCCTGACAGATTAACTGACGACCAGGTTACCTAACCACTCTTGTCTGGGATCCTGACAGGTTAACTGACGACTAGTTTACCTAATCACTCTTGTCTTGGATCCTGACAGGTTAACTGACGACTAGTTTACCTAACCACTCTTGTCTGGGATCCTGGCAGGTTAACAGACGACCAGGTTACCTAACCACTCTTGTCTGGGATCCTGACAGGTTAACTGACGACCAGGTTACCTAACCACTCTTGTCTGGTATCTTGGCAGGTTAACCTGTTCTTGGGAACACCCATCTTTGTAAGTAATTGACGACCAGTTTACCTAACCACTCGTGTCTGGGATCCTATCATGTTAACCTGTACTTGGGAACACCCATCCCTAAAAGTAACTGACGACCAGTTTAACTTACCACTATTGTCTGGGATCCTGGCAGGTTAACCTGTACTTAGGAACACCAATCTCTGTAAGTAACTGACGACCAATTTACCTAACCATCTATTGTCTGGGATCCTGGCAGGTTAACAGACGACCAATTTACCTAACCACTCTTGTCTGGGATCCTGGCAGGTTAACCTGTACTTGGGAACATCCATCTCTGTAAGTAACTGACGACCAGTTTACTTAATCACTCTTGTCTGGGATCCTGGCAGGTTAACAGACGACCAGTTTACCTAACCACTATTATCTGGGATACTGACAGGTTAACTGACGACAAGGTTACCTAACCACTCTTGTCTGGGATCCTGACAGGTTAACTGACGACCAGGTTACCTAACCACTCTTGTCTAGGATCCTGGCAGGTTAACAGACGACCAGTTTACCTAACCACTCTTGTCTGGGATTCCTGGCAGGTTAACTGACGACCAGTTTACCTAACCACTCTTGTTTGGGATCCTGGCAGGTTAACCTGTACTTGGGAACATCCATCTCTGTAAGTAACTGACGACCAGTTTACCTTACCACTCTTGTCTGGTTTCCTGGCAGGTGAACAGACGACCAGTTTACCTAATCACTCTTTTCTGGTATCCTGGCAGGTTAACTGATGACCAGGTTACCTAACCACTCTTGTCTGGGATCCTGGCAGGTTAACTGACGACCAGGTTACCTAACCGCTCTTGTCTGGGATCCTGGCAGGTTAACTGACGACCAGGTAACCTAACCGCTCTTGTCTGGGATCCTGGCAGGTTAACAGACGATCAGTTTACCTAACCACTCTTGTCTGGGATCCTGGCAGGTTAACAGACGACCAGGTTACCTAACCACTCTTGTCTGGGATCCTGGCAGGTTAACTGATGACCAGGTTACCTAACCACTCTTGTCTGGGATCCTGGCAGGTTAACAGACGACCAGGTTGCCTATCCACTGTTGTCTGGGATCTTGGCAGGTTAACTGACGACCAGGTTACCTAAACACTCTTGTCTGGGATCCTGGCAGGTTAACTGACGACCAGGTTATCAACCACTCTTGTCTAGGATCCTGGCAGGTTAACAGACGACCAGGTTACCTAACCACTCTTGTCTGGGATCCTGACAGATTAACAGACGACCAGTTTACCTAACCACTCTTGTCTGGGATGCTGGCAGGTTAACTGACGACCAGGTTACCTAACCACTTTTGTCTGGGATCCTGGCAGGTTAACTGACGACCAGGTTACCTAACCACTCTTGTCTAGGATCCTGACAGGTTAACTGACGACCAGGTTACCTAACCACTCTTGTCTGGGATCCTGGCAGGTTAACTGACGACCAGGTTACCTAAGCACTCTTGTCTGGTATCCTGGCTGGTTAACAGACGACCAGGTTACCTAACCACTCTTGTCTGGGATGCTGGCAGGTTAACTGACGACCAGGTTACCTAACCGCTCTTGTCTGGGATCCTGGCAGGTTAACTGACGACCAGTTTACCTAACCACTCTTGTCTGGGATCCTGACAGGTTAACTGACGACCAGTTTACCTAACCACTCTTGTCTTGGATTCTGACAGGTTAACTGACGACCAGGTTACCTAACCACTCTTGTCTGGGATCCTGGCAGGTTAACTGACGACCAGGTTACATAACCACTCTTGTCTGGGATCCTGACAGGTTAACTGACGACCAGTTTACATAACCACTCTTGTCTTGGATCCTGACAGGTTAACTGACGACCAGTTTATCTAACCACTCTTGTCTGGGATTCTGACAGGTTAACTGACGACCAGGTTACCTAACCACTCTTGTCTGGGATCCTGATAGGTTAACTGACGACCAGGTTACCTAACCACTCTTGTCTGGGATCCTGGCAGGTTAACTGACGACCAGGTTACCTAACCACTCGTGTCTGGGATCCTGGCAGGTTAACTGATGACCAGGTTGCCTAACCACTCTTGTCTGGGATCCTGGCAGGTTAACTGACGACCAGGTTACCTAACCACTCTTGTCTGGGATCCTGGCAGGTTAACAGACGACCAGTTTAACTTACCACTCTTGTCTGGTATCCTGGCAGGTTAACAGACAACCAGGTTACCTAACCACTCTTGCCTGGGATCCTGACAGGTTAACTGACAACCAGGTTACCTAACCACTCTTGTCTGGGATCCTGACAGGTTAACCTGTACCTGAGAACACTCATCTCTGTAAGTTACTGGTAACATTTCCTACTTGAATCATAATGAGACGCAATGTCATATATTAATCATCACTGAGGCTTTAGCCTGGTGGTGATTCGACCTCACGAACACCGGATTGATAATCAGACTCGTAGCCAACTGAGCCAACAGGACCGGTGTAAAAATTAACATTTCAACATTAAATTCTTATCAAAACAGTCGTTGAAAACTGAACAGTGTAAAGTTTTGATCAGACATGGTATCCTTTTTAACGGTTTGTTAAATATAAGCAAAACATCATATATCTGATGTTGCAACACTTAAAACTAAGTCCTGGCAAGCTTTTCAATCGACATTAAATACACAACATCCATCTATTACTCATTTATTACACACAACAATGCCAGATACAGATTTTATTTCAATTTAAAACAATGCCCGTCCTTTTGAGATCGGACATACATTGTACATTTATATAATGTGGTGAGCACTTGTGGCCAGACCCTTTGCCGTAATTTTTTAAATGTTTCTTTTAGTCTTGTACATTTATATTTGCAAATCTATTGGCAATAAAATATGTTTAAAATACTGAACTAAGCTTAAGATCATTTTCATAGGAGTACTTCTTTGTCAATAAATACTAAAGACCTGACCAAGTTATATTATTTGTTACACACATGCAATTTTCAAACATAAGTGGGCGTTATTAAGCTTTTGGTTTTATATCAGTTTCTGAGTATTAAGTGAGGAATGAAGTTTAACCAAGATGTTTGTTTGTAATTTAAACATAGTTTATCTATATTTATAGTATAATAATTGGGTTGGGCCACAAGGTTTTCTAACATTAAATTCGGCCCTCTTCGTGGATCAGATGAGAGTTAAATACGAAAAATATTCAAATGCAGAAAATGGGAATAATTGTTGTCAAAATTCACCACCAGTATATGGGACATAACTGGGAGACAATGTTTGATAACACGAGGGTGTTAATGTAGTTTCCAATCAATCGTATATGAGGTTGCTGAGATATGTGCATGATATCAAGTTGCACGGAAAACTTTAACCATCATTTCTAAGCCGAACAATGGCCATACATTGCATTATTTAAATTCAACCAAGGGTTAATTAACTTGATTGTTTGATAACCCTGAAGATCTTGGTGAAGTTTGGGTTGGTCATTAAATAACGGTCGGGGTTACTTTTCAACGTTAAAAATGGATCACTCATCTGTTGAAAAGTGACACATGTTACACCGGCTACAGGTACTTTGTTTTCTCCACACACGGGTAAATGTTTCGCCTTTTATTCAAGGAGAATTAAGTCGCCAATAGAAAATAAACTTAAAGGAGATGAACAACAACAGTATTGAATGCAACAGTTATTGATGATTGCTATCAAAAATGTTTTTTATTCCTTGTGTAACAATAAATGAACAATCATTGTTTGAGAAAGGGTAAAAAGGGTCCATCGTGGCCGAGGTGCCGTCTCGAGATCATTTACTTACAACCACTAAGGTAGGACTTTATCCAAAAAATATGTGAGTTTGCCTGTTACTTGCAGAAGTATATAGGAGGGTATCATAACCATAATTCTAAGTCTGCAATTTGTCGTTTGTTCTTTGTGCAATGCATGTAAAAGTTCCTTTCTGTTTGTCCTTTGTGAAAAATGGAACATTATACCTGATAACTTTATTATTTGTTTATCCTACTATATCCCATACCTCCTGTCATAATGTAACGAGTTCAGCATAATCACGTATTTCAAAAGGATTCAAATTACAAATGATAAACAAGTTGTACAACGCATTTAGGCATATTAAACAATGCGAATTACACAGTTGGCAGGTGCCGCGAGACATATTTGTAAGAGTAATGGCTGGTTCCTAGCAGAATCGGGGTTGATTTGTTTTCGTCGTGGGTCATATGGAAGACCGCGGGAATTAAACATAAACAAGTCAGTACAAGGGGGATATTTGAACAAAATGAGCCATGTCTTTGTCGGCGAAAAGAGCATAAATATATAGTTCTTATTTCCCTTTTTATGCCAGCTCTAACCGAAGACAAAATTTCGGCCATGTCTTTCGGGATACGTTGGATTTAGCCCGAACCAAGAAATAAACAAAAGTACTATTTCCGCTCTTCGTTTAGTTCGGGTGCAGAATTTATCTGACACTTGACTTGACCCGAACATTAATAAATGGAAGTTATTTGGTATTTGTTATTTGATATACATGTATACAAAATGGTATACTTGAAAATCAGAAGCGGGAAACAATGCAGGCCTTGTTAACACATAGTTTTGAAGAGTGGCGGGAGCCCTCTACACCCGCATCATACTATAGAAATGTATTCTCTCCACTGAATCAAATCATGGAACAGTCTGTCTACTGAAGTTGCAGATCTGACCAAATTTGATTTGGTATCCTTCAAGCAGAGGTTGTCACCACTCTCATTCTGGCCTGTAGGGGTCTAGCAGTAAGTAGTCACTAGTGATTCCCCTTATTGTTCTGGCCGTGGGCGCTGTAACCGGAGGAACCTTTGATGAAGAGGCGAAAACGTAGCTTGACACACTTTATGTTTATTTATCTTTTAAGTATTCAACCTCCTCTTACTGTATATCCTTTTATTATCCTTTTCTTGTTCTAGCACTACGGGTCACGTAATAAGTCAAGTGTGACTGCGTTGATGTATGATGTAGATGAGTGTTTTATTTTATGGACATTAGCTCAAGTTGGGGATAGGAGGTGTGAGTGACCAACACTCTATCCACTACATTACCACTATGGAGTCGATCCCCAGCTTGATAGGAGTCGCGTTGGTTTAGTGTTTAGCTTGTGACCTTGACTTTTGAGCTAGTGTTATTTCAAAATCCCTCCGTGTTTATTTTTGGAAATCTGAATTTTAACACTTTTCTTTATTGAACCAAATCTAATTAATTTTCATAACACAATGGTTAAGATCTCAAATTAAACATTATTTTAAATCAAATGAATGAGAAAACGAGATTTTTCCCCCAAAAGTATTCCTGTGTAAAGTCCCCTTGGCTTCGTTTCACAAAATAACTTAAAATAGAATTTGCCGCAATTCAATTTGACAATTTCCTTGTTGTATGTTCAAATTATGATTGTATTTCCAGAAAATATATCTTTTGAGCTTTTGTGATCGCCCTGTGTCTGTCGTTCGTCCGTCGTTAGTTTCTTCTCTGAAACCGCTTGACAGATTTTCATCAAATTTGATGTGGATCATTATTACCCCGAGTTCATAGTCACGCCGTCAATAATTACGCTTTCTCTAGGAAAAGAATATGCCATTTAATAGATGGGTTATAGGGGGTATTTATTCATAAATATATTAACTAAACGCTCATTTGCAATCCACTTATTTTTAAAGAAACACTCTTTAACTCATACACATGATTTAACATTTCAAAATATAAATAAATATACATAACCCATCTGTCCGTCTGTCTGTCAGTACATGGTTGGTAAAGTATTAAACTGATTAAAAAAATGTTCTGATGTGTCGAGAGTATCGCAGTCCTGCCGTAACCAGGATTCGAACCTGGGTTGTCGCAACCACAACGCGAAGTACTAACCACTATACGACCTCCGTAAGTAACTGATAAATTTCCCACTTGAATCAGCGATGAGAGACACAACGTGAAGTACTAACCACTTATATAACGACCAGTAGCGTAGCTATCTATAGGCACTGTAGGCACGTGTCTACACTTTTTACTGAAAAAATAAAGAGCAGTAAACTTCAGACCGCTAGTTGGGTAGGCGGTAAACTATGTCACGCCTGGTAATCTCCCAAACCATCGCATAAATGTGATGCAATAAAATGTTTGGTATCATTTCCTGGTGATGGTCCGGTTATAAGAAATATTGACAACAAATGTGAGTCGTCTTCAATGATTCGGTATTTTTCTTGTGTTTAAGAATGAAAATGAAAAATTGGGGAATGCTGTACGATATATTTATGAATTTACTGTTCACGCATACAGGTTCTTTTCAGATACTATGCGTTGTTTGTCTGTAATCACTTCTGGAAACGAAACACCCGTAGCGGATTTTGTCAATTTTCGGTATGATGGAGGATAACCAAGTGATTTTATTGCAGTTGCCCTAAGGACTGTAACTTGAATTGGCTTCAAATTGCTTATTGCATATGTCCGGGAAGGCCTTAGATTATATAACAACACATACACTTCATTTTTGAGAGTAAATTGATTTTGTACAAAGTGTTATGGTTCGGGAATGTATGTGATGGTCCTGTGAGGCATGTTATGGTTCGGCTGCACGCGTGAATGACATTGCATAGATTCCGCCCTTGATTCAATTCTGAACGAGTCATGGACACACTTCAAAGCCGCGCAAGCTATGCATAGAAACGGCCTTAGCAAACATCAGCTTTCAAACGTCAATCATCTCAACTTTCATCGTAGCACCGCCCAGAGTCAGTCAAATGACGTCAAACCGTCAGTTACACACAAAGTCAGTTAGTGTTCACTAAGTAAAAAAAAAACAATTAAGAAACCCTGGTCGCTCCCTGTGGTCACTCGCTTTGGGTTTCTTAATTATTAAATTTATACTTAATGAACACTTACTATTACAGAGTGACACATTCAGCATAAAACTAATCTTTTAGTTGCTGCTCTCTATTACTGACAACAAAATGCTGCTGGGATTTAATTGAAAGTTGGTGTAGTTAAATACATAGGGACAAGTGTCATAATGTTTATTTGTGTTATAATTATGTCCCTGTTCATACTTAGAATATTGGGTTAAATTGTTATAACATATATGTTTGTTTTAGTATTTTAGTATTGAAGTGTACTGTTTATGCCATCGAAAGCAAAAGTAATGTTTTACCTCAGCAAACGTTAGTCATACTACTGAATTTATGTTTTTAGACTGACTTCATGATTCCAGTTCCCTGTCATTCGACAGCTCTTGAAGAATCGCATGTCAATATAACTAATTCGAATAGAATATATTAAAATTATATTTCTTATTAACGTTTGCACTTGAATATGACTTTGCTGAATCTTTATTCGCTTTATACATTTAGCCCGCAATGAAAATCTAGGATTCAAATAAAATAAGCAACCCATTCTTAATTGTCGGTATGTTTTTATTCTTCTTAATATCGGGTTGTTCCTTTTTATCACACAAAAGTTGTACACAAAATATTAAATATCAATTATAAAATGATTTTATGATAATTCAGTTAAGTTCAATTGATAAACTATAAGAAAATCTATTGCCCTTTTATCGTTGATATTTATTTTTTCTTGGCTTACTTTGTTCGTAATCTCTGGATCGCTATCTTGTGTGTTACATAGCTAGAAGCAATACTGAAGGAGCTATCGGGTCGTGCCTGTGATCAAACCATCCTCTGGAGTAAGTAACCAAACATCTACCACTGCCGCCATGCTCTGTGCTTTTGATGATTGCACACTTATATTTGAATAATGACAATATTTTATGATATAATAAGATACAATATATACAATTAGAACATTTTATGTGATATACGCACAAAAACAACAACAATGAAATATCTTATTGGCTTGACTCTACGGATTTAATATTAATGTAGGTTTCGATTGTTAGATGCTCTATTGAGAATGAAACAAGTCAACACAACGCAATATTGCGCAGGATAGCGTCAAAATTGGGCGCTAATAAAAGTCGGTATGGCACAGTACCCGATTACGGTACTCATAACGGTACATTTGTAAAAACATGGTTATTGGGAGAATGAAAGGCTAATACAGAATTAGACCTGATGCAGTTGTATCCTTTGAAGCATTTCCTATACCATATATTATCATTTTTCGATGATTAACAATGTTTTGTATCATATTTACCGAGATTTCTAAGACCCTTCACAGTACTGTACAATGAGAAATTTTGTGATCGTCAGGACCGACGGTACTTTTTCAAGAAGATATTTATAACATCTTAACAAACACTGAGGCCTTTTTATAATAATTTTTGTTATATCATGTAAGTTTGTCTATGTATTGTATAAGTCATTTTCATAAATGTTTTTTTTTTGGCACTTTAAACAGAGAAACTTATAATAGATTAGTCATCGATCCGGTATCGTTAATACCGGAAAAAACGGTCATCGTCATATTTTTGCACACATTTTACTAACATATATACAAAAGAAATGTTAATCTCGTATGAAATAGATAAAAGTCCCCAAGAAACCGAAATGAGTTTAACATAGAAAAATACACACAAAACCGCTAAAAATGCACCATTTGTTATTTACATTTTAAAATAAAATTATGGCGATGTAGCTCGATTGAGATTCACTTTTGAATACAAATTAGTACAATTCAGCAGTTGCTGTTTAAGAAATCAAACATTTTTCAGAGTGTTTTCCCGTATCCTAATAGCGGGAGTAGAGTAGAATTACCGCAACTAGTAGTAGAGGGACACCCTTCCACACACAACCCCCAGGTTGCCTCTCCCTAATAATTGAAGTGCTTTTACGCCCATTAAAGTTTCGTTTACCTACAAAATACTTATAATTACGCTCAGTTTCTCAAAAAGGCAAGCCGTTCCTTTTAAAAGGAAAATTTATTTGACATATTAGAACTATATTTATTCTTTAATCACTTATAACATATCCAAACACATGTAGATAGACAAGCTGGCCTGCTAAACCTTTAAAAACAAGTCGGCTGATTTATAAAATCATCAAATGGTTAGGTCTTTTAAAGGAAGTGGCAATTAGAGTGAATGAAGGTTGTACGAAATATGCTTATTTAGTGGTGTAACATTTGAGTGAATGTAGGAAAGATAAAAACAACTGTGCACCGGATACTTAATACATGGGTGATACAAAAACCCGATCATGTTCCAGCTGACTCGATCAAATTCCAGCTGCAGGGAAAGACAAAGGTGGTATATTTAATAAGTATTATGATGTTTAAATGCACAACTCTGAATCATTATGCATATTCAATAAGAAAATATCTGGAGAAAATGTCTTGAAACTTAAGTACATATCTTTAAAATTTACTATGGGAAAATATATTTTTTAAATTAATTTATGGATATATTAATAAAAAACACAACAGTTCAACTAAATGTATTTTTCAAAACGTGTATTATGTCTGATTCTTATAACGTGCTGAATGCCACACTTGTTAAACCGTCAAAAAGATACGTTTCAAGACCTAGATATTTCTTTATTTTTCAATATCGCTCATGCGACCTAACCAAAAAAAAACGGTATTTTATGTTTAACCAACAATTCATAACCCACATTAATTCCACTCTAACGTTTCTCAAACTGTGGCGCTATTCAACTTTCACTGAAGCAACTGACCAATCAGCGTGTTGATATCTCATTGTTATGTCACGGACCTTAATAGAGGATAACAGGGGCCATTCAAAATTCTAGAACATAATACAGATCCAGAATGTCCAGGTGGGAATAGGTAATGTCAAGATGTCAATTTAAGATAAATTCTTAATAAATATGTATGTGTAGGGATGTTCTGGGTTAATTCACAATACGTGATTATGGGGAGAAGGGTCTGGGGGAAGGAATGTTAGAATTTTTATACAGGGTCCATAAACTTTTCATAAGGGTGGAGGGGGTTAATGAAAACGTTTTTCACCATATTATTGAAAGTACTTAATTATTTTTATAATCTCATAGAAAGCCTGTAATTTTCAAGGGGGTTATTTTCATTGAAACATCCATCTTTTAATAGAATATTATATAATATATTTGCAGTCCAATTTCCCCATCCCCACCTCCTTTAAGAAAGTCTCTCTTAACATTTACCTTATATTCTTGCTCCTGAGAAATTAGAGCTGTGTTAATTGATTGGGCATATATGTTTTTCGGGGGTAATGGTTAAAATTACCATTTTTTACGTATGCTTTAGAATTCAGAAAACTTTATGCCTTCTGCCAAATTTGAAAGAAAATAGGTGTCAGTGGATGAAAATATGACAGTTTGAAGGTACAGTGCCTGATGATACACTGTAACAAATACATACTGAGAAATACCAACAAATAAGGGGTGTCTGGAAACACTTTGTAAAAGCAACCTTACGCCTTTTTCTGCATATTTGAACCAATATATACCTATGGAAACAATACGCTTTAAGAACCACTGGTAATATTTTTAGTGCTCCGGAATTTTCTTTCAATACGTAGAAATGAGCAAAATTGATTGTTTGAATAGCAGTGATATACTTTCTTTCCAGAAATATCAGTATAATTATCAAGTTCTTTGAATGTGAAACTGTAGTCAGGATTTGTACTATATCCTTTTTTGTTTCTGTAAGTTTCTGTTCCATATCAATATCTGCCTTATATATAAATAAGCTGTTTAAATTTGTTTTATATACACGCGTGTTTATCTTTAATGTACAGTTATATATATTAAACAATTGAACTTGACCCATCTTCTGTTATATTGTACAGACATGGTCCTTGGGACGTGCCCTGTTCAGGGTTATCAACGTCATAGCTTGTGTAAGCTTGACTTTCGTTCCGAAACCTCTTCTCAAACGCCCTCCGAAGAGCACTTCCGCTGGAAAATCCTTTCCGGTCAAATATTTCTTGCCGGAGAAGTTTCTTCTTCCTTGGTGGCGCCACTGGCATTGCTGAATGGTAAGATGGGGGATTGGCAGACAGCATCGACATTGATACTGACTCAGCTGTCGATTCCGATGTTGAGTCCAAAATATCATCGTCTTCAGAATCATCCGCGTAGTCAGGTATGGGCTCTTCGTAATCAGGAATTGGTTCGTTTTCGATGTTACACAGTTTCTGTAGCTCCATGGCCTTCGTTATGATCTCTCTTACTTTATCCTTCTCGGTAAAACTTCGTCCGCATGATATTTCCGTGATCGACAACATGTGTAGGACAGTCCCCCATCTATGCGCGAACATACCCACGAACTGTACACACAGGATTGTAGCGAAGAAAGCCAAGAAGATCAGACCGAGAGGTTCGAAAGAGAGGTTTTCGTCCACCTGCCAACGCGGTATTTTGAAGAAAAGACTTTCTCGCAATTCCTCCTGTAAAATTTGCAACTGCATGGACAGTGCTATCCATAGAGCACTGGTCATAAAGAATCCAAAAACCACGTTACTTCTAAGGTTCTTTAGATCATGCGCCACCTTTTCTTGATGGGCCTTGTCTTGCGCTAGAGGATGTAGATATTTTGCGATGATTTGTTTCCAAAATATATTTTCTTTCTCTGGAAGCCTCTTTATCGGTCCATTTCCACATAATTGCGTTTGTATCCATGCAGGATTCTCGGAATCCTCATGGTGAAGCCAAGAAGGGACATTGCTGTCTGGTTCTGTCGACTTCACTTGCTCCAGGGATGACGGAGTGGTCGCTTCTTGTTCCGGCGATATCACCGCTCGTTCATCGGTCATTGTTGACGATGATTTGCTTCTTGGTCGAAGCTTGGGTTCCCTTGTTAGACGAATTTCGTTGATTAGTTCCTCGAGTAGATGATCTGTTTTGGGTTTTTCAACTTTGTTAACATCAGTTCGAAGTTGCTTTAGTATTTCGCCCATTTCTCTGAAGAATGAGTTGAGGCCTATCCATCCAAGAATACTCCTTTTCTTGTCATCCTTTTTCTGCCGTATTTCTTCTTCTATTTTCTTCTCTTCGGCTAACTGCTCCTTCGTTTTCCGTTTCGGTATTTCTCTGGTTCCCCAGGATACTATATGCATGTTGCAAAGATAGTAAATTGTAAGCAACAGGTAACCGGTCGGTAGGCATATAAAATACAGGGCACCAGGAATGACGCAGAAAAATTCTTCGGGGTGCATGATGGCAGATATGAAAAAGATAACGACGAGCATCATCAAGAAGATAACATTTGGACTTGTAATTCCTCCGTCAATAGCCTGGCCAACAGTACCAACAAGTACAATAGTCATAATGATAGCATACACGGCACTCATTATCGATGCAATTGTCATCTGGGTGGACGCTTTGCAATATATACAAATGATGATAAAGAAAATAGCGGGAATCAGTGCTAATGCGTACGAGGCGACGACACCAGTTTTGAAGACGACGGTAAAGGCTCCAGCCATCATCAACAATATTGTAGCTGGGCCAAGGATTGTTGAGACCATCATACAGAACTGGTAGAGAATGTAAAGCGTGCTGATATTGTCGTTGATCTTGATGGTGCCCTTCCAGCTGCCGAGGAGGTCGATAATGTTGGCCAAGGTGCTAGATCCCCAGCGACGACGCTGATTAAAGAACTCGGAAAATGTTTCCGGAGCGTGGGTGAGGGCATCCGACGCAGCACAGTAGTCGATCCGGTAGCCTTGCTGCAAGAGTAAAGTACTCAGCCATCGATCCTCACCTGCAAGAAGATAAAAAAAAACGATTTGATTTTGATAAATTTTGTTTTAAAAACTATTTCATATTACGTATCTACACGCTGCAAACTACACGTTACAAACTATTGAAGGAAAGTAATCATATTTCGTATATTCATTGTCATACATACCAAATTTGGTAAAATATTTTGTATTCTTCAGTATGATTTTAAAACATAAAAATAATATCAAATTGTAGTTTTTAAGATTTTTACTCATGTTTATAAGACCAGCATAAAATGTTTGATAAAAATGTTAAAATATATAAATATGAAATTTCAGAAAGTAGAGTAATACACGTGATTCACATTAACACAAACAAGTTTATTCTATTGTTTGTTTACAAAACTGTTTATGTATGCAACCAATGTATAGTTGTATTGAAGTGTTCACGGTGTACCAGCCCATATATATATATATATAAATAACGGCATTCTGTCTCTGCACTAACTTCCCTGCAATGAGTATTCCTAACCAGTGAAACTGACAAAAACATATTCAAAACTGACAATCTTTATCTTGTAACTACATATGTCCATTTTTATTTTGTCACTTACGTTGTATTATTTATCATTCATAATGTATTTTTTTAATTTGAACTGTTCAGTTTGTCAGTTTTATTGTATAATTTGTCATTTGTATGTTTAAAGAATATTTTTCATTTGAAGTGAAAATGTAGGCTTATCATTTATATTTTATATTTTATTGTTTGTATTCTATATTTTGTTGTTTATATTCTTTATTTTATTGTTTGTATTTTACTATTTGCATTGTATGATAGTTGATATGAATTACTAGTGTATAGTTACAGTTTGTATTGCAAAATAACCAAAATTAGATGTATTCGTTACCATTTGCTTTTTATAATATACAATTTATTTCTATACTTCATCTTTTGAACTGCATATTTTGTCATTTGTGCTGTATACTATTTATGCAATAAAAATAGCGAAACATAGAACGCAAAATTATGATAAATCATAGAATAGAAATGACACATGCTATACACATGAAACCTTACAGAATAAAATTGATCGTTTACGAACATGGCAGTATAAACCCTTAATTATAGGAGATTTATTGTTTACCCTGATCGTATTGGACATAATGGCCGGCCTCGGTGGCTCGTGTAGCGTATGTTCTCGCTACGTTGTCGTCCATAAGTGCCGAGCCTCTAAACAGACTAAAACATCCAGGCGCGCACATGACGCAGCCGAACACATGTTCGGTAGCTTTCTGAAGCCAATGACCGATAGCATATTCGAACTGCTGGTACCACAGCAATGGACCTAAAGTAAATCATAACAAATGTCATTATACATGTCAAAAGGCATAGCGAATTTTCATTAAATGTAATTTAGTATCAGGTTTATACAAATAAAGAGTGGTGCATATTTCATTACACATTAAGCTATTTAAAGAATTCCAATTGGATAGCGCCAATTGATTTAATACCTTTATTTTTCGTTTCTATTTATGTGTTCATACTAAAATAGCAGATGGTTAAAATTTTCATTCATACATTTTTACACATCAGGATTTGAAATATAAGGATTAAATTATGTTTTTTTTTTATGTTTTTCATGCATGTGTTAAGAATGCCGAAGCGCACACATTTCTAACATAAAGTCCTCTGTACTTTATTAAATTTGTACGTGGTTCGATCATGTTTTTACACATGCATATTAACCAGAAAAAAAGAATTTAAACCTATATCTATAAAATTTAGTCTATTATTTTCAACTGTGCTTCTAATTTAAACATATCTTATTTAAAATATCTAACAATATTACATATTTACAAGCCATTTTGTCAAAAAGATTGGAATGAAAGACAAGCTTGTACAATTCCCATCCTAAATGCATGTACAATACAATTACACAAATTATGGTGACAAATGTGGATTTCCAGTTAGTATACAAGATAATTTACTGTATTGATGTATAACATTTCGGGAAAGGAAAATTAATAATATATTTCCTATTTCACTCTGCTGGATCTGACCTATGTTGTTTTTCATATAAGCTACAAGTGAAACTGGGACATTATATTAGGCCACTTCATCATAGACATGTAAATAAAGTAGCAATATCAAGTAGTACCAGTTGAGGAATACCAGACCTTATGTACATACCTGAACCTGCTGGATGTACATACCTGAACCTACTGGATGTACATACCTGAACCTACTGTATGTACATACATGAACCTACTGGATGTATACGACCACGTGCCGCTAGACTCTATGTATATACCTGAACCTACTGTATGTACATACCTGAACCTACTGGATGTATACGACCACGTGTCGCTGGATGCTTATGTACATACCTGAACCTACTGGATGTATATGACCACGTGTCGTTAGACCTAATGTACATACCTGAACCTACTGGATGTAAACGACCACGTGCCGCTAGACCTGATGTACATACCAAAACCTACTGGATGTATACGACCACGTGCCGCTAGACCTTATGTACATACCTGAACCTACTGGATGTATACGACCACGTGCCGCTAGACCTTATGTACATACCTGAACCTACTGGATGTATACGACCACGTGCCGCTAGACCTTATGTACGTACCTGAACCTACTGGATGTATACGACCACGTGACGCTAGACCTTATGTACATACCTGAACCTACTGGATGTATACGACCACGTGACGCTAGACCTTATGTACATACCTGAACCTACTGAATGTATACGACCACGTGATGCTAGACCTTATGTACATACCTGAACCTACTGGATGTATACGACCACATGCAGCTCCAACTTTTTTATTTGTCTTGAGTCTATCAACCAGAAGTCTCACAGCATCAGGGTGGAAGTCTACATCTCCGTCCAACGTTAGCATGTACGTGTTCTCAGCCTGTGGAATAAGTTGATCAGTTACATTAGCGCTTGGCAATTATTTACGTAGGCAAAGCTATACGTATGTCTCTCCGATGGAAGGATAATTATATACATTCTAATTTTTAAATCACAATTTATTGTGATGCTATGTGCTTCATATGATTCCCATGTGCTAGATTTAATATAGGTATCATAGGACATATGGTCATCATATAATAGGTATAACAGGACATATGATTATCACATAATAGATATCATAGGACATATGATTATCACATAATAAGTGTCACAGGACATATGGTCATGATATAATATGTATCACAGGACATATGATTATCACATAATATGTATCACAGGACATATGATTATCACATAATAGGTGTCACAGGGCATATGATTATCTCATAAAAGGTGTCACAGGACATATGATTATCACATAATATGTATCACAGGACATATGATCATCATATAATAGGTGTCACAGGGCATATGGTCATCATATAATAGGTATCACAGGACATATGGTCATCATATAATAGGTATCACAGGACATATGGTCATCATATTATAGGTATCATGAGACATACAAAAAACATATGATAACATATGTGGCACAACTTCCTGTGTAAAGTTTATGTTCTAAGGTACTTTTATCAGGGCCCTCGCCGACATATATCATTTCAAAGGTACATAATAAAACTATCCTTTAATGACTTCAAATAGATGCTTACTTTCTTCTCAAAGTTACACCTTAGTGGAGCATACACAGTGTAGACACCAATTACAATTGTCGCAGCCGTTATAACCTATATTATTTATTGGATTAACAGCGGAAAGGTTTTATTTTAAAGAATGAACGTAATAAATAAGGCAGTTAACAGTAAACAAAATTAAAATAGGAAATAATATCCACAGTAACGTAGCTGATTAGGGAAAATGCGTGTGAACCTCACCAATAACCTACACGCACATGTCTGGAAACGAATCTATATCGGTACCGTGATTAAAGATGACAATAAACAGTGATTGCACCTCATCGGTAACGTGATTAAAAATGACAGCTATCTGTGATTGTACCTCATCGGTAACGTGATTAAAGATCATCGGTAACGTGATTAAAGATGACAATTAACAGTGATTGCACCTCATCGGTTACGTGATTAAAAATGACAGTTATCTGTCATTGCACCTCATCGGTAACGTGATTTAAGATGACAATTAACAGTGATTGCACCTCATCGGTAAAGTGATTAAAGATCATCGGCAACGTGATTAAAATAACAATTACCAGTGATTGCACCTCATCGGCAACGTGATTAAAGATGACAGTTACGTGTGATTGTACCTCATCGGTAACGTGATTAAATATGAGAATTACCTGTGATTGCACCTAATCGGCAACGTGATTTAAGATGACAGTTACCAATGATTGCACCTCATCACTAACGTAATTAAAGATGACAATTACCAGTGATTGCACTTCATTGGCAACGTGATTGAGGTTGACAGTTACTAGTGATTGCATCTCATTGGTTACGTGATTAAACATGACAGTTATCTGTGATTGCACCTCATCGGTAACGTGATTAAAAATGACAGTTATCTGTGATTGCACCTCATCGGTAACGTGATTAAAGATCATCGGTTACGTGATTAAAATGACAATTACCAGTGATTGCACCTCATCGGTAACGTGATTAAAGATGACAGTTACCTGTGATTGCACCTCATCGGTAACGTGATTAAAGATGACAGTTACATGTGATTGTATCTCATCGGTAACGTGATTAAATATGAGAATAACCTGTGATTGCACCTAATCAGCAACGTATTTAAAGATGACAATTACCAGTGATTGCACCTCATCCCTTACGTAATTAAAGATGACATTTACCAGTGATTGCACTTCATTGGCAACGTGATTGAGGTTGACAGTTACCAGTGATTGCACCTCATTGGTTACGTGATTAAAAATGACAGTTATCTGTGATTGCACCTTATTGGTAACGTGATTAAAATGACAGTTACCAGTGATTGCACCTCATCGGCAACGTGATTAAAGATGACAGTTACCTGTGATTGCACTTCATCGGTATCGTGATTAAATATGACAGTTATCTGTGATTGTACCTCATCGGTAACGTGATTAAATATGAGAATTACCTGTGATTGCACCTAATCGGCAACGTGAATAAGGATGACAATTACGAGTGATTGCACCTCATCACTAGCGTAACTAAAGATGACAGTTACCAGTGATTGCACTTCATTGGCAACGTGATTTAGGTTGACAGTTAGCAGTGATTGCACCTCATCTTAAACGTGATAGAGATGACATTAACCTGTGATTGCACCTCATCGGTAACGTAATTTAAGATGACAGTTACCTGTGATTGCACCTCATCGGTAACGTGATTAAAGATGACAGTTACATGTGATTGTACCTCATCGGTAACGTGATTAAATATGAGAATTACCTGTGATTGCACCTAATCGGCAACGTGATTAAAGATGACAATTACCAGTGATTGCACTTCACCACTAACGTAAGTAAAGATGACATTTACCAGTGATTGCACTTCATTGGCAACATGATTGAGGTTGACAGTTACCAGTGATTGCACCTCATTGGTTACGTGATTAAAAATGACGGTTATCTGTGATTGCACCTTATTGGTAACGTGATTAAAATGACAGTTACCAGTGATTGCACTTCATCGGTGACGTGATTAAATATGACAGTTATCTGTGATTGCACCTCATCGGTAACGTGATTAAAGATCATCGGTAACGTGATTAAAATGACAATTACCAGTGATTGCACCTCATCGGCAACGTGATTAAAGATGACAGTTACCTGTGATTGCACCTCATCGGTAACGTGATTAAAGATGACAGTTACATGTGATTGTACCTCATCGGTAACGTGATTAAATATGAGAATAACCTGTGATTGCACCTAATCGGCAACGTGATTAAAGATGACAATTACCAGTGATTGCACCTCATCCCTTAGGTAATTAAAGATGACATTTACCAGTGATTGCACTTCATTGGCAACGTGATTAAAGATCATCGGTAACGTGATTAAAATGAAAATTACCAGTGATTGCACCTCATCGGCAACGTGATTAAAGATGACAGTTACCTGTGATTGCACCTCATCGGTAACGTGATTAAAGATGACAGTTACATGTGATTGTACCTCATCGGTAACGTGATTAAATATGAGAATAACCTGTGATTGCACCTAATCGGCAACGTGATTAAAGATGACAATTACCAGTGATTGCACCTCATCCCTTACGTAATTAAAGATGACATTGACCAGTGATTGCACTTCATTGGCAACGTGATTGAGGTTGACAGTTACCAGTGATTGCACCTCATTGGTTACGTGATTAAAAATGACAGTTATCTGTGATTGCACCTTATTGGTAACGTGATTAAAATGACAGTTACCAGTGATTGTACCTCATCGGCAACGTGATTAAAGATGACAGTTACCTGTGATTGCACCTCATCGGTATCGTGATTAAATATGACAGTTATCTGTGATTGTACCTCATCGGTAACGTGATTAAATATGACAATTACCTGTGATTGCACCTAATCGGCAACGTGAATAAAGATGACAATTACGAGTGATTGCACCTCATCACTAGCGTAATTAAAGATGACAATTACCAGTGATTGCACTTCATTGGCAACGTGATTTAGGTTGACAGTTACCAGTGATTGCACCTCATCTTAAACGTGATAGAGATGACATTAACCTGTGATTGCACCTCATCGGTAACGTAATTTAAGATGACAGTTACCTGTGATTGCACCTCATCGGCAGTGTTATTAAAGATGACAGTTACCTGCCATTGCACCTCATCGGTAACATGATTCAAGATGACATTTACCTGTGTTTGCACCTCATCGGTAAAGTGATTAAAGATGACTGTTACCTGTGATTGCACCCCATCGGTAACGTAATTTAATTTGACACTTACCTGTGATTGCACCTCATCGGTGAAGTGATTAAATAAGACAATTATCAGTGATTTCACCTCATAAGTAACGTGATTGAAGATGACACTTACCTGTGAATGAACTTCATCGGTTACGTAGTTGAAAATAACACTTCTGGTGAAGTGGGCACATTTACGTCTCCTCCTCAGTTGTGCGTCGGTTAGTTTCACTCTCTGAAACTCTCCATGCAGGTCGTCCTTATCCAGCATGTTTTTCTTCAGGAGGTTTTCTGGCTGGGCAAGGATACGGTATCCCAGCAAATAGTACATGTACATCACCTGCAGCGAACCAAGGAATTAACTTATTTGTTTTATATCGTACAAACCTTTTGTCGGAAGTCAACATGAATTATTGTTGAGGCTCTCCGTAGCTCTTATAAAATCGACAAAGAACAGAAATGGGTTTAAACATATACATTATAAAATATAAAATAGTTCTTATGTTTAGAAAATGATTTTTGCTTATGAATGTAAAGTGTATTTTACAGCAGTGTTGTGTATGTGGCAGTTCATATGTGTTATCCTTGTGTAATACGTTTTATACGCATATGCTTATTACGGGTTCTTCAAACGAAGTGATTTGTCTAAATTATGAGAACTTGTTTCACAAGTAAAGTAAAATTAATAAACTTCAATACATGTTATATAATGATAGGATACCTGCGACCATCGTTTTTTGTGTCGTATTTTGTGTTTATCTTTCATATGGGTAACAAGTCTGGTACCACCTGGTAGTTTCCATGTCAGCCTGCCTCCGTACGGGGTCGGGGTTCTTGTTGGCGGGCCTAGTGACATCTGTCGTTCATGCACAGAGCTGACATATATGATGCGAAATGATAATTAATTTAATTTCCAATTTGTTTTCAATTTTGGAGTTTTAAATCGTTTATGGTAAGTCAATGTTTGTGCAAATTGATTTAAAGTGCTAGGTTCACGAATATTCGAAGTCGACCTGGGTCAATATGTGTTAAAACAAGCGTCAAGACATCGAAGGTGATGTATTTCATAATTTGAATGGAATTTTCATATTGTACAATGTTATCTGTTGCAATGAAAATGTTTTGTTAGCCAGTTTATTTTGCTGCTTCATTTCTTTATTGGCCTGTTTTTCAAATAGATTAATATTTTGGTTTGTTAAAATAGATTTATAAGTAATAAAATGGTAATTTTAGGAAACAAAACGTTTGACTGGAGAAACAGTCCCCGGAGATGTACTGCGATGGATTGACGTTTGACTAGAGAAACAGTCCCCGGAGATGTAAGGTACTGCATTAGACAAACGTTTGACAAGAGAAACAGTCCTCGGAGATGTGAAGTACTCCGATATACACACGTTTGACTAGAGAAACAGTCCTCATAGATGTGAAGTACTGCGATAGACAAACATTTGACTAGAGAAACAGTCCTCGGAGATGTGAGGTACTGCGATAAACTAACGTTTGACGACAGAATCAGTCCCCGGAGATGTGAAGTACTGCGATAGACACACGTTTGACTAGAGAAACAGTCCTCGGAGATGTGAGGTACTGCGATAGACAAACGTTTGACAAAAGAAACAGTCCCCGGAGATGTGAGGTTCTGCGATAGACAAACGTTTGACTAGAGAAATAATCCCCGGAGATGTGAAGTACTGCGATAGACAAACGTTTGACTAGAGAAACAGTCCTCATAGATGTGAAGTACTGCGATAGACAAACGTTTGTCTAGAGAAACAGTCCTCGGATATGTGAAGTACTGCGATAGACAAACGTTTGACAAGAGAAACAGTCCTCATAGATGTGAAGTACTGCGATAGACAAACGTTTGACTAGAGAAACAGTCCTCGGAGATGTGAGGTACTGCAATAAAATAACGTTTGAATAGAGAAACAGTCCTCGGGGATGTGAAGTACTGCGATAGACAAACGTTTGACTAGAGAAACTGTCCCCGGAGATGTGAGGTACTGCGATAGACAAACGTTTGACTGGAGAAACAGTCCTCGGTGATGTGAAGTACTGGGATAGACAAACGTTTGACTAGAGAAACAGTCCTCGGAGATGTGAAGTATTGCGATAGACAAACGTTTGACTAGAGAAACAGTCCTCGGAGATGTGAGGTATTGCGATAGACAAACGTTTGACTAGAGAAACAGTCCTCGGAGATGTGAAGTACTGAGATAGACAAACGTTTGACAAGAGAAACAGTCCTCGGAGATGTGAAGTATTGCGATAGACAAACGTTTGACTAGAGAAACAGTCCTCGGAGATGTGAGGTACTGCGATAGACAAACGTTTGACTAGAGAAGCAGTCCCTCTATTGCGATATACAAACGTTTGAATAGAGAAACAGTCCCTCTGCTCGATAGACACACGTTTAACTAGTTTTATACAGAAAAAACGTGTTAACCGAGACATGACCTTACCTTAAGGAATCGTCTATACACTCCATAAGATCCGCAACGAACATGTTAGGGACCAGACGGTCGTCGTCGGACAGCTCCATAGCGTCGTCAAAGAATATGTGAGCTGTAATGTGCGTTTGAATATTATGTATAATTTATGTGGGATAGTAAACATGAACAAATATTATACAACAAACACTATAATTACTAAATCAAACAAGTCGATAACCCAATTAAAAACAATAGTGTTTACAGGGTTGTAAGTTTCCTTAGACAAACGATCGGACTCTTAACTAAACATTACATTTTTTTATTTGGACAAACAACGAGGCTAGTTGGCTTCATTAGTCGCTCTCGCATCACGTCAATGATTTTCATAAAGGATTGTGGATGAATTATATGGAAAAAACACACACATGCTAGTGTAATCAAAAAATATCTTTAAAACGTTTGAGGGTCCTTCAAAATGTCTCAGAATCCTCCAAAATATTTGTGGATTCTCAAAAGCTCTTTCAAAATATTTGTGGATTCTAAAAAGCTCATTCAAAATAGTTGTGGTTTCTCAATAGTTCTTTCAAATTAGTTGTGGATTCTCAATAGTTTTTTCAGAATAGTTGTGGATTCTCAAAAGACTTAAGAAAGACAGTTAAACAAGTCTCCTACCTTCAAACTCGTAGTAGTCCGGATCTCTTATCTGGTAAAACTTTTGCGCCAGGTATCGGCCACTATGGTCAATGTCCACCCTGCATAAATACAATAATGTCATGTAACTCAATCCGATATCCGCATTAATAACCATTAAAGCTATTAAAACAGGCTTAAAGAATTAATTAATTAATTAATTATCAACGACTGAGTTAGAATAATGTTGAATGCTTATCAACTAGAAACATTATACGCTTTGTATAAATTGTCATATGCAGATGTGACGGACGTCAAACAGATGAAAAACAGATGACATGGCAAAAAGCAAAAACAGTTCAAATTCACTTCATGCATTAAGTATTTTAATGGGGTTTAACACCATTTTTAACACATTTCATGTTATATATGTTGGGTTGGGTAAAAACACAAGCAGTGAAAAATCGCAATGTATTTCAATAATTCCAGCTTATATTTTATTCAACACACTACAAAATGAACCATGATCTTACCAGCGTGTTGTGTGTTGTATATTGTATGGAGATTGTTTAGGTAACCTAATGCTTTGTACCTGAAAATGGACTTTAGTAAATTTGTCATCTCAGCCCGCGTTTCGTGCCACATTGTTGCACATGCGTATATCTGTGGAACAATATCATCCGCTTTGTACACATCTGGTTCCTGAACGGATATGTCGTCATCAGCATTCAGAATTGCATCATGGTCGTTTCGACGCCGACGGAGCATCAATGATTGGTCTGTTAGAATTCCGCATCTCAGAGGAGTCACAAACAATCTGAAGTATACCAAGTTTAACGGAGTGTGATGTCATATTATAATAATGGTGGTCATCTTTAGTTCCAGTGGCGGGAAACATACTTCGATACTTGATTGTGTATTTCTTTTCGTTATACTGAAGTCAATATGCGCGATAATTTCTTCCAGTACCTATGGTATACATATTGCTTTATAAACACAGAAAACTTATTTCAAACTATAAACCTACTGTTAATATAGTTAAAATGATATAGAAAAAAACACTGCAGATGAATTTAAGTGTTGCATCTAAAAATATTTCTGTTAAGTTCTTTATCTGCACTGTAAAAAATCCAGTATAACGTTACGGTAAAAGAACCGACAGCTAGTTGCCAGTCATTTTACCGTGAAAAAATACGGACAACTGTAGAATGTCAACAGAACTTTCCCGCAAATTCTACCATAGCTTAGCCGTCAAATAATGAAGTAAAATGGGATCTGAACTTTCATCAATTTCACTTCCATACAAGGACATAAAATATATAATGATGAGCAACTGTTGTTTAAATCAATAAACGTTCTACTTTTCCATGTCATGTACTGTGTTTAATAAGATATGAAAGTTTTAACTAATCATTTTCATTTCAACTTTTAAACATCATATGAATTTCCAATGACGTGCATGATTCGTTTATTTGTTTTTAGCTATATTTTATGCCATCGATGGCTTACAGTCGACCATTTAACTTAATCACTCTTTCCTAGTGTAATGGAAGGTTTACCAGTGCTCGAACACACCAATTCCTACAAGTAGTTGATAACATGCATGTGCGCATGATGTTATATGGTATATTAAAGTAATTTGAAACTTTTACAATGAAATGTTTCTTTAATATTTAATCTGTTTTTTTTTTTATAGAAATAACACCTTAGTACCGTATTCAAATGTTTGAGTTGCTAATTACCTGTCTATTTTTTCCATACGTATGTTTGTGGGGAACCAGGTATGTGATGTAATGAAGACTTCGGAGAGCCACAACACGCCAAGCCAGGCAAGTAAAATAAACCAAATGTTACTTCCGGTGTCGACACCAAGCCATACAAGTTTTCCCGTTGGTATAAACTGGTATGAACACTGCAAGGCGACGACAACCAAGCTAAGCGGTGTTACAAGGATAAGCGGAAGAGAAAATCCAAACAGCTGCATGCACATTTTGCAGGCGGCGCTGCCCAGATATGTGAGCAAGGTACTGGATATAATTTGAACATACACTATCCAGTACTCTTCGAAATGTTGAATGGTTTCCGGGGATATGTAAAATATCGGTCTCCTTGATTGTGTTGAATTTGCATCCATCGTAAAATTTTCTTCTACTTCAATTTCGAGGTTTTCACCGGTGTCTCTGCGCATGCGCATAATGAAGTCTATCGCAGAGTTGTTGGCGTGTGTGTTGTTTATTACAGTGGACAGGTTTGTTTCATTTTGCGTTTGGGTAAAGCTCAAATTAAAATTGAACCCAGGTTGTAACAAAACAGCGAATGCAATAACCCACAAAACTTTCCACATACTAGCGAAAATATAGAGTCGTGCACGTGCATGATGCAGGTGCTTCTTCCACTCTCTGAAGGTCAGGGTGTAGCCAAATATGGAATAATCGCTGTCGACGTAATTTTCCCAGTATGCCGTAGATATCAGCAGCAGAGCCAATGGAAGTTCCCACATGATTTCGCCATAAGCAAACACCGACGCTGATTTGGGTCGAAGAGAGACAATTGAGACATCGTCTTTAAGAATATTTTCCAGAATACCGTTCTTTTCGTTTTGTGACATATTTAGATCAAAGATTCCACAAGCCACGATGCTACCGATCTGAATTAACAAGGCACCGATGTTTAGAATGAATACTCCACATTTTCGTGTAAGTCCAGCATTTGGGTCACGCCCTTCAAATATTGTTTTGAGGAAGGCAGGAACGACGTATATGTTACTGAGCAGGATGAATCCCCGGACCATGTCAACCATTGGTAGAACTCGGAACACGAGCAGACACATTCCAAGGGAATGAAGCAGCTCGAGAAAAAGTACCTGGAAATTTAAAAATTGAATATTATTTTACATCGACTGTGAAATATATTTTCCATAATCTGGACGAAGTACTCTCGAAACTTTCATGGCTAGAACCAGTACTAGGCTTATGCGATAAAATTGCTGATTCAAACCTACACAACAGGTGTATGTGAGGAATCGAACTCGAGGTTACGATCCTTGGTCCCATGTTTTACAATTAAACCATGCGACCTGCTTACTTAATTCTTAGTTTGAATGTATATAGCATTTTTGTCATGATTTCACTTTATATATATTTAAGATCTCAAGTTAAAAAGGTTATAGAAAAAACAATTTGAAATAACGGTTTCTAAATGAAAAAAAGAGTATAAAGTTTTAACATATTTTTCAAGTAGTTGATATACTTATTTTGAAACGAATGGTTTTAAAGCGACACACGACTTGTTGAAATCGACTTCTGTCTCATGCTTACGCATTAGATAAATTTTGACACATATCACGGCGGCAAAGTCACGTGACCTAGTAGTATGGAGTGGTATAAAAATGGAAGTTCTTTCACTCTCTAACTCTTTCACCACCTAACTCATTCTTTCTCTCACTCAATCATCCAATGTATGTTTATAATTGTTTATGTTAGCATAAAGATGTAATTTGTTCCGCCGTACACTGTAAATGTGTTTCTTGTAGGGAGAGGACCGAATCAAAGTTGGAAGAACTTTTGGCCCAATCCCATTTCAAAATATTTGAAATAAGATATGTTTAAACTATAAAAATGGAAGGTGCCCTTTGCAGGTACGTTTTTGTATATACATTTCCTAATATTTCATGAACAAACACGACCTATCGGTGCTATCCAGTGGTCACGCACAATCGTATTTTATGCAAAAATATCCAACGGCGTATATAGCTCAGTTGAAAAATATCACCATAGGGTGCAATTTATATAAAAAAAACAAAAACATTTTTAATAAGTTGCATACTTACCATTGACAGCAGCGACAGGGACGGCCATGTGCTGCTACCAAACAGTGACTTGGCGGAGTAGACCAGGAACCAGATGGAATAAGGGAAACACATACAAATTATCAACATCGTCTTCGCTGGCCATTGGGACTCCGGTAGTTCATCCTACAATGTAGAAATACGATATCATTAATTCAGCAGCAAAAGGATATAAATCGTTGAATATATAGATTCAAAGTAGTTGATTTTTTTAAAGGGCGGAACCATCGTCTTATAGATAGGATGTTGTTCAGTCACGCCAGAGGTCGTGGGTTAGATCCCAGTCTCGGTGCGATGGCCTGATAAAATCAACATTCAGTACTGACTCTTCCGTGAATACAAAGATAGCGAATCACAAAATCTATGAGTCAAGTTCGCAATCGAGCTTAATTAAGTTAGACTAGTATAAATATTAACAATTTAAAAAAGAATATTTGTTAATTAGCGTTATTGTCACCATTACCCCGTCATTATCACAATTGTTTTAATACTGGCGAACATTAGACGTCAAATACTATATAAGAACGATTGATATTCTTTTAAACAAGTATTTTGGTTGTTAGAAATGTCTGTAAATAAAGTGTTCGTCTGTTAAATGACAATAACCTCGTTATCATAATTCATGTATGTTATACTACTACGCTATCGTCAGGATACCACATGCTTTACTGCCATATCGCGGTAAGTGCCCGCCAGGCTGACAAATACTATAACATTGCGGTAAATGTCCACCAGACTGGCAAATACTATATTACGGTAAGCGCCTGCCAGCCTGACAAATACTATAATATCGCGGTAAGTGCCCGCCAGGCAGACACATACTATAGTATCACAGTAAGTGCCCGCCATGCTGACAAATACTATAATATCGCGGTAAATACCCGCCAGACTGACAAATACTTTATCACGGTAAACGCCCACCAGACTGACAAATACTAAAATATCGCGATAAGTACCTACCAGGCTTACAAATACTATTATATCGCGGTAAAAAACACCGCCAGACTATCACAATAAGAGCTCACCAGACTGACAAATACTATAATATCGCGGCATATGCCCGCCAGACTGACAAATACTATATCACGATAAGCGCCCGCCAGACTGACAAATACTAAAATATCGCGGTAAGTGTACGCCAGGCTGTGAAATACTTTAATAAAACGGTAAGCGTCAGACTGAAAAATATTATAATATCGCGCTAATTTAATATAATCTTATGCTTTACCTTTGTCAGGCTAGACGTCAAAAGAAGTATGCTGATCTTATTAACTATGGCTGAACCAAGAACCGCGAGAAACAGAAACAGGTAGCAGACAAGTTTGAAGACTTTAAACATCGACTGGAACGTGGTCCCGCTCGACACTTGCTCAATCGGCATCATCTGGAACCGATCCCACCAGCGTCTGTAATGATAAAAAATGGGGAAATAAACATTAAATTTCGATTCTTACAAATAGGAAATAGCGATAACTATTGAAATAAAGGGGTATTTTTCAACTCTTACTACAAAAAAGAATAGACGTTACCTATGACTACTGAAAACGTACGTATCATTCGGACCAAAAACTATATATTATTTTCCATTTTTGAAAACAAGAATGCGTTATTCTACTTACGCTTGCCAATAGAGAAAAGAAAGTGTTGGATTACCAACTATTACCAATGAGAACAAATAAGTGTCAAAAGCATTATACGTAAACCATCAACATGATTGTTACCGTATCTATTCGTATATGTGTAAACTGGTGACAACGAATTAATTTCCAACTGAGTTGTACTTACGGATCTAGAACTTTCCGGTCATGTAAGTTCTTCAGCTGAAAAAATAACAATAACAGAAAAAATCAAACTTTGTTTTCTGTAAATGAGCATTATTTGCAAATTGCCATACACATTTTAATCAACTGTTCAAATGTATTTCCCTTTGAAAAATAGCATATACAGTTGCAATTCAATGTAAACTGAGTGGAGCGGATGTTCAAAGAAGGTTTCTTTGCAAATACGCGTACAGACAAACCTGTCTTAAGAAGCCAGTCAATGTAAGAAACAAAATGGGTCTTTTGAGACATATTGTTATTTAATATAAGCCAGTTTGCTCTGAAAGTCCAAAATTGAGAAAAAGCAAATACAGCCGCTTAATAGAGGTGACCGCTTACACAGGTTTGACTGTATTCATAAAGTTATACTCAAAATACCATTAAAAGATAAACTTTATGGGGAAAACAAAAGTTAACTTGAGGGTTATATATTATATATATATTTTTTTATATGTTTCTCTTGTATTTGATTATTTAGTTTTTGGTTATACTTATGACAACTCGGCAAACTTGCAAACTTGAGAAAAAAACATTTCTGACTAATAGATTAACTGATATAATATACTGCAAATGTGCCGAAAGGTATTCAAATAGAAGCTTTAACGTAAATTTTATTGTCTTTTGTTAATCATAGGACAATTTTCGCCTGTTGGGAGTGGTTTCATTAGTTATTTATACTGAATCAAAAAGTATATAGATAATAAGTTGTATTATTATACACACATGCATATCAAAGAGTGTAGATCAATATTGATCGTTATCTAACAGTAACAAGTCACTTGATGTTTTGAGGCATTTTATGGGAATCGCCTATTATAAATCAACTTTAAGTTGGACCTTAATGTAGTGAACAGACAGTTAACCCCTCATCGCGCAAAAGTTCGCAAGTTCAACTCCAATCTCGATCCAATGGTTTCATGTTCCCGTACAAAAAATCCGACTGAAATACGTGGTTTGATATAATACAAATTAAATAATGTCTTAAACCTCTTGCTCAGATTCCGTCAGTTTTGGGGGTTCGTATGCTGGTACCGTCAGATCAGGTGTATGGTTTTCATGCTGTCTCATCCATTCAGAAATAAAACAAGGCGATCCATCCGAGTTTTGTTTTTCACTGCTCTTCTGGTCAAATTGAGATCCGATTCCTGTATCGCCCAATGTCTGATGCCCATCTTTACTGCTGTCTATTCTACTTTCGGTTTCGAAGCCACTTCCGGTTTCTATACCGGAACTGTCATTGCGGCTTTTGCCGGAATCTGAGAGCGCAGTCTCGGACAATGCTTGGGATGTTGGTTTTTGCTGATTTATTGCTATAACTAGATCTCGCAGATAAGGTTCTTGCCAATGGTGAAGAAATACCTGAACAAAATAAGATGTAGCTATATGAAGAACAAGTTGGTGTCTTGAAAAAGCATTCTAGAGAAAGAGTTTAGTATGCGCATTAAGCACATATTTTGATTAATTCTCTATTATTCATTCAACAATTCCTGATCAAAAATGTCACTTAGTATAATCGTCATGCATCCTTTACTTACACCAATGAAAGGTTTTAATTCTATCAGACTAGTAAATAACTCATTATGCCTTTGGATGTATGTTTATATTTCTGTTATTTTACAAACTGAATCTGTACAATAGTTCGGATTAATATTGTAATTTATATATACAGAAGCATAAACGCTATCTGAAAAGTATACAACCAAATAACTCGAGATTGTTTCTCCATTGTAGTCTATAACTGACAGAGTGCAAAATACGGGCATAGGTATTATTGTTTTTTTTTCATTTATATATATTTATTTATGTGTGTGTGTGGTGTTGATGGTGGGGGTGGGGGGGGGGGGGGGAAGAATTGTGAATAAAAGCACTTGTGAAGACCCACTCACCCTCAAATAACAGACATATGAACATATTAAAGCACTTTAATATTATAGCATTTTAATATTAAAACACTGTTTTGGTATTAAAACTGTTTCTCATGGTGATATGTACCTTATTTTCACCGATAGCGTAATCTTTTATTCCAGCATCAGCAAGGATCTGGACGACACTCTCCATTGTCAGAGGGGCATCATCCCGACGTATGAACGAAATGTCGCGAAATCTTGAAAATAAATTCATGGGAAACATACGTAAACAATTTAAAAAGTCAGTTAAAAAGTAAGTATTAGAACAACACTGAAGAACAAACCCAGCTCTCCCCTCTCCATGGGTCCGTCATATAGCAGTGTTATTTGAGCACTTTGATTGGCCAGTTGCTTCAACGAAAGTTAAATGACGTCACAATTGGGTAAGTGTTTGAAATACTATGAATTATTGCAGGTATATACTTCCCTGCTTTTCGGCAGATAACAGGGACTCATATTTACTAATATTAGAACACTTAATGTATTTAATTAACAATAACTAAAATCAAAGAAATTTAACACCTGGTACGGCTGCTCTGTATGTAAGTTCATGGAAAGCACAGATCGATATCAAGAAAAAAAAACATGACAAACGGAATACGTCACATTGCATCTCGTATCTATTTTGGACTATCACTAAATGTGCCCTTTGATTCCGAGGAGATCATACACGTATTTGACCAATGGACACGATTAGATCGACACATCACAGAACATTGGAATATAGCAATCTTTTGACTTACCTGTTAACGAACTCCGACGGAAACATTCGAACTGCAAAGCCATCTCTTCGCACTTCCGCCAGTTCGACCAGCCCATTGCACTCGAGCTGTTCCATTACAAGTTCTTCATCAAAATGGTCTTCTGTTCGAATAGTATTTGGCTTGATACACCTGTAATAATAAAAAAAATGGAAATGAATGTACAAAAAAGGAAGACGTAACATCTAAAAGGATTAAGCCATCACAACAGGGTAAACATAATTATACTTCGTATAATGGTCATTGGAGCTCTCCGATTTTGGTCCGACACTCTACCACTAAATCGCGTAATCAACACTGGATGCTTTACATTTGCTTAACTTCATGTTTTATTTCATCAACTTGTGTTGATCACGTCTGACAAACAATTGCAGGGCCGTTATAAATCTGCCTACTTTACATTTCAACAGACATACGAGGGGTGATAAAAAGTTGTGGACTTTGCAAATATCTTTTGAGCGGTATGTCCAATTTATTGTACATTTAAACACATATTAGTTTAATATATCTTGAATTAATGCACAAAATTACATTCTACTATCACCAGTGGGTGAAAAGTAAAAAAAATAGAATATATTTAGCACTTTTTGTCACAACCTATTCATTCTCCATCAATAAAACTAAACCAACTTACTTGACAAACCAGGGCCTTGATTCTGATAATTTCTCCACAAGTGCGTTAAGGGATTGCTGTGAAACAATAGGAAATATATAGTGCATGTCCACAATAAAAAAAAACAATACAGTAAGTGCACACATACAAACACTGCATTAACTGATTATAATGAGGACGCAACAAAAATACAGAAGATATGCCAACACCGGCTATCGCATGCTTTAGATACAACCATATAGATAGCTATAAACGAAGTAACCCGGAACATCGGAAAACGTTTGTTTGATATGTGAGGGTTGCTCTTGGCACGTTTGATGTATGTATACATAGTGCTTATTTTGATTATTCCTTGGACGCAGCGTGGTCTAGAGGTAGAGAGTCCACCTCTCATGCTAAAGGTCGTAATTCGATCTCCGACCAGGTCATATCAAAGACAAGAAAAATGGCACTAGTGGTGCTCAGCCTATAGAGGCTGGTCCTAGGTCTGGTTTGCTCGGTGTCAGTATAATTTGACTTGGCGGGTATCATACCGTGTGTTGGCATGATTATAGTCCAGTGTGACAGCACTCAGAATGCTGTCTTTGATAGATGGACCTAAATACAATTTACTTACACGAAACTGGACAGAAGCAAATGTTGACGACTTTAGGTCCGCCTGGATACTCCCTTGACCACTCCTTAAAATAAAGAAAGCATTCCTATGACTCTGACATTTGTACATGCATACAGGGCCTCGTGCATACAGGCCTCATTGTTGTGTTTACATGCATACAGGACCTAGTGGTTGTGTTTACATGCATACAGGACCTAGTGGTTGTGTTAACATGCATACAGGGCCTCTAGGTTGTGTTTACATGCATACAGGACCTAGTGGTTGTGTTTACATGCATACAGGACCTAGTTGTTGTGTTTACACGCGTACAGGGCCCCGTGGTTGTGTTTACCCGCATACAGAGCCTCGTGATTGTGTTTACATGCGGACAGGGTCTCGTGGTTGTGTTTATACGCATAGATGACCCCATGGTTGTGTTGACATGCGTACAAGGCCGCGTGGTTGTGTTAACACGCATACAGGGCCTCCTGGCTGTGTTTACACGCATACAGGGCCTCGTGGTTGTGTTTACACGCATACAGGGCCTCGTGGCTGTGTTTACACGCATACAGGGTCTCCTGGCTGTGTTTACACGCATACAGGGCCGCGTGATTGTGTTTACACGCATACAGGGCTTCCTGGCCGTGTTTACACGCATACAGGGCCTCTTGGCTGTGTTTACACGCATACAAGGCCTCGTGGCTGTGTTTACACGCATACAGGGCCTCGTGGTTGTGTTTACACGCATACAGGGCCTCTTGGCTGTGTTTACACGCATACAGGGCCTCGTGGTTGTGTTTACACGCATACAGGGTCCCGTGGTTGTGTTCACACGCATACAGGGCCTCATGGTTGTGGTTGACGAAATTTTCCGTCTCCATCGTCCTTTCGAGATGCTTTTTTGTTTTCATTTCTGTTATTGTTGTAAGTGACAAGTTACCCATTACGCTTCCCTGATATTTTGGACATGCCATTTTGTTTTCAATACTGTTATTGTTGTTAGTCTAACAGCAATAACAGAAATGAAAACAAAATGGCATGTCCAAAAGAACAAGGAGACAAAATTAATAGATTGGTAGACTACAATTTCCAATGCATTTACGTGATTTATTTCCAGTCCAGCTTTACTGGTGGAGGAAGATCTCAGAATGAATCGCAGTTAAGTGATGGAAACATGCTTTATCTAAAACATGTTGTTTTTAGGTTCAATCGAAACATCGGATTCCCGCAAGTAACAATTTACCTTCCTCACATACAACACTGGATCCAAATGTTCTCGAACCCACGGCTTTAACGGTGAACAATATGGCGTCATGCGTCTACGGCATGATACTCCAGTGTGACAGCGGTTGGAATACTTTCTCAAGTCGTAATATGACTGACAACTAGTTGAAAGCGACGCTAAACACCATACAACAACAATGACCAACATTCTATATATATTAACCTGATGTAATATTGTCAGTTTCAATGTACACACCATTATACGCTACTTTACGTCAAAAACTAACCACGAGTTATGCGAATAATTAATATTATTGCGTTAACAGATTCTGACATTATATATTAAAAATGATATCATGATAACAAAAACACATTTTCAGCATGTTCTGAAAATAACGCAAATTAATAACGTAAATTGTGTTACTATGTAGCTTGACAGGAACTTACACTATACAGTTTTCATTTAAATGTATATTTGTTGCGTGTAGTTCATATTCTTAATTTGTATTTTTATTAGTACTGTTTTTAAAACAGTATTTTACAATGGTGGTCAGCACACCTAATCATCATTCCTAGGATCCGACAGGCAGTTAACCAGTACTAGACACGCATTGTCTCTGCAGACAGGCAGTTAACCAGTACTAAGCACACATTGTCTCTGCAGACAGGCATTTAACCAGTACTAGACACACATTGTCTCTGCAGACAGGCAGTTAACCAGTACTAGACACACATTGTCTCTGCAGACAGGCAGTTAACCAGTACTAGACACACATTGTCTCTGCAGACAGGCAGTTAACCAGTACTAGACACACATTGTCTCTGCAGACAGGTAGTTAACCAGTTCTAGACACACATTGTCCCTGCAGACAGGCAATTAACCACACACATTGTCTCTGCAGACAGGCAGTTAACCAGTTCTAGACACACATTGTCTCTGCAGACAGGCAGTTAACCACACACATTACTTCTGCAGACAGACAGTTAACCAGTTCTAGACACACATTGTCTCTGCAGACAGGCAATTAACCACACACATTGCCTCTGCAGACAGGCAGTTAGCCAGTACTAGACAAACATAATCTCTTCAGACAGGCAGTTAACCAGTACTAGATACACATTGTCTCTTAAGACAGGCAATTAACCAGTACTAGACACACATTATCTCTGCAGACAGGCAGTTAACAAGTACAAGACAAACATTATCTCTGAAGACAGGCAGTTAACCAGTACTAGACACACATTATCTCTGCAGACATATCTGCAGACATGCAGTTAACCAGTACTAGACACATATTATCTCTGCAGACAGGTAAATAACCAGTTCAAGAAACATTATCTCTGCAGACAGGCAGTTAACCAGTACTAGACACACATTTTCTCTGCAGACAGGCAGTTAACCAGTACAAGACAAACATTATCTCTGAAGACAGGCAGTTAACCAGTACTAGACACACATCATCTCTGCAGACATATCTGCAGACATGCAGTTAACCAGTACTAGACACACATTATCTCTGCAGACAGGTAGTTAACCAGTTCAAGACACATTATCTATGCAGACAGGCAGTTAACCAGTACGAGACACACATTTTCTCTGCAGACAGGCAGTTAACCAGTACTAGACACACATTGTCTTTGCAGAAAGGCAGTTAACCAGTACTAGACACACATTGTCTCTGCAGACAGACAGTTAACCAATATTATACACACCTTGTCTCTGCAGACAGGCAGTTAACCAGTACTTGACACGCATTGTCTCTGCAGACAGGTAGTTGACCAATACTGGACGCACATAATCTCTGCAGACAGGCAGTTAACCAGTTCTAGACACACCATATCTCTGCAGACAGGCAATTAACCAGTACTAAACACACATTATCTCTGTAGATATCTCTGCAGACATGCAGTTAACCAGTACTAGACACACATTATCTCTGCAAAAAGGCAGTTAACCAGTACTAGACACACCTTATCTCTGCAGACAAGCAGTTACCAAGTACTAGACACACCTTGTCTCTGCAGACAGGCAGTTAACCAGTACTTAATACACATTATCTCTGCAGACAGGCAGTTAACCAGTTCTAAACATACATTGCCTCTGCAGACAGGCAGTAAGAGGAGTTACCGACTAGTTTACAAATTCCCACACAAGCAATACAAAATAAAAACAAATTAGAGAAAAAGAATAGTGGAGCTCTAACATGCATACATGGAGATACTATGATTGCGTAAATACATGTATAAGGAAAAATAGATACATCTCAAACTAATGAAAAACAACACAACAGTATATATTGACAATATTAGAGTCGGTAAAACATACCTAATGCAAATATTTATGTTATCGATTTATGATAAAACAACATTTCCCCAAAAATGGCTAAAATATTATTGCAGATCCATTTTTCTCTTTAAATCATATAATGCCTAATAATATGTTGATTACCCGATTTACTAACTCAAAGTTATTGCTAAAGATGCGTATTGACTAACACATGTGACGATTATCAATCGTACACTGGGTGTCTTGGATTCAAGTTCAAAGTTAAAACACTGTAAGCATACTTTAAGTCTGTGGACCAAAATTCGGATACAAAATAAAAGAAAATCAAATCGCAGTAATATAAATTAAATAAACCAAATTGTAGAAATAAGCAATATCAACGACTATTTGGAATGTACATTGTCGTAAAGATATATGCATGCAACACGGATTAGATGTTGTATGTAGTATTGATGCAACACGGATAAGATGTTGTTCGTAGTAATGATGCAACACGGATTAAATGTTGTACGTAGTATTGATGCAACAAGGATAAGATGTTGTACGTAGTATAGATGCAACACGGATAAGATGTTGTATGTAGTATTGATGCAACAAGGATTAGATGGTGTACGTAGTATTGATGCAACAATAATTAGATGTTGTACGTAGTATTGATGCAACACGGATAAGATGTTGTATGTACTATTGATGCAACACTGATTAGATATTGTACGTAGTATTGATGCAACACGGACAAGATGTTGTATGTAGTATTGGTGCAACACGGATTAGATGTCGTACGTAGTATTGATGCAACAAGGATTAGATGTTGTACAAAGTATTGATGCAACACGGATTAGATGTTGTTCGTAGTAATGATGCAATACGGATTAGATGTTGTACGTAGTATTGATGCAACACGGATAAGATGTTGTACGTAGTATTGATGCAACACGGGTTAGATGTTGTACGTAGTATTGATGCAACACGGATTAGATGTTGTTCGTAGTAATGA
Source organism: Panopea generosa (assembly GCA_029582155.1). Classification (NCBI taxonomy): domain Eukaryota; kingdom Metazoa; phylum Mollusca; class Bivalvia; order Adapedonta; family Hiatellidae; genus Panopea; species Panopea generosa. The sequence continues at coordinate 6,184,418 of CM055906.1, forward strand.
TGCAACACGGATTAGATGTTGTACGTAGTATTGATGCAACACGGATAAGATGTTGTACGTAGTATTGATACAACACGGGTTAGATGTTGTACGTAGTATTGATGCAACACGGATTGGATGTTGTACGTAGTATTGATGCAACAAGCATTAGATGCTGTATGTAGTTTTGATGCAACACGGATTGGATGTTGTATGTAGTATTGATGCAACAAGGATTAAATGTTGTATGTAGTATTGATGCAACAACGATTAGATGTTGTATGTAGTATTGATGCAACAAGGATTAGATTTAGATGTTGTATGTAGTATTGATGCCACAAGGATTAGATGTTGTACGTAGTATTGATGCAACAAGGATTAGATGGTGTACGTAGTATTGATGCAACAAGGATTAGATGTTGTACGTCGTAATGATGCAACACGGATTATATGTTGTTCGTAGTAATGATACAACACAGATTAGATGTTGTACGTAGTATTGATGCAACACGGATAAGATGTTGTACGTAGTATTGATGCAACACGGGTTAGATGTTGTACATCGTATTGATGCAACACGGATTGGATGTTATATGTAGTATTGATGCAACAAGCATTAGATGTTGTACGTAGTATTGATGCAACACGGATTGGATGTTGTACGTAGTATTGATGCAACAAGGATTAGATGTTGTACGTTATATTGATGCAACACGGATTAGATGTTGTTCGTAGTATTGATACAACAATGATTAGATGTTGTACGTAGTATTGATGCAACACGGATAAGATGTTGTACGTAGTATTGATGCAACACGGGTTAGATGTTGTATGTAGTATTGATGCAACACGGATTGGATGTTATACGTAGTATTGATGCAACAAGGATTAGATGTTATACGTAGTATTGATGCAACACGGATTGGATGTTGTACGTAGTATTGATGCAACAAGGATTACATGTTGTACGTTATATTGATGCAACACGGATTAGATGTTGTTCGTAGTATTGATGCAACAAAGATTGGATGGTGTACGTAGTATTGATGCAACACGGATTGTATGTTGTACGTAGTATTGATGCAACAAGGATTGGATGTTGTACGAAGTATTAATGCAACACAAATTAGATGTTGTACGTAGTATTGATGCAACACGGATTGTATGTTGTACGTAGTATTGATGCAACAAGGATTAGATGTTGTACGTAGTATTGATGCAACACGGATTGGATGTTGTACGTAGTATTGATGCAACAAGGATTACATGTTGTACGTAGTATTGATGCAACAAGGATTGGATGTTGTACGTAGTATTGATGCAACAAGGCTTAGATGTTGTACGTAGTAATGATGCAACGCGGATTAGATGTTGTACGTAGTATTGATGCAACAAGGATTAGATGTTGTACGGAGTATTGATGCAACAAGGATTAAATGTTGTACGTAGTTTTGATGCAACACGGATTGGATGTTGTACGTAGTATTGATGCAACAATGATAAGATGTTGTATGTAGTATTGATGCAACACAGATTAGATGTTGTACGTAGTATTGATGCAACGCGGATTAGATGTTGTACGTAGTATTGATGCAACAAGGCTTAGATGTTGTACGTAGTAATGATGCAACACGGGTTAGATGTTGTACGTAGTATTGATGCAACACGGATTGGATGTTGTACGTAGTATTGATGCAACAAGGATTAGATGTTGTATGTAGTTTTGATGCAACACGGATTGGATGTTGTATGTAGTATTGATGCAACAATGATTAGATGTTGTATGTAGTATTGATGCAACAAGGATTAGATGTTGTATGTAGTATTGATGCAACAAGGGTAGATTTAGATGTTGTATGTAGTATTGATGCAACAAGGATTAGATGTTGTACGTAGTATTGATGCAACAAGGATTAGATGGTGTACGTAGTATTGATGCAACAAGGATTAGATGATGTACATAGTAATGATGCAACACAGATTATATGTTGTTCGTAGTCATGATACAACACGGATTAGATGATGTACGTAGTATTGATGCAACACCGATAAGATGTTGTACGTAGTATTGATGCAACACGGGTTAGATGTTGTACGTAGTATTGATGCAACACGGATTGGATGTTATATGTAGTATTGATGTAAAGAGGATTAGATGTTGTACGTAGTATTGATGCAACACGGATTGGATGTTGTACGTAGTATTGATGCAACAAGGATTAGATGTTGTACGTTATATTGATGCAACACGGATTAGATGTTGTTCGTAGTATTGATGCAACAAAGATTGGATGGTGTACGTAGTATTGATGCAACGGGGATTGTATGTTGTACGTAGTATTGATGCAACAAGGATTGGATGTTGTACAAAGTATTGATGCAACACAAATTAGATGTTGTACGTAGTAATGATGCAACACGGATTGTATGTTGTACATAGTATTGATGCAACAAGGATTAGATGTTGTACGTAGTATTGATGCAACACGGATTGGATGTTGTACGTAGTATTGATGCAACAAGGATTACATGTTGTACATAGTATTGATGCAACAAGGATTGGATGTTGTACGGAGTATTGATGCAACAAGGCTTAGATGTTGTACGTAGTAATGATGCAACGCGGATTAGATGTTGTACGTAGTATTGATGCAACAAGGATTAGATGTTGTACGAAGTATTGATGCAACAAGGATTAAATGTTGTACGTAGTTTTGATGCAACACGGATTGGATGTTGTACGTAGTATTGATGCAACAATGATAAGATGTTGTACGTAGTATTGATGCAACACGGATTAGATGTTGTACGTAGTATTGATGCAACGTGGATTAGATGTTGTACATAGTATTGATGCAACACGGATTGGATGTTGTACGTAGTATTGATGCAACACGGATTAAATGTTGTTCGTAGTATTTATGCAACAAGGATTAGATGTTGTACGTAGTATTGATGCAACAAGGATACTGTATGTAGTATTGATGCAACATGGATTAGATGTTGTATGTAGTATTGATACAACAAGGATTAGATGTTGTACGTAGTATTGATGCAACAAGGATAATGTACGTAGTATTGATGCAACACGGATTAAATGTTGTTCGTAGTATTTATGCAACAAGGATTAGATGTTGTACGTAGTATTGATGCAACAAGGATACTGTATGTAGTATTGATGCAACATGGATTAGATGTTGTATGTAGTATTGATACAACAAGGATTAGATGTTGTATGTAGTATTGATGCAACAAGGATAATGTACGTAGTATTGATGCAACAAGGATTAGATGTTGTACGTAGTAATGTTGCAACATGGATTAGATGTTGTACGTAGTATTGATGCAACATGGATTAGATGTTGTACGTAGTATTGATGCAACAAAGATTAGATGTTGTATCTAGTATCAATGCAACAAGGATAATGTACGTAGTATTGATGCAACAAGGATTAGATGTTGTATGTAGTATTGATGCAACAAGGATTAGATGTTGTACGTAGTATTGATGCAACAAGGATTAGATGTTGTACGTAGTATTGATGCAACACGGATAAGATGTTGTACGTAGTATTGATGCAACATGGATTAGATGTTGTACGTAGTATTGATGCAACACAGATTAGATATTGTACGTAGTATTGATGCAACAAGGATTAGATGTTGTACGTAGTATTGATGCAACACGGATTAGATGTTGTATGTAGTATTGATGCAACAAGGATTAGATGTCGTACGTAGTATTGATGCAACAAGGATTAGATGTTGTACGTAGTATTGATGCAACACGGATTAGATGTTGTATATAGTATTGATGCAACACGGATTAGATGTTGTACGTAGTATTGATGCAACACGGATAAGATGTTGTACGTAGTATTGATGCAGCATGGATTATATGTTGTATATAGTATTGATGCAACAAGGATTAGATGTTATACGTAGTATTGATGCAACATGAATTAGATGTTGTATGTAGTATTGTAACTCAAATTCATTTCCCTAAGTTTAATGGCTTAACGTTTGTTAAAAAATATTAGGAATTTAAAACCGAGTTCGATTCTCAGACTGTAAGTGGGAGGAATTTAAACAAGTTTTATAACCAAAAATGCCACTTACCTTTATTTCCAAACGTATCTTATTTTTAAAACAAATTGTGTATAAAACATATTTTGCTTTATCCATTGTAGCCATAAAATCTGGTGATGAAACATTATTAATTCAACTATATTTCCGTACTTCAGCACACAAAAATAGCAAATTTAACTGTCTCTCATAAAATGTATTTTTAACCAGTGGTGAGATATTAATATTTCAAACAGTAGCATGACTCTGACTGCATTGCAGTTGATCACAGGCCTCTTATATCATTGTCATGAATTTGCTTAACGTTATTTGTTATCATTTATGTGGCAGACATATTTTATAAACAACATATATTTTTAGTAATTTATATTTTCATGTTATTTAGTTATTTACTTTCACGATGGAAAAAATGAATTACTATGTTGTATTAATCAATAAATTAATTTTCTTTTTACTCACTTTTAACCTGTTACCATGCTCTTATGTAAAACTAAAATTTGCTTAAATAAACATGAAATCAAGCGGAAATGCGTATTTTCTATTTTAACAGGGACGAAAAATATATTTAAACGCTCATTAAAGCATTGAAGAAAACTTCTATTTTATCATTTTAACATAATAGACCAAAACAGCGTTTTGAAACTAACATACAGTTATACTTCACTGGTTCAGCGTTCTGACTGACCAGTCATATTGGTCATACACTTTGGCATGATCCAACTTTCGTTCTAACTGACCGGTCATATTGGCCATATACGTTGACATGATCCAACCTTTTGTTCTAACTGACCGGTCATATTAGCCATACCCTTTGACATGATCCAACCTTTCGTTCTAACTGACCGGTCATATTGGCCATATACTTTGACATGATCCAACCTTTCGTTCTAACTGACCGGTCATATTGGCCATACCCTTTGACATGATCCAACCTTTCGTTCTAACTGACCGGTCATATTGGCCATACACTTTGAAATGGGATAACCTTTCGTCCTAACTGATCGGTCATATTGGCCATACACTTTGACATGGGACAACCTTTCATCCTAACTGATCGGTCATATTGGTCATACTCTTTGACATGATCCAACTTTCGTTCTAACTGACCGGTCATATTGACCATACACTTTGACAGGATCCAACCTTTCGTCCTAACTGACCGTCATATTGGCCATACACTTTGACATGGGACAACCTTTCGTCCTAACTGACCGGTCATATTGGCTATACACTTTGACATGGGACAACCTTTTGTCCTAACTGACTGGTCATATTGGCCATACACTTTGACATGGGACAACCTTTCGTCCTAACTGACCGGTCATATTGGCCATACACTTTGACATGGGACAACCTTTCGTCCTAACTGACCGGTCATATTGACCATACACTTTGACATGGGACAACCTTTCTTTCCACTATTTTCAAAACATGCTTCCAATGGATCTTTCTAAAAGCTGTTATTCTTAGTTATCAAAAATAAGAGAAGACAGCCAATACACGGCCACATACAGCACGAACACAGCCACAAACAGCATGAACACAGTCACAAACAGCATGAACACAGCCACAAACAGCATGAACACAGTCACAAACAGCATGAACACAGTCACAGATAGCATGAACAAAGCCACACACATCATGAACACAGCCACACACATCATGAACACAGTCACACACAGCATGAACACAGTCACAAACATCATGATAGTCACAAACAGCATGAACACAGTCACAGACAGCAAGAACACAGCCACAGACAGCATGAATACAGCAAAAAACAGCATGAACACAGTCACAGACAGCATGAACACAGCCACACACATCATGAACACAGCCACACACAGCATGAACACAGTCACAAACATCATGAACACAGTCACAAACAGCATGAACACACTCACAGACAGCATGAACACAGCAACAAACAGCATGAATACAGTAAAAAACAGCATGAACACAGCCACAAACAACATGAACACAGTCACAAACAGCATGCACACAGTAACAGACAGCATGAACACAGCAACAGACAGCATGAATACAGTAAAAACAACATGAACAAAGCCACAAACAGCATGAACACAGCCACATACATCATGAACACAGCCACATACATAATGAACACATCCGAATACATCATGAACACAGTCACATACATCATGAACACAGCCACATACTTCATGAACAGAGCCACATACATCATGAACACAGTCACATACATCATGAACACAATCACACACATCATGAACACAGCCACACACATCATGAACACAGCCACACATCATTGACACAGCCACACACATCATGAACACAGCCACACAAATCATGAACACAGCCACACACATCATTGACACAACCACATACATCATGAACACAGTCGCATACATCATGAACACAGCCAAACACATCATGAACACAGTCACACACATCATGAACATAGCCACACACATCATTGACACAGCCATATACATCATTGACACAGCCACATACATCATGAACATAGCTAAATACATCATGAACACAGCCACATACATCATGAACACAGCCACAAACAGCATGCCACAAACAGCATGAACACAGCCACAAACACAATCAAGAAGTGACATCAGGGGTTACACCACCTTGGAATGGTCACTGTCAAAATACGTCATTGTGGAGCTCAAACTCCTCGTTATATCAAAAGATGATGTGTAAATAAATATATCCCAGCCAGACTATTGTAAATACGACACCATGCACATGAGAATGTAATCTCTGCCAGGGTGCAATGCGCTCACTCCATTAAAAAGATAATGACACGGTAGTTTTACATTGTTTTGGTCATATCAATGTATGCATATATACCTAAACATTTATTTAAATAATAAAATAGATTCAATTACTTCGAAGTAAATTTTAGTAAGCAGAAATGTCAAAAAATATTTTCAAGTTGAAATGCAGTTAAAAATTTGAATATAATATGTTTAATACCATGTCTCAGTTTTATCCCACGTATGAGTGGTATTTATGTTTACACAACTTAGAGACATTGGTTAATGGAGCGTAGAGCAGCCTGTGACAGTTGAAGAGAACGGTGTTAAACACAGAACAATGAGCTAGTTACATTTATTTGAACTAGTTCACAGTGTAAAGGAACAACTGGTCGCGTTTCCATGCATAGTTTTAAGTAACAGGGCATGTGATTTCGTAACATAATAATTAGAGAAAATAAAAACACTCAATATAAGTAGCAACAAAGCAAAAACAGCGTTATATATATGCATATATAGTTGCTGAGTTGCTGAAAGAAAACATAATAAACCAAGAACAATACAAAATAGCCAACACTCTGTTAGTTATGATATCTGAGACAAAAAGATGACCGAATAGAAAGTTTTACCGTGTTGTTTTATTTGATATAATGCCGCTACAATAACGCTGGAAGCTACGTACCCGTTAGAATGTAATCTTTTTGCGGTACTTTTCGAGATACTGGATTCACCTATATGTCGTTTTAGTCTCTTAGACTGTTTTCGTCCGACGGATCCACTGAAAATATCAATTTAGTGCTGTGTTATGTTCATACTGATATTTACGGATGATATATGCACATGCTTTGACAAAGTTCAACTGTTATTGGCATTTTTAAATAATCTATGTTTTTGTAATACGTTCCGAAACTTCTTTCCTCCTCAAGGTTAAATGATGCTATTTAATTTATTTGAAATTTGAATATAACTTTAACATTTATTGCTTTCTGTTCAAAATGAAAACAAGTTTTGACGTTAAATATAATTGGTTTATCAATATGTTAAATTTAGAAAACAATAGTATAATAGAAAAACAATACTTTTATACTAAAAGCTTTTCAAAAATAAAATAAAGCTATATATGTATGATTCAAATGTATTTTCAACTACAATATTTATGGTAGGTAAGATCATGTTGCATTATTTTTGCTTTCTGACATGACATTTGAATAGTATTACTGTTTTACATACCACCTTCTCCACTTTCACCCTTGCTTCAATTTAAATTTATTCAAAATGATTAATACCATGAAAATAACATTGTAACTGTTTATTAACATTAATAAATCACTGTCAGCCATATATATGTGTGTATACATAATGTTTTAGCTTGGCCTGCGTGCCTTGGATATTGGAAATAAAAACTATCATATATTAAAAACTATTTTGAAAAACTGTTTAAGAATAGTTAATATTTATTATTGAATGATATTTAAGACGTGATCTCCCATATTAATCCAATAACATGCTTTTTCTATTAATATACACACTTGAAATAAAAACGATTTTACTATTTTATTCAATAACATGTTCTTTTTATGATGGTATGTGTTCTTGGTTTTAAAATGATACATCGAGAAATGGTGTAAAAAATTGATAAATAAATGTATGAAAAATGAATTGAGATTTACTAGCAATTGAAACTGATAAATTTCACTTTTTAGTTTTAATACATGCATACTTATATACGTGTAGCTGTTCCAATTAAAAAATCCAAAACATCGTTAAATCCCAAACTAATATTTATCATAAAAAAACACATGTATTATTATATGATAATAATTTAAACATCACTACAATCCTTATGCCATTTTCACAACTGGAAGAAAATAAAACAAGCACCCGCTCAGTAATTGATGTTCAGTAAAACCACAGATATTCTCTCAGGATTGATACAATACTAAGTCTTATACATATCAATTTTGAATAGTCTCCTATAAGTTAAATATCCATTCCAGAATATGCTTCTTTTATTGGAGATTTGAACATTGATTGCGACCAAGTATCACTGTTACACAGTTTAAGAACATACCCGTTTGTATACGGTCTGTTGTCATTAAGTAATGCTGCCACTTCGTCACTACCACTGGCATGTATGCACTCCACCAGGTTTGAACCAAGTTTATCCCTGTTCCGCTCAAGGATTCCACGACTCTCGTATTGCACCTGAAGTCATTTATAATCAAATCATCCAGAAATTTAAACCTGTTTGTATATTCGTTTCTTCCGCTACATTTCATTACAGGTATTATCGCAGTTGCCCAAAGGCACTATTGATAAACAGAAAAAGATAACGCGAGACAATGAGCATGAAGTTAAATGAAGCACCTCATACATTATCATATAGAGTAATCAACATACAAATATATGTAACAAACTAAATGATTTATGGAATAAACAAACGATTACAAAGCTTTACAAAAGACACAGTCATTTAAAATACAGTCATTAATACATGTAATACGAAAATTATGAAATAATGGTTTTCTAAGTTACCGGTCCATGACACTCTGACGTCAAGTACGTCTATCTAAGTTACCGGCCCATGACACTCTGACGTCAAGTATGTCTATCTAAGTTGCTGGCTATGACACTTTGACGTCAAGAGTGTCTAGCTAAATAACCGGCCATGACACTCTGGCGTCAAGTACGTCTATCTAAGTTACCGGCCATGACACTCGGACGTCAAGTACGTCTTTCTAAGATACCGGCCATGACACTCGGACGTCAAGTACGACTATCTAAGTTACCGGCCATGACACTCGGACGTCAAGTACGTCTATCTAAGTTACCGGCCCATGACACTCTGACGTCAAGTACGTCTATCTAAGTTACCGGCCATGACACTTTGACGTCAAGTGCGTCTATCTAAGTTGCCGGCCATGACACTCTGACGTCAAGTACGTCTATCTAAGTTACCGGCCCATGACACTCTGACGTCAACAATGTCTATCTTAGTTACCAGCCCATGACACTCTGACATCAAGTATGTCTATCTAAGTTACCGGCCATAACACTCTGACGTCAAGTACGTCTATCTAAGTTACCGGCCATGACACTCTGACGTCAAGAGTGTCTAGCTAAATAACCGGCCATGACACTCTGGCGTCAAGTACGTCTATCTAAGTTACCGGCTATGACACTCTGGCGTCAAGTACGTCTATCTAAGTTACCGGCTATGACACTCTGACGTCAAGTACGTCTATCTAAGTTACCGGCTATGACACTCTGGCGTCAAGTACGTCTATCTAAGTTACCGGCCATGACACTCGGACGTCAAGTACGTCTTTCTAAGATACCGGCCATGACACTCGGACGTCAAGTACGTCTATCTAAGTTACCGGCCATGACACTCGGACGTCAAGTACGTCTATCTAAGCATGTTTTAGGTACAGTTTTTAAATTAAAACTATTGAAATTATTGAAACACCACTAGTGGTACCAGCATAATATTTCGTCAACTTTTTAAAGGCTAGATTTATTACACATTAATAAATGACATTTTCGTTTAAATGAAATTGAACACATTTGGAAATCATGTTTCAATGGCCCGTCGTTCGACGTCCGACAAAGCTTGGTTAGGTGAACATTTGCGAGTGGTTTACTCTTTGTACTGACTGATTATGCGTAATTTTAAATGCATTGTGCAGTATGACATGATTTCACGCAAAATAATTACTTGGTGTGCTGTTAAAGTCAACAGATCGGTATTTAAAAACTGCACTTAACCAAGTCATAAACACCATGCTGAATATTTATTTCGAACATATATTGTGTTTGTTGTTTAGATTCGTAAAATTGTTAAAGGTGTATTGTAAGTTATTTCTTAATTTTAACGTTCTTTTCAAAAGTATCGCTAGATGTCCTCAATGGTAAACGTTAAATTAATTCAATTACTAAGAATATATTTGTAACCAACAGGAGACACAACATTCAAAGGACCCTGTTACCAAACCAACATGAACACAGTTAATATACATAATTATTACAAAATTAACGGTGTAAGAGTGTAAAAAAACCTATGACATTATAAGAATCTTAGAAGGGTTTGAGGTTCGGATAGAAAATTCCGTCCGGAGCGATAGCTGTTTTGGGCGGGAACGAGGCTGTTATCCCAAGGACGGAATCAGTTTTCTATCCGAACCGAAATAGCCATGAATGATTCTTTTTCTTGCACACCAAACCCATTGAATAATTATTTTAACCTAATTTAGCATTATAGATGTTACAACGTTCGCGCTTTAGACGTTTAATTATATGATTTACGTTATATATTTTATACGTTACGTCATCTGGATTGTTTTAACGTTGACCACAGCGCGAGAATTTTTATTAAACCCCGGTAAAAATACAGATATCCTTATCTGGTGTGTAAGGATTTTTTTATATTAACCTATAGTAATATCACTGCCTATTCATCGCTCGGAATTTTCCGTATAACTCGGCTCTCGTACATCAATTGCCGAAGTACACTCCCACTTTCCCGAATATAAATGACGTCAATTGGTCATGCTTATATGACGTTATTTTGAAACGTAACATGACGTCATATTTCCATCTCGTTTAATATATTCGATAATAAGCACAACCGAGATACTCTTTAAGTATATTATATGGAGAAGAAGTGACAACTGGGGCACCATTTTGGAACGGTCAGTAGTAAAAGACGCCACAGTGAATCTAAAACCATTTCTGTTTACTTAACGATATCTATGTTATTCCATACAAAAACAAGTCAATTTATATATAAAGTCTTCTACTGTATTAGAATTAGCACCAAATTTCAAATAAGGATTTAAAATGTATCGTGGTAGACACAGTTTGTTAAAATTGATGGCCTCCTTTTCTCCAGATATACACTAGGGGACCTGCCCACCCCCATTAAACGTTATTATCCACTCCCCAAGCTCCTGTGGTGGTAGAGACATTTAATGGGTCTGTGTGAATATTTTAAACTAGTTGAAACACCAACTGAATATGTGTAAGTTATTGTGTGAAACTTTTATTGTGCATTGTGTTTTCCCCATTTGTTATACATACATTGAAACACAATGTAAGGTCTACGTAAATAAAAACACATGTTCGACCGGACCATATGCAAATTAAGATGAAGTTGATTGATAAAACATTTAGTAATTACTATTTAAATTTATACATATATTTATATTTGATTAAGATGCCTAAATTCTGTACGTAGATCTATGACCATTTTTATTTTTACAATAAAACATAGACGCTTTCGGATTATTTTTGCCACTTTTGGGATTCGAACCGAGAATTAATGTTGTATTCGCTGACGCCATAGACATAGTGTGTTAAAATTTTGAAACTGACATTGTAGTATAATTACAACAGCAACAAAGTAGCCGAGATATATACATATAGTGATTATTTAAATTACTAACAAAGACAATGTTTGTGTAATTACATTAACAACTAAATATTAACAGATGCTACATTAATTATTCAAATTTCAATCAAACATGCCCTAAACATTAGTAAAATACCAATAACAACCCAACTATTACACCTTGCATAACCCGTTTATTTGCCCTTTGGCGTGATGTGAATACATTGTCACTTTTAGTGCTTGCCGTTTATCAGAGTTTATCTGTACTAGTTAACCGATTGGTTTATAGGTTGTCTCACTGAATCAAAGTTTAATGGGTTAGCGCCGCTCCCACCACTCACTAAAATAAAAGGATTAGTGTGTCCCCCCCCCCCCCCCCCTCTCCTCACTAAGACGAAGGTTTAGTGAGTTAGCCCCTCCCTCAACTCCTTAAAACAAAACAATTAGTGTGTTTTCCTCCTCCCTCTCCTCACTTAAGACGAAGGTTTAGTGAGTTAGCCCCTCCCTCAACTCCTTAAAACAAAACATTAAGTGTGTTCTCCTCCTCCCTCCACTCGCTATAACGAAGATTTAGTGAGTTAGCCCCTCCCTCAACTCCTTAAAACAAAACATTTAGTGTGTTCTCCTCCTCCCTCTCCTCACTTAAGACGAAGGTTTAGTGAGTTAGCCCCTCCCTCAACTCCTTAAAACAAAACATTTAGTGTGTTCTCCTCCTCCCTCTCCTCACTAAGACGAAGGTTTAGTGAGTCAGCCCCTCCCTCAACTCCTTAAAACAAAACATTTAGTGTGTTCTCCTCATCCCTCTCCTCACTAAGACGAAGGTTTAGTGAGTCAGCCCCTCCCTCAACTCCTTAAAACAAAACATTTAGTGTGTTCTCCTCATCCCTCTCCTCACTAAGACGAAGGTTTAGTGAGTTAGCCCCTCCCTCAACTCCTTAAAACAATACATTTAGTGTGTTTTCCTCCTCCCTCTCCTCACTAAGACGAAGGTTTAGTGAGTTAGCCCCTCCCTCAACTCCTTAAAACAAAACATTTAGTGTGTTCTCCTCATCCCTCTCCTCACTAAGACGAAGGTTTAGTGAGTTAGCCACTCCCTCAACTCCTTAAAACAAAACATTTAGTGTGTTTACCTCCTTCCTCCATTCGCTACAACGAAGGTTTAGTGAGTTAGCCCCTCCCTCTACTCCTTAAAACAAAACATTTAGTGTGTTCTCCTCCTCCCTCCACTCGCTATAACGAAGGTTTAGTGAGTTAGCCCCTCCCTCAACTCCTTAAAACAAAACATTTAGTGTGTTCTCCTCCTCCCTCTCCTCACTAAGACGAAGGTTTAGTGAGTTAGCCCCTCCCTCAACTCCTTAAAACAAAACATTTAGTGTGTTCTCCTCCTCCCTCCACTCGCTATAACGAAGGTTTAGTGAGTTAGCCCCTCCCTCAACTCCTTAAAACAAAACATTTAGTGTGTTCTCCTCCTCCCTCTCCTCACTAAGACGAAGGTTTAGTGAGTTAGCCACTCCCTCAACTCCTTAAAACAAAACATTTAGTGTGTTTACCTCCTTCCTCCATTCGCTACAACGAAGGTTTAGTGAGTTAGCCCCTCCCTCAACTCCTTAAAACAAAACATTTAGTGTGTTCTCCTCCTCCCTCCACTCGCTATAACGAAGGTTTAGTGAGTTAGCCCCTCCCTCAACTCCTTAAAACAAAACATTTAGTGTGTTCTCCTCCTCCCTCTCCTCACTAAGACGAAGGTTTAGTGAGTTAGCCCCTCCCTCAACTCCTTAAAACAAAACATTTAGTGTGTTCTCCTCCTCCCTCCACTCGCTATAACGAAGGTTTAGTGAGTTAGCCCCTCCCTCAACTCCTTAAAACAAAACATTTAGTGTGTTCTCCTCCTCCCTCTCCTCACTAAGACGAAGGTTTAGTGAGTTAGCCCCTCCCTCAACTCCTTAAAACAAAACATTTAGTGTGTTCTCCTCATCCCTCTCCTCACTAAGACGAAGGTTTAGTGAGTTAGCCCCTCCCTCAACTCCTTAAAACAAAACATTTAGTGTGTTCTCCTCATCCCTCTCCTCACTAAGACGAAGGTTTAGTGAGTTAGCCCCTCCCTCAACTCCTTAAAACAATACATTTAGTGTGTTTTCCTCCTCCCTCTCCTCACTAAGACGAAGGTTTAGTGAGTTAGCCCCTCCCTCAACTCCTTAAAACAAAACATTTAGTGTGTTCTCCTCATCCCTCTCCTCACTAAGACGAAGGTTTAGTGAGTTAGCCCCTCCCTCAACTCCTTAAAACAAAACATTTAGTGTGTTCTCCTCATCCCTCTCCTCACTAAGACGAAGGTTTAGTGAGTCAGCCCCTCCCTCAACTCCTTAAAACAAAACATTTAGTGTGTTCTCCTCATCCCTCTTCTCACTAAGACGAAGGTTTAGTGAGTTAGCCCCTCCCTCAACTCCTTAAAACAATACATTTAGTGTGTTTTCCTCCTCCCTCTCCTCACTAAGACGAAGGTTTAGTGAGTTAGCCCCTCCCTCAACTCCTTAAAACAAAACATTTAGTGTGTTCTCCTCATCCCTCTCCTCACTAAGACGAAGGTTTAGTGAGTTAGCCACTCCCTCAACTCCTTAAAACAAAACATTTAGTGTGTTTACCTCCTTCCTCCATTCGCTACAACGAAGGTTTAGTGAGTTAGCCCCTCCCTCAACTCCTTAAAACAAAACATTAAGTGTGTTCTTCTCCTCCCTCCACTCGCTACAACGAAGATTTAGTGAGTTAGCCCCTCCCTCAACTCCTTAAAACAAAACATTTAGTGTGTTTCCTCCTCCCTCTCCTCACTAAGACGAAGGTTAAGTGAGTTAGCCACTCCCTCAACTCCTTAAAACAAAACATTTAGTGTGTTTACCTCCTTCCTCCACTCGCTACAACGAAGGTTTAGTGAGTTAGCCCCTCCCTCAACTCCTTAAAACAAAACATTAAGTGTGTTCTCCTCCTCCTCCCTCCACTCGCTACAACGAAGATTTAGTGAGTTAGCCCCTCCCTCAACTCCTTAAAACAAAACATTTAGTGTGTTCTCCTCCTCCCTCCACTCGCTACAACGAAGGTTTAGTGAGTAAGTGAAGGTTTAATAGCAATGATTCATATTCTGATCAATTTTAACAATTCATAGCAGCAAATAGATCTGAAACAGAGAGCAAAGTTCACTCGTTTATCAGGGTTAAGTTGCTCTACGTTCGTTCTGAACCGTGATGTCATTTCCTCTGTATGCCGGTTCTGTACATATGATTATTTTACGTAATTGTGACTCCAGAAAATAACACACAATAAAAGTGGTAATATACTGTTAAAGGGCGTGAATGTACTTAATGTTTGTAAACTTTAAATACTTCCTCGTGTTCATACTTTTTAATCGAAACTTTCGAACCCTTCTACTACCTCTTTCAACAGGGAACTATTTACCACCAATTTGATTTTTCTTTAAACAGTTTTATAATAAATTGAAAAAAAAATCATATTCGTAACAAATATAATAGTCACGTGATTAGAACCAAACCGTGTAAACTGTACACTGAGCATTAAGAGAACATGCATGTTACATCTACATCAGTCAATATTCAGCATTCCTGTTAATACCAGTCTCCTGTTTCACCAACACTTAACTACTTAAACAACTTAAATCTAAAAGATCATCAGTCAACACTTAGTTATGTTTTTAAGTGTTTAAATGTACTGTTGGTGAAACAAAAGCCGCATCATTGATTGGTCAGCGAAGGACTCATTAGCTTCATTGTAACATGCGTTTAGTGTCCCAGTTATTGACTCTTATTCACCAGAATGTCAACATGTTCTGGTTTTTAATATTTGCAACAGAAATGCCTTTTGGCCGAAACATTAGCATAAACTCTTAAGAAATTGCTATTGACTGGTCCTAGCCGTAAACCATTGTGTAATGTAGCATTTATATAGAAGAAAATGTGTGATTTACGGGAAATATAGGCAAATATGTTTCTGTTGCCAAAGGACAGACATATATAAATTGATTTATAAAATGTTTTTTTTAACCAATAACAACACAGTACAGTGAAAGCCAACGTACACGTAGATTTTGTAGCAACACGTGTACAATGATTATAATAGGGGTCGAAACCGAAATCGCCCGAAGGGCGAGTTTGTTTACGAACCCGTTACGGTATCACTCGAGCGACGTCTAGAACTCAGTGAGAAGTTTAAAAAAAACACGACGACCTTTCACCCATACGTTGCCTCGTGACTATTATACCAAATAAAATAAAGCTAAAAAAATCTTGTCTGAAAAAATACTGTAATAATAATATTAAAATAAAATTCCAAGCTTTAGCTGATAATAAAAATACCAAACCAGACGACAAGTCATTGCTCTGCAGTAAATAAGTTTCGGCCGAAGTAAATGCGGGTAGAATGAAAAGTATTCCGATTGCTGTTTATATATTTTGTTCGTTTTCAACAGTTCACTGGTGTGTTATCAAAGGTAAATATACGTGTACACAGTTGTACGGAGCCTTGCAAGAATTAAAAAAAAAAAAAAATCTTCATCAAGTGTGATTGACACGAACTCGGGGAGGGTCGAGTTCTACACCTTTTCCATATTTATAGATTTGTAAAAAAAAAGTTTTAATACCTGTATGTGTCATAACGTGTGCTGCGAAAGTAACTAACCTAAAACTTATGGATATAAACATCAAGGAATTATATAGAAATGGAAAGGCAACTAGTTGAGATTTTGTGAACGCTCATGCCAAATTAGTAATCCTTTGTTTGCTATTTTATCAACATTAAGTCAGGAGATGCAAGTTTTCTATCCTTCTATACAAGTCCTTGTAAACATCAACAATTATTTTTAATATCTGTAGTCATCATGGTATTTGGCGCAAAAGTTACGGACATAAACATCCCATATTGGCGATTACCCGAGAAGAGTGTTGATCTTTTTAGGTTCCATGGGGATAGTGCAGGATACAGATTGAAACCCATTGTATGTTTCTTCTGGTTCTTCAGTGTGCTCAGTGTATAGCACCACCACATGGATCCTCGATTTAAAGTCCTATCGAAACGACTGTTTTTAATTGGCCATTCCCGGGGATCTAACCAACAACCTTGATGCTAGAAGTTTTTTGATTTACCGACTGAGCTAATGGGGCTAACCAGCTTATACTGGTTATGCTACCATCAAAACAGCTATGTATTTTTGGACATCGTATTGAATACCACCTGTAGATAATTGGATGATAATTGATCAAGAGTAGTGATTAACTGATCAGTGGTATTCAATCCCCATATGCACCAATTAAAGTTATCAAAGAGACTAAACTTGTTCTACTTGGCCAGTGACTTGTACAATTTTCTACTTGTCCAGAACATCAGGCTATAGGATTGTACAGCACTGTCAGGGGAAGGTATTTTAACAACATTATTACGCATGGTACTAAATATAGTATATCTATACTAAATTTTGTCTATTATCACTGTTACATTGGGCTCATATTGGGCTCGATGAGCAGGGCGTTAGCACTGCTCTGAATTCATTTAAGCAGGGCATTATCACTACCCAGAATCTTAATTATGATAACAGCCCCAGGCAAGGGTTAATGACATGAGGGAAAAAGTGTGCATGTGGAAGTTGATAAGGGATGAACAGTGCATTGTAGTGACAATGCAAGTTGTACTCTCTGCAATAATGAGAATGAACTTAAAAATGTATCGGAAAGTCTCGTGTATATTCAAAAAAGTAATATAAGTCTGAGTAGAACCTTTCAGGAGAAATTGGTTAACTCTAATAATTGTATGTATGTAGCTTGACTTGAACCAACAACTTCACATGTGACAGGTTCGTGATCTATAGCACAGAAGTGCTCTCAGTAATGGAGGGTTGCACTCTGGCATCAAAATAAAACAAGTGAGACATGTGTTTGCTGTGCTCCTACATACTCGCTAAAAATTGCCTTTCAAAGCATTAAATTTTTATTTTTTCATGATATCTGTACATTTTTCTTTAAAATACTGAGTCTAGGCACATCAATCAAACAATTTTTAGGATGACCTGGCCAAATATGGCAAAATAGCTTGGTCAATCTTGATGATAACAAACAATTGTATTGATACACAGTGAGATTGCGCCTTAGACCACTCGGTCACAGAGGACCCTTTGAATGAATTCAATCTACCATTATGCTCTTAACTTTAATCTCACTGGTTTTTTTGGTCACCTGAGACTTTGTCTCAATGGACATTTTGTCCATCATCATGCGTCCGTAAACAATTGACTTTTTCGACTAATCCTCAAAATTATGAAATCGGTCAAAGTAAGGTAAACTTTGAAAATCTTTTCTCAATATAGGAGAAGCACTGGGAAACAAATAGTGAGCTCGATTATGGACATATATGGGTCATTTATAAAAAATATGAATTGCATGTCCCTGGGTCGTACGGTTTGCCCTTGGAGTGAGGCCTACTTTACTAAATCTATATAAGAGAAATTGACAAAAAGTTATTTCTTACGGCTAAATAGATTTATGTTAATGTTTTTTGGATGATCAGATGACTGTTAAGACCCATGGGCCTCATTAGTGTTTTGGTAAATACATTGTAAATTCTGATGGAGTTGTCTTTGTTACCGTAAACAATTTTCAAATTGTTTTTAGCTCGACTATTCGAAGAATAAAAAGAGCTATTCTGCTCACCCGGGCGTCAGTCCCAATCTCAATAGCCATTGCATGTATTGACTTGAAACTTAACACAATATTTCCCAGTCATCGAACATACTGCAATAACTAAGTTAGATAACTCTTGCATTAATATAATGCAAATCGTTGTCATTGTTTGACTTAACAAATCTGGTTAAAGATTTGCTTGCAAGTACCATCTAGTCCATACTTCATCAACCACTCAACGTATTTGATTTGAATTAAACTTAATAAAAGACTTCCCAAACATTTAACATACTATAATATATAAGTTAGTTAACTCTTGCATGAATAAAATGAAAATTATTGCCCTAATTTGACTTATTTAAATTTTGACGCGCAAGTACCATCCATTGGAACTCACAACCCTTGAATTGACAGTCAGACACATTATTGACTTAACGTACAACGTGAATAAACTCCCAAGGTGTGATTCATTTCACTAAGGAGGTCATTTATTTGGGACTGAGAAATCCAAATTTAACCATTTCATAAAGCACATTTATTTATGTGAAAAATACCATAATACACACACAGCTGATGATTTAGATTATTCAACCAGACTTGAAATCATTACACGTATATTTTGATTAAAGATTTTTAATTTCACAAAATTTGATATTATACTACATGTATACAGTATTAGGAATCAAACATAAAGTGCTGTGTTACAAGAATGCATTTTATTAATAGAAATTTGGGCTATTTTGAATATTAATTTCTATAAATTTACATAATTTGATTTGGTAAATATTTAAGTCCATTATCAAAGTACAACATGATATGCTTCTGTGGTGTAACTGGCAAACACAGCTACAGTTTTGTAGAAATTTTGGGTTCGAACACCAGCAGTTGCAAAAACATGAAAAAGATGGCTTAGATATGGTGAAAAAAGAAATGTCTTTCTTATTTTATAATGAAATTATTCTCTTTTAAAATATATTCTTTTATAATGTTTGCATGCTGCTTGGACAAAATGCTAGTGCAATGTTTTACCAGTATTACAGAAATTTTATTTTGGCTGCTCACATTTTCAATTCATCTTTTATATTTTAAGTTTTATGGGGCATCATGGTTTTGCGGCTATGTGTGGTTTCCTTGAGCAAGACAACTTTTCCGTTTATGCTTTGTACTGGTTCTACCTAGGAAGACTTCAAACGTGATTTGTCTAAATTCACAATCGAAGTAAAATAAATAAGTTTAAACTAACGTATGCTTACTCTTTCTGACACTCTTACATTCGAAAAGTATATTTTCCAAGGACTGCAGTTTATAATCATACATGGTCTATATTTTTTGTCTATTTTGTTTGTCTTGTTAAGTATTACAACCAGTTGAAGACATGTCTGGACAAGAACAGAAGGGAACCTATGCCCAGGTTGTATATTTCATATATATTTGGATGCCTTAGCTGCTGATTGGGGAACTTAAGTAAATGTATTTGTTTATGTATGCAGTCATGCACAGTACTATTGTTTTTTCTTGGTACATAGGAGATGGAAGTTTAAATTACAGCCATGTCCCGAGATGCCATGTCTTAAATTTTAGTCTAGCCCTGTGTCCTTGACGTTTCCAACATTTGATTGACCCTGTCCAGTAATATACATTTAGTTAAGTCATATTTTAACATTTAATCTGCAAGAACTCTATTTAGTCTTGAATACAGTATGAATGTCTGGTGTTTAGAATTATACAAATGGTTCCATCTGTGGCAGAGTTCTCCATAGTGCTGTTGTCAAATAACCACTTACTTCTCACTGCCGAAGTTGTCGGATCAATCCTCGCTCCGGTAGTCTTAAAAACATTTTGTGAGAAATTTAAGGTTACTTACAGAAGGACGGTGGCTGTACTGAGATTGGTTCCTATGTCTTCTAGGTCTATTTTGAAATTGTTTTGACACCCTACATACTGGCTATCTGCACAGTGTTAACTAAAGTATAGACATGTATTATGTTTATGTAATAAGACAAGAAAAATATGCAGCCATTGCAGACTCGAACTCGGGACCTTTCACTTACAGGACAAGTGCTCTACCGACTGAGCTAACCAGACCGTTGACATTTGTTTCTCTCCTAACAGTTTAGGCACACACTGTGACATATATATTATGCAAGAACCATTGATAACAGAAGAAAACCCCACGTCGAAAGGTTCTGAAAAATTTTGTTACCAGCATTCACTTATGTAGCTTGATTAAATAAGGCGTGAATTATGTTATTCAACTGGAATCTACAAGAACATGATTATGGTCTAGCTGATTTATTGCACGCGACACGGCGACACGGCGACTCGTTCTTATAAAAAAATTATATATATTTTTAAATATTTAGTGACTGCACTAAACCAAACCACTCAAGTAGCAGCGCTGTCTAGCACATTATTCGTGACGTACCATTCGCTACCTTACTTGTACAATACGCATGCGTAAAGATCAAGTCTTAAATATGTTTCCTGTCCTGCCGAAGTCATGAGCATGAGTTCTAGTATTAATTTTTGAGAATGTTTTCCAACTATTAGCGGAGAGGACATTTCTGTTACTTACATCCATTCTGAGGCATGTGTCCACTATATAGATCAGTAACGTATTTACCTATTTGTGTTACAATATAATTACTCTCCCTATATTGCATATATAGTTGGTACAACGAAGTCTTTAGTTTATGCACGCACCAAAACTATATATCTTGAGGTTAAACAATAATTATGAAGAACATATAACTCTCTAACCTCGAGCTATTTGACACATTCCTGTACATTAATTTGCTACATCAAACAATCGGTACTCAATAAGCGTAATAACACTGCGTGCAAAATACAGAATACCGAATATTTAACTTGACTGTAGTATACACGGCAGCTTAATATCAACACATCAAAACAAACAATCAAAGCATGCGCTGAAAAACATATTTTAATCTATATGTTAATTTGTTGATTTTGTACATGTAGAGTGAACCTGGAATCTTCCTTCCTGTTGTCGTCGAATAACCTATAATGTGTAGGTACACCGCAAAACCCTATTCATTAATTCTATTCTGTATGTCTGAACATTTATACAGCCTTGATATGAACGACTTGATTATTAATGTAATACCACCTATGTCGGTGTTGGTGTGTGTGATGTTTTGTATATCCATTGCTTACAAGTGCATGTGTTGGAAAATGCTGAATATATGAATATCACTCATAAACACACTCGATGGAACCGGGTTTGCTCTTATTTCTTGATTATGCTTCTCGGTGTTGGTTTGTGTTGGCATATATTGTATACATGAATATCAATGATGCATACAATTGATAAAACCTAGTTTTCTATTTTTACTGATTGTCTCTTTAGCTTCCAAGCCGGTGTCGGATTGTGTGTGTGTGTGAAGATATATTGCATATGTGAATACCACTTGTGAATAGAATCGATAAAACCGAGTTTGCTATTTTTCTTGATTGTGTTCTTTAGCTTCTAAACCGGTGTCAATTATGTGTGTGTGTGTGTGTGTGTGTGTGTGTGTGAAGATATATTGCATATGTGAATATCACTTGTGAATAGAATCGATAAAATTTTTTACTTGATTGTGTTCTTTAGCTTCTAAACCGGTGTCAATTATGTGTGTGTGTGTGTGTGTGTGTGTGTGTGTGTGAATATATATTGCATATGTGAATATCACTTGTGAATAGAATCGATAAAACAGAGTTTGCTATTTTCTTGATTATGTTCTTTAGCTTCTAAGCCGGTGTCGGTTTGTGTGTGTGTGTGTGTGTGTGTGTGTGTGTGCTACTAAGCCGTTGTTGGTTTGTGTGAGGATATGTTGTATGTGTGAGTATCCACTATGAATACAATCGATAAAACCGAATGTGCTATCTTTCTTTATTGTGCTCCTTAGCTCCTAAGCCGGTGTCGGTTGTGTGTGTGTGTGTGTGTGTGTGTGTGTGTGTGTGTGAAGATATATTGCATATGTGAATATCCCTTGTGAATATAATCAATAAAACCGAGTTTGCTATTTTTCTTGATTGTGTTCTTCAAAGCAGGTGTCAGTTTGTGTTTGTGTATGAGGATATGTTGTATGTGTGAATATCCCCTATGAATACAATCGATAAAACCGAGTTTGATATTTTTCTTGATTGTGTTCTTTACCTTCTAAGCCGGTGTCGGTTTGTGTGTGTTTGTGTATGAGGATATGTTGTATATGTGAGTATCCCCTATAAATACAATCGATAAAACCGAATGTGCTATCTTTCTTTATTGTGCTCCTTAGCTCCTAAGCCGGTGTCGGCTGTGTGTGTGTGTGTGTGTGTGTGTGTGTGTGTGTGTGTGAAGATATATTGCATATGTGAATATCCCTTGTGAATATAATCAATAAAACCGAGTTTGCTATTTTTCTTGATTGTGTTCTTCAAAGCAGGTGTCGGTTTGTGTTTGTGTATGAGGATATGTTGTATATGTGAATATCCCCTATGAATACAATCGATAAAACCGAGTTTGCTATTTTTTCTTGATTGTGTTCTATAGCTTCAAAGCCGGTGTCGGTTTGTGTTTGTTTATGAGGATATGTTGTATATGTGAATATCCCCTATGAATACAATCGATAAAACCGAGTTTGATATTTTTCTTGATTGTGTTCTTTACCTTCTAAGCCGGTGTCGGTTTGTGTGTGTTTGTGTATGAGGATATGTTGTATATGTGAGTATCCCCTATGAATACAATCGATAAAACGAATGTGCTATCTTTCTTTATTTTATTGTGCTCCTTAGCTCCTAAGCCGGTGTCGGCTGTGTGTGTGTGTGTGTGTGTGTGTGTGTGTGTGTGTGTGTGTGTGTGAAGATATATTGCATATGTGAATATCCCTTGTGAATATAATCAATAAAACCGAGTCTGCTATTTTTCTTGATTGTGTTCTTCAAAGCAGGTGTCGGTTTGTGTTTGTGTATGAGGATATGTTGTATATGTGAATATCCCCTATGAATACAATCGATAAAACCGAGTTTGCTATTTTTTCTTGATTGTGTTCTATAGCTTCAAAGCCGGTGTCGGTTTGTGTTTGTTTATGAGGATATGTTGTATATGTGAATATCCCCTATGAATACAATCGATAAAACCGAGTTTGATATTTTTCTTGATTGTGTTCTTTACCTTCTAAGCCGGTGTCGGTTTGTGTGTGTTGGTGTGTGTTTGTGTATGAGGTATGTTGTATATGTGAATATCCCCTATGAATACAATCGATAAAACCGAGTGTGTCATCTTTCTTTATTGTGCCCCTTAGCTCCCAAGCCGGTGTCAGTTGTGTGTGTGTGTGTGTGTGTGTGTGTGTGTGTGAGGATATTTTGTATAAGTGAATATCCCTTAAGAATACAATTGATAAAACCGAGTGTGCTATTTTTTTATCTTGCTCTTAAGCTTCTAGGCCGGTGTGTGTATATGTGAATATCCCTTAAGAATACAATCGATAAAACCGGGTGTGCTATTTTTCTTGATCGTGCTCCTTAGCTACAAAACTGGTGTCAGTGTGAGGATATATTTATATAAAATACCCCTCATAAATACAAACGATAAAACTGAGTGTGCTAGTTGCCAGACAACAACGTTTGAATTCATTTCCCAGATTTTAAACGATGGTCGAAACAATAAAAAACATTTTGTATAAAGTGCTTTTGAGCAGGCCTGTAATCGTGTACTTTAAATTCTTCATCTCCTGATTAATTTCTCTTTTTCTTTCGTTGGAAAAACTATTTATATGTGAAAATTTACAATCTCGATAATTTACAAATTTCTCCAAATTCAAATTTAATAAATTTGTTCACACATAGACAAGACTGCAATACGACGAACAACTTCATCTAGCGATGTAAGTGTCTTTAATATTAAGTAGACGGATATAAGCAATGTTGTTTTATTTACAGCAACGCTATGTTACCATGTAAGATCTGGTTATACTATTTAATTGATTTACGGGCATTGTCCAAAATACTGTTTAGATGTTCCTATAGAAAAACAATCAGAAAACTATATGAAGTCAAAATTTGCTATTTTCTATTTTTACGATATTTGTCGTCATAACAATGATATAGAGGTGTGAGCAAGTTGGTCTTGTCAATGAAATACACAATGTCTTTAACCGTTTAACCATTAAATAACATTGTCAGAACAAAGAAAGTAAAACGTGATTTTTTCACGGTTGGAAAATAAATAGGAACCGTGGATTCCATTTAACCAGCAAATAAAAAATAAACGTCATGAAAGTGGTTTTATTCGACCAAGATCTATAAACATATTAGATAGTTGTTGGTTCCTTATTAGTGTTCAATCAGTGTCTGGAAAAGTGGATAATAAATGTAGAACAGAATACTCGTTAATAATTATTTATTCTCAAATAATTCCCATGTATATGCTATATGTATACAACAAGATCATTAGACTATTCCATTTACATTACATTATAATTTGTAAACCTAAATAACCTGAGTGATTTTTCGCTATTGTTCTTATTCTGTCCTTCTTCATCTTCTTCTGCTGCAATATTCCTGAGGTATTTCGTCGCCTATTTCTTCTTCCTCTTCTTTTTTCTTTTCTTCAACATTTTGCTCAAGATTTACTAGTTGTTTCACTTCTCTTTCGACTTCTTTCTCAGCTTTTTCTTCTTCCTCTTCATCTTCTTCTTTTACTTCTTCTAGACGTTCTTTTTCTTTTTCTGCTAGTCGGCTTTCTTTTTCTTCTTTTGTACACACATCAAAAACTCTAATAGTGTTTGCATTTAAACAAGTAACTATTAGTCTGTTTCGTTTACTATCATAGCAAATACCATACGGGTCATCCAACCCCTGGGCATCTGAGAGTACCTCAGTTACTTTCTTCCCTTTATCATTAATTTGAAAAATATTGTACGAGTAAATTCCAGATATGAACAAAGCATCACCAATTCCACTACATACCCCTCTTGTCCCTTTGAGATCAGAGTCGAGAAATTCCCACTGTGGTTGACCTTCAATATCTACCGTAACAAGTCCTTTCAACTCATCCGCTACAAAGAGGCGTGTACCGTCCTTGCTAACGCTTAGATGATACGGGTCAGCAAATATGGCGTCTCCTGACTCATTGTCTGTGAACGTTCTTAAGCTCTCTCCCATTAGACTATATACGCGTATTTGACACTCAAACGCACTTCCACATGCTACAAAGAGTTCTTCATTACTGAATGTTACAAAATAGCATTCTAAATCCATTTCAAACGATCTGGAACATATCAATTTGTTCTCCGTTGACACAAACTGAATTGTTTTGGTCTCTGGCAAAGCTACTGCGATTTCTTTAGGACCGGTGCTGCACACACCCCATGGGTCTGAAGACATAGACAGCGTGTCTACTAGGCTGTACTGGCTGCTTAGTTTCTTCAACTTCATGTTATCTATGTCTGCAATGACTACTTGTCCGTCATCTAGCAAACACACCCCTTTTATGGCACAAGTTGTTACGTCACCTAATGCTAAAACGATATATTCACCGCGTGGAACGCAAGCATATTCAATTTGTTCACCTTCTGGAACTATTTCTTCTTTTTTAGGTTCTTCTTTTCGTTTATGTATCGACTTCAGATTAAGAATGTACTCGGTAATGTCTGTGTTCAAAGACCATTCCATAACCTCTTTCCCGACTGTGGTTTCCAAATGTTGTAAAAATTCGCTTCCCTGACTCTCGTTTATCTGTGCCTCTTGAGCAATGGTTAGTGATTGTTCTCCGTTATCTACATCTATATTTTTGAATTCTTTAATACTAACTTCAAGCCTTCCAATAACGTCAGTCAATATGTCCAAGTCGAATTTTATACTTCCTTCTAGCTCATATTGTTTAAATCTGACGTCATCTCTTGCCTTCTTAACGAGATTGTCAATATGCCATACAATATCTTCTCTGAAGTTATCAATGCTTTTCAGGATGTCGTTGTACTCCTCCCCAATTCTCTTGAAATCGTCCTCCCGTTTCATTCTCATTTTATCTAATTCTGCGTGGACGTGTACCGTAGCATCCTTGAGGTAGTTTAGTTCTTCGCACGTCGGTGGGGCAATTTGGTCTTCGGTTTCACCATTGATCTCTATGTTTGTCCTGAAACATAATAAAATTGTTAATAGTCATACGTCTTTACTTATTAAATCATCTTTGTTTGTAATATATTTTCTGTTAGGGCCTATAACTCATTTGCAAATCAATCTAGACTGGTTTTAAGAGTTATCTCTCCTGAGCAATACTTTATTTGACAAAATACATACCAAACAAACAATTCAAACAGCTGTACTACTACATAGTTATGTACGACATATATATTTAAAATTGCATTTCATATAACTATGTAAACATTTCGTATTATATACCATGCCGGTGTGTAGATACTGGTGTATTATAACAGATGGAGCAATAGTTTATACTACAATGCTTCAAAAATTTATAATTTTATTTCGTATACCTAGTGAAGCTATCTTTAACAAACAAACAAACAATACTTTATACATATGAAAAAAAAAATGTTTCAAATTAATGTATGTTTAAACGTTAAGCAGTATGTTATGGTGAACACAACAAGACACTGTTGTGGATAAGTTTTTGTTTAAATATTTTATCTTATAAGATTTTGACAGAAATGAGAATAAAACAACTGGTTAAAAGTATTATTTTAATAGTTTATCTTTTATCTCCGAAGTGTTTATGTTAACCTATACATGGTATAAAACAAAATGTTTGTCTCCTATAACGTAGTAAATGAACAACGATAAAAGGAATGAAAAATAACAATTTTCTTATCACATAATTATATTTAACATATTTTACAAGCTTTCCCAGTTTGGTATAAAATCATAGAGAAAATAAATATTCACCATTTCATTTCTTGGAATTCTAGTTTGTTATGTTGAAGAATAAAATTGTATAACATCTCACTGTATTACATCTCATTGTACTACAACTCATTATATATCATCTCATTGTATTCCATTTCATTATATTACATCTCATTATTTTACATATCATTATATAACATCTAATTGTATTACATTTCATTGTATTACATCTCATTGTATTCCATTTCATTATATTACATCTCATTATTTTACATATCATTATATAACATCTAATTGTATTACATTTCATTGTATTACATCTCATTGTATTCCATTTCATTATATTACATCTCATTATTTTACATATCATTATATAACATCTAATTGTATTACATTTCATTGTATTACACCTCATTGTATTACATATCATTGTATTACATCTCATTGTATTACATCTCATTTTATAACATATCATTATATTACATCTCATTATCATTGTATTACATCTCATTGTATTACATATCATTTTATAACATATCATTATATTACATCTCATTGCATTACATATCATTGTATTACATCCCATTGTAAAACATATCATTGTATTACATCTCATTATAATACATATTATTATATTACATCTCATTGTATTACATATCATTGCATTACATCTCATTGTATTACATATCATTGTATTACATATCATTGTATTACATCTTATTGTATTACATCTCATTGTATTACATATCATTGCATTACATCTCATTATATTACATACCATTGTATTACATATCATTAAATTATATCTCATTGTATTACATCTCATTATATAAGATATCATTATATTACATCTTATTGTATTACATCTCATTATATTACATCTCATTGTATTACATATCATTATATTAGATATCATTATATAACATCTTATTGTATTACATCTCATTATATTACATATCATTATATTACATATCATTGTATTACATATCATTGTATTACATATCATTATATTACATATCATTGTATTACATCTCATTGTATTACATATCATTATATTACATATCATTATATTACATATCATTGTATTACATATCATTATATTACATATCATTGTATTACATATCATTGTATTACATATCATTGTATTACATATCATTATATTACATATCATTGTATTACATCTTATTGTATTACATATCATTATATAACATATCATTGTATTACATCTTATTGTATAACATCTTATTGTATTACATATCATTATATTACATATCATTATATTACATATCATTGTATTACATCTTATTGTATTACATATCATTGTATTACATATCATTGTATTACATCTTATTGTATTACATATCATTGTATTACATATCATTGTATTACATATCATTATATTACATATCATTGTATTACATATCATTGTATTACATATCATTGTATTACATATCATTGTATTACATCTTATTGTATAACATCTTATTATATTACATATCATTATATTACATATCATTATATTACATATCATTGTATTACATATCATTGTATTACATATCATTATATTACATATCATTGTATTACATCTCATTGTATTACATATCATTATATTACATATCATTATATTACATATCATTGTATTACATATCATTATATTACATATCATTGTATTACATATCATTGTATTACATATCATTGTATTACATATCATTGTATTACATATCATTGTATTACATCTTATTGTATTACATATCATTATATTACATATCATTGTATTACATCTTATTGTATAACATCTTATTGTATTACATATCATTATATTACATATCATTATATTACATATCATTGTATTACATCTTATTGTATTACATATCATTGTATTACATATCATTGTATTACATCTTATTGTATTACATATCATTGTATTACATATCATTGTATTACATATCATTGTATTACATATCATTGTATTACATATCATTGTATTACATATCATTGTATTACATCTTATTGTATAACATCTTATTATATTACATATCATTATATTACATATCATTATATTACATATCATTGTATTACATATCATTGTATTACATCTCATTATATTACATATCATTGTATTACATATCATTGTATTACATATCATTGTATTACATATCATTGTATTACATCTCATTGTATTACATATCATTATATTACATATCATTATATTACATATCATTGTATTACATATCATTGTATTACATATCATTGTATTACATATCATTGTATTACATATCATTATATTACATATCATTGTATTACATCTTATTGTATAACATCTTATTATATTACATATCATTATATTACATATCATTGTATTACATATCATTGTATTACATCTCATTATATTACATATCATTGTATTACATATCATTGTATTACATCTTATTGTATAACATCTTATTATATTACATATCATTATATTACATATCATTATATTACATATCATTGTATTACATATCATTGTATTACATCTCATTATATTACATATCATTGTATTACATATCATTGTATTACATATCATTGTATTACATATCATTATATTACATATCATTGTATTACATCTTATTGTATTACATATCATTATATTACATATCATTGTATTACATCTTATTGTATAACATCTTATTGTATTACATATCATTATATTACATATCATTATATTACATATCATTGTATTACATCTTATTGTATTACATATCATTATATTACATATCATTGTATTACATCTTATTGTATTACATATCATTGTATTACATATCATTGTATTACATATCATTATATTACATATCATTGTATTACATATCATTGTATTACATATCATTGTATTACATCTTATTGTATAACATCTTATTGTATTACATATCATTATATTACATATCATTATATTACATATCATTGTATTACATCTTATTGTATTACATATCATTATATTACATATCATTGTATTACATCTTATTGTATTACATATCATTGTATTACATATCATTGTATTACATATCATTATATTACATATCATTGTATTACATATCATTGTATTACATATCATTGTATTACATATCATTGTATTACATCTTATTGTATAACATCTTATTATATTACATATCATTATATTACATATCATTATATTACATATCATTGTATTACATATCATTGTATTACATATCATTATATTACATATCATTGTATTACATCTCATTGTATTACATATCATTGTATTACATATCATTATATTACATATCATTGTATTACATATCATTATATTACATATCATTGTATTACATATCATTGTATTACATATCATTATATTACATATCATTGTATTACATCTTATTGTATTACATATCATTATATTACATATCATTGTATTACATCTTATTGTATAACATCTTATTGTATTACATATCATTATATTACATATCATTATATTACATATCATTGTATTACATCTTATTGTATTACATATCATTGTATTACATATCATTGTATTACATCTTATTGTATTACATATCATTGTATTACATATCATTGTATTACATATCATTATATTACATATCATTGTATTACATATCATTGTATTACATATCATTGTATTACATATCATTGTATTACATCTTATTGTATAACATCTTATTATATTACATATCATTATATTACATATCATTATATTACATATCATTGTATTACATATCATTGTATTACATCTCATTATATTACATATCATTGTATTACATATCATTGTATTACATATCATTGTATTACATATCATTGTATTACATCTCATTGTATTACATATCATTGTATTACATATCATTATATTACATATCATTGTATTACATATCATTATATTACATATCATTGTATTACATATCATTGTATTACATATCATTGTATTACATATCATTATATTACATATCATTGTATTACATCTTATTGTATAACATCTTATTATATTACATATCATTATATTACATATCATTATATTACATATCATTGTATTACATATCATTGTATTACATCTCATTATATTACATATCATTGTATTACATATCATTGTATTACATCTTATTGTATAACATCTTATTATATTACATATCATTATATTACATATCATTATATTACATATCATTGTATTACATATCATTGTATTACATCTCATTATATTACATATCATTGTATTACATATCATTGTATTACATATCATTGTATTACATATCATTGTATTACATATCATTGTATTACATCTTATTGTATTACATATCATTATATTACATATCATTGTATTACATCTTATTGTATAACATCTTATTATATTACATATCATTATATTACATATCATTATATTACATATCATTATATTACATCTTATTGTATTACATATCATTATATTACATATCATTATATTACATATCATTGTATTACATATCATTGTATTACATATCATTATATTACATATCATTATATTACATCTTATTGTATTACATATCATTATATTACATATCATTATATTACATATCATTGTATTACATATCATTGTATTACATATCATTGTATTACATATCATTGTATTACATATCATTGTATTACATATCATTTTATTACATATCATTGTATTACATATCATTATATTACATATCATTGTATTACATCTGATTGTATAACATCTTATTAGCTAAATTATTAGGAGTATGTCAAGATTTCATCTTTGTTGAGATTAAAAATAATTTACAAATGTTTTAAAAGTGTTCATATCGATTCATATTTTCGTCAGAATTAACAATTCCACTATGATAAGAAACAGCTTATAAGAGTTGTCGCGCCGAGTCCATACTTTATAATGACAACTAAATAATAGCGCCAAATAACATTTGGTATTGTGCCGTACCGCTTTGTAACATACTGTGTATTTTATTTTTTATTTTGAATTTACATACAACAATAGTTTAGACCAATCCCTTAGAACAGCAATATACTGTTGTATATAAACTTATGTTATATCGCCAGCAGTTACCTATATGAGCGATGTCCCCAGAAGAATGTTAGTCATTTTTGGTTTGTTTGGGATAGTCAGATAGGTCCCCATCCTAAGTTTATTCTGGTTCTTTAGCGTGTTCGGTGTATAGACCATCGGGCTGCACTCGGTTGAAAGTTGCATACGGACGACTGTTAGTATTTTAGTTGACCAGCCCTGGGAATCGCACCCTCAACCACGAGGAGCCACACAGCACATTAAATGTTATTCTAAGGTGTCGAGATATAGCTCTTGTGGATATGCATTATCATGTAACGGTCATCTTTTCACCAACTTAATTGAATTGAATACACCTATACTTTTTTTTCTGGAGAAAATAGTCTGCATAATTAATTAAATAATAATGCTTTTAATTGAATAATAATGCCTATAATAAACTTCAAGTTGCAATAAATAATAATAATTAAGTCATGATAATTTTAACATGTTGGGTATGCGCTTCTATTATAAAAAAAAAAAAAAATTCGCAGACTATTGGCAGCAAATGCTGCAGACTATTGGTAGAAAATGCTGCAGACTATTGGTAACAAATGCGGCAGAATATTGGTAGCAAATGCTGCAGACTATTGGTAACCAATGCGACAGACTATTGGTAGCAAATGCGGCAGGCTATTGGTAGCAAATGCGGCAGTCTATTGGTCACAAATGCAACAGACTATTGGTAACAAATGCGACAGACTATTGGTAGCAAATGCGGCAGACTATTCGTAACAAATGCGGTAGACTATCGGTAGCAAATGTGGCAGACTATCGGTAACAAATGCGGCAGACTATTGGTAACAAATGCAACAGACTATTGGTAGCAAACGCGGCAGACTATTCGTAGCAAATGCGGTAGACTATTGGTCACAGATGCGACAGACTATTGGTAACAAATGCGACAGACTTTTGGTAGCAAATGCGGCAGACTATTCGTAACAAATGCAGTAGACTATTGGTAACAAATGCTGCAGACTATTGGTAGCAAATGCGGCAGACTATCGGTAACAAATGGGACAGACTATTGGTAGCAAATGCGGCAGACTATTGGTCACAAATGTGACAGACTATTGGTAGCAAATGCGGCAGACTATCGGTAACAAATGGGACAGACTATTGGTAGCAAATGCGGCAGACTATTGGTCACAAATGTGACAGACTATCGGTAGCAAATGCGGCAGACTATCGGTAACAAATGCGACAGACTATTGGTAACAAATGCTGCAGACTATTGGTAGCAAATGCGGCAGACTATCGGTAACAAATGGGACAGACTATTGGTAGCAAATGCGGCAGACTATTGGTCACAAATGTGACAGACTATTGGTAGCAAATGCGGCAGACTATTGGTAGCAAATGTGGCAGACTATTGGTCACAAATGCAGTAGACTATTGGTAGCAAATGCGGCAGACTATCGGTAACAAATGGGACAGACTATTGGTAGCAAATGCGGCAGACTATTGGTAGCAAATGCGGCAGACTATCGGTAACAATTGGGACAGACTATTGGTAGCAAATGCGGCAGACTAAATCAATGCGAGTTCTCTGTTTAGAAAGATGGCTGCTATAATTATATAGTTATCTTTCTTTGAATATCACTTCATTGTTTTACTTTATACACTTTTTTGCGAAAGTCGCGTATGATCTGGTCACGGTGGCAGTGTCAGAGACAGCAATGTTTTAACACCGAAAGTCATTATGTGCAGGATATATTTTTAAGCTGTAGAAATTTAAATTGCATTGAAATCAAAAGTCCGCAGCCAGAATTAAACGAGTGGTGATATAGTATTGATGCACAGTGTCACAGGTTTGAGATCTATTGATTGGATATTTAGCGTCATGTTTATGCTATCGATGGCTATCAGACGATCAGTGTTTCCAGGGATCATGAAAAGTTAACCAGTATTCCAGCACAGGGAACTGATAACTTCTCCGCAAGTAACTGATAACTTCTCCACTTGAATCAGCGGTGAGAAACGAATGATAATGGGACACAATGTCGTTTCATATTGAATGCTTTATTCTTAATTTAAAACATATATGCTATTTTAGCTCAGACTTTAAGAAAGCTCAAAACTTATATGAATCGAGGTTGGTCCATTTCCTTTGGGGCGAGGGTAAAACCTGGGCTAATTGTTGTTTTCAATGGTCATTGGTCAGCTTGTGTTCGAATCCGCGGTATCTGGTGTGTTCAGCCTGTTCTGCGTTCACTGTAC
Organism: Panopea generosa; assembly: GCA_029582155.1. NCBI lineage: Eukaryota > Metazoa > Mollusca > Bivalvia > Adapedonta > Hiatellidae > Panopea > Panopea generosa. Next base: position 6,219,419 of record CM055906.1, read on the forward strand.
TATCGCCCCACACAGAAGTACTACCCATGTTTCATATTATTTTGTGATAAATGAATTAGGTGTTATAATGTAACATGATAAACGGAACACTTACATGCCGTTGTTTTGATTAGTTTTACCTATGCTGCTATTCAACTGGTATAGTTTTCCAACCTAATAATTGTGACCATGAACCAGGTTATAATAGTGCAATGAACTTGTAACAAGACGTTCGGGGTCTTATTTATTTGACATAGCTTTGTTTGCATACAGAGTCAGTTTGGATACAAAAACTATCAAATACAATACATGATATTGAATATCGATCAGACATATACATTAAGCTATACTTGTTTGTTTCTCATTCATTTAAGTAAGCACTTATGTTAAAACTTCTACTTTTCAAACAATAACAATAAAAACAACAACAACCCCCAGAGAACAACAATAAAGAGAACAACATTATCAAAACAACAATTATGTTTGTAAACAGTAACAAAACATAACAACAAAACCATAATCAAAAACATCAGTAACAAATGTACACAAATACTATCAGTATGACAGCAAGCAGCAGTTATAACAACAACAACAAAAAACAACACCATCCACAGCTTCAAACAACAAAGAGCAAAACGTAACAACAATACCATCGAGTTACTACTTCTACTACTTTTTTTACTACTATTACCTCTACTACTTCTACCACTACTACTACTACTACTACTACTACTACTACTACTACTACTTTTATTACTACTACTACAACAAATATTACTATTACAACTACGACCACAACTACTACTACTATTATTACTACTACTACTACAACAACAACTATTACTATTACTACCACAACTACTACTACTACTATAACTACTACTACAACAACAACTATTAATACAACTACAACAACAACTATTACTATTACTACCACAGCTACTACTACTGCTATTACTATAACTACTACTACCACTACTGCTACTACTACTATCACTACTACTATAACAACTATTTATATTACCACTGCCACTACTACTATTACTTCTACTACTACTACTACTACTACTACTACTACTACTTCTACTTCTACTACTATAACTACATGTACTAATTATATTTCTACTAATATTGAATACATTTTTACTCTGATAGCCTGGTACTGTTATTACTACTACAACTACTACCACCACTACTACTACTACTGATACTACTAATACTTCTACTACTACTACTAGTACCACTACTACTACTTCTATCACCATCACTTCTCCAACTACTAGTACTACTACTACTACTAATACTACTACTATTACTGATACTACTACTATTTCTACTACTACTACTACTACTACTACTACTACTACTACTACAAACACTACTGCTACTACTACCACTACTTCTTCTACTACTATTACTACAACTACTACTACTACTACAACAACTACTACTACTACTACTAATACTACTACTGATACTACTACTACTACTACTATTACTACTACTACAACTACTACAAACACTACTGCTACTACTACCACTACTACTACAACAACTACTACTACTACTACAACCTCTACTACTACTACTACAACTACTACTACTTCTACTACTACTACTACTACTACTATTACTGATACTACTACTACTTCTACTACTACTACTACTACTACTACAAACACTACTGCTACTACTACTACTACTACTACTACTACTACTATACTACTACAACCACTACTAATGATACCACCTAATACTACAACTATAACTACTTTTACTACTACATGTACTACAACAACTATTATTCCTACTCCCTTCTACTGCTGAAGTTGATGCTGCAGCTTATACTACTATTGTATATGGTAATACTGCTATATTTCATTTACAGCTACTACTATCATCACTACTAATACCACTCTCATTAACCATAGTGTCTTATACTTTCACAACCATTCTTGAAATTGCCATCCTACACTCAGATTTGTTGTTATCAAATCAACCTTTATATGAGCCGTGTAACGACCTTCACGATATGACGAATCATTATTCAAACAACAACAGCTGCTACTGGTGATACATGTACATGTTCTACTACTAAATCACTGAACCATGTATATTTACTTTAATATCAACAATATAAAACACAACAACATTAAAACATCGCTGATACTGTTATAATTGCTTTAACTAACACTTCTCCTAAAGTCATATTCATTTGCCCTTACCCGCGATCATTGTATGAAACGTTGTTTACATATTAACCTGTATTCATGACCCCAGATAACCTTCGTGATAAACTAGTAAACTAGTATCAGTCATTTAAAAATGTGTATGTGGTAGTGTGTGTGTGTGTGTGTGTGTGTGTGGGGGGGGGGGGGGGGGGGGGGGGGTGCTTAGTATCAAAGTCAGTATCAAAGTCGTCACACTGCAACATGAACAAAGTAGTATTTACCGATTTGTCTGTAGAAACGTGTGCAACAGATTGTAAAAAGGTCAAAGGGCAATATTTTCAAATTGTGATAACCGCTATGCGTAATTTGATTTTCTGATAAACGACTTTTACGAAATTTTAATCTAAAACATTGTGTTTGTCCAATATAAACAATGAATTAAACGCTGACAAAAAAGAGAACAAAACACAATGTTAACATATACTAGTGTATATGTGATTAAATAGGTAATGCGACTGATTCATCGCTTGCTTGAAGTTCATGTAGATATATCTTTAAAGAGTCTACTCAAATAATATATTACGTCATATCAATTTCACTACAGCAAAATGTCTATTTTAGGTATAGATGATAGACAGACACGTTTCCACACCTAATCAATATAAAAGACAATAAAAGTACAAACCCGTCTTCAGTGTCGGTACACTTTTCACTGTCAGCCACGCCGTCCATGTTAGAGTTCATGTCGGCAACTTCATTTGCTTTTTCGGCAGATTTCTCTGTCTCTGCTATTACCGGCTCTTCATGTTTTGTCCCCACGTCCGCCATATTCACTGTTCTGTATCCTCAGGTGACCCTCAAATCTTCATGTACGTTAGTTCACTTTCCCTCCATTTTAAAATCTCTTTCGTTTGCATCAAAATGTCAACAGATAAACGCTGTGTAATTTGTGTTAAACGTCATTATCAGCGTTCCCTATGTGGGACAACGCGTGACACAGTTTTTCTGCCAGATTTATGCTTGTGTTAACACAATATTTAATCTGATGTCACACACTCAACACTGTTCAAGAGCAACATATGTTACACTTTATCCTGCTGTATAATACGCGGGTCATAAAACACCGGCTGATCGCGATATGCAAGACGCGCGTCACGGTGAAAGTTTTTTTTTTAATTTGAGTGGAATGCGTTGACCTGTATTACAATTTATTTTCAAACACGGTGAACAAAGTGGTTTGGGCTAGCGACGTATCATCAACCAGATCACGTTTCAGTGTTACAGGAGTTGGTAGTTTATCTCGGTGTTCGTTATTTATCAGCGGTAGAGGTTCAACCTCTAGTACAAGGGTTTATTAACTTTGTATGTCTTGTAACATTTTTTTTGTGTATGTGTCTTTGCGTGCATACTTATGTGTGTGAATGTGGAGACGTATTCGTGAGTGCATGCGCATATACAAAAGGTTATTCGATGATTATTAATTGATAATATTAAATGATGACTTTATATTGGTAGTGTATCGTTAAATACCATGACTCACTATTAAGTAATGAAATATTATCAGAAATGTGTTTTTAAGTTTAAAATTATCGAGTAACAAGTCAATTCTCCATACTTACTTCAACTGAACCACATCCCCCCCCCCCCCCCCCCACCTCCCCCCTTCGCAAAATATTGTATAATATACATTTTCCTACAATTTGCCTATTGACCCATCAGATGTTTTATAGTTCTCGTTTTTTTGTAAACAAATTATGAATATTATATATAAAAATAAGAATATAAGGCAATGTCGATTCCCCCAAAATCTCCTTGTGTGTAAACGTTCACCATCCAGCTGATTTTATTAACCTCAGGTGACCTAGCTCTCACAATCCAATTCACGAGCGTTATCTACGTAGATATTGCTCGAGGCAACTGTTGTTGCTCTATGTAAATATTGAAAGAAATGTGAACACTACTGTCACGCGTAAACATATATATAAATGATTTAAAACATTGATACAGTGGCCGACATTGTCGATTTGAAAACAACTGTTATCAGTATTTTGAGGATAATGTCATAGATTCAAAATCAACATCTTAAGAATCAAGTTAATATGTAAAGTAAGCTTACATTTTTATTTTAAATCCAATATAGTAGTTAAATAAATTATTGTAAATCTTTTAAATGTAATTTTCTTAATTATTCTGTAAATTGATTGTGAATGCTAATTTTGGTGGCTTCGTGCTTTGTATAATACATTCATTTTCTAATTGATTATATGTTTTCAAAATTTAGAATCGTTTGACATTTATTTTTGAAAAGAAAATCAAATATCTTAGTTTTCCTTAGTGTCGTAAAAAACGTTTAATTATAAACTACATAACGTAGTGAAGTTTTAGACTGTTTCTGTGCGTCCGAAGATCTGGATTCATTAGCAAAAACGTTTAATGGCGTACTGTTTCCTCTCCATTTAAACTATTTCATTATCGTTCAAAACGGATCAAGAACTTCTGATGTTCACATCACGTACGTCCATAAATAGTTATATGATGTTGAAAAATGAGACTTGCTACTGTTTGGGTAATATTTATTTTATATTACACGTTTTAATAATAAAAAGTCGTGCTAAATGTTTGGTTTCTGATCTCGAAATAACTGAAGCATCATTAGGATATGGGCTGTGGTATCATTAAGAAATTGAAGATGGACGAACTAAACAATTTCAAATTTACCGAGAACCGACAACTAATTGTGTTATATATATAAGGAGCAAAGCTAATTCAAATATAGCCTCTTCCTCTTGCAATGTTTTAACGAAGCAAAAGAAAAAGATGAAAAGAAAAAAAAAAGAAAAAGAAGAAGAACTTTTCATTGATTTAAACCATACATAGTTTCCCCTACAATTACAATGTTGTAATAACATGTAAATAATTAAACACGTAAACACGTAACAAGATTGAAGTTCACTAACAGGCATTTATTTCGCATACACGCACGCACATACATACACGCTCGTGCATTGCACTAAACTTGACCTTTATGTAGAGTTTAAGTATACTAGTTGAATAGAGTGTGTGTGTAATTACCGGACATATTGGTTTATAGCTAACGAAGCTGTCATGAAGTATACTAGTTGAATAGATTGTGTGTGTATTCACCAGACATATTGGTTTATAGCTACCGAACTGTCATTAAGTATACTAGTTGAATAAATTGTGTGTGTATTCACCGAACATATCGGTTTATAGCTAACGAACTGTCATTAAGTATACTAGTTGAATAGATTGTGTGTGTATTCACCAGACATATTGGTTTATAGCTAACGAACTGTCATTAAGTATACTAGTTGAATAGATTGTGTGTGTATTCACCGAACATATCGGTTTATAGCTAACGAACTGTCATTAAGTATACTAGTTGAATAGATTGTGTGCATATTCACCGGACATATCGGTTTATAGCTAACGAACTGCCATTAAGTATACTAGTTGAATAGATTGTGCATGTATTCACCGGACATATCGGTTTATAGCTAACGAACTCAGTGTCATTAAGTATATTAGTTGAATAGATTGTGTATGTATTCACCGGACATCCCGTGTTTTAATGTAGAGTAAGGAAACATCATAGTAATCTTCATCGCCAAGTAGCGATAATATATATAATGTTATGTATCTTTAGAAGTATAATCTCCATAGTTAAGTGTTTGCAATGACGATTGTTAAGTTTGGAAAAAGCATATTTAAATTTCATCTTATACTTCTGTTTTGGTAGATGTTTTACTGCGCTCTCCTGTCAAAAAGTAGCATTTTAATTGCTTTGTATTAAACACATAAGATCTCATTAATGACTCTTGCTTCCTAGCTTCCTAATGTGCTTACTCTGTGATATGCAGTCTAATAAAAGCTCAGTCACAATAACCAAAGTCTTGATATATTTTCTTCCAACCTTCCAACTTAACCATGAACATAATGTACTATCTACCAACTTAACCATGAACATATGGTACTATCTACCAAATTAACCATGAACATAATGTACTATCTACCAACTTAACCATGAACATAATGTACTATCTACCAAATTAACCATGAACATAATGTACAATCTACCAACTCAACCATGAACATAATGTACTATCTACCAAATTAACCATGAACATAATGTACTATCTACCAACTTAACCATGAACATAATGTACTATCTGTAATGTACTTTAGGCCGCCAGTTTATTTGGTACTTTGATTATGTTATTGTCACGATGTAGTGAATCTAATAAGACACACTTCCGGTATAGAAATAGCGTGGTCACGTTGTCAATTTATTACATGGTGTCAGAAGTCGGGTAAATCACGATAAATACGGACAATAATTGAATTAATCGGTAGAAATCTGCAAAATGACGAGTAAAGGAATTCGACCTTTGCCTACATTCAATGCAGCGGAGTCCGGTGCGCCGGAATGGGAGTTGTATAAGAGAGACTTCCAAATTCACCTTGATGCGCTCGGTTTGGACGATAAACCCGGCAGAAGAAAGGTAGGAGTCCTTCTATCAAACATGGGTCGTGATTGCGTGAAAATATATGATGCTTTTGAATGGGCACCAGCGGTACTTGCCGATGCAGATCATGGAATCGAAGCCAGAGATGCTGAGGACAAATACGATCTAGTAACAGTATTTGCCAAATTTGACAGACATTTTTGAGTCCATAATTACAGAAACATAAAAAGACAGGAATTTCTTAACACAAGAAGGGGAAATCTCTCGATTATGGATTATATCTCTGAGCTTAAGAGAAAGGCAGAGCACTGTCAATACGGAGATCAGAAAGAGGGTCTGATCTGTGACATGATCATCAATGGTATTAATGACAAGAAGTGTTCCGAGAAACTGATGGAACTGCCAGCCAGTGAGCTAAAGTTGGAGAAAGTAATCCAAGCATGTAGACAAGTAGAACTCACAACTTCACATCTTAAATCACTTGAGAGCCCAGTAGTGAATGTGGTAAAGAAAAGCTCAAATGTAAACCGAAATAGAGGTGCATATGCTAATATTGGTGACCGAGGAAGGAAAACGCCGACAAGTGGAAGAAATTACCCATATTGTAGTAAGTGCTGCAGATACCATGAACTGAGAAACTGTCCCGCGTACTATAAACAATGTGACACATGTGGGTTGAGGGGTCATTTCAAAAAGTCAAATGTGTGTAGAGGTGGTCAGAATAGAGGTAGATTTCAAGGGCGTAGACCACATAGAGGCGGTTATGGAGTACATTATGTCGAAGAAGAAGGCCAGAGTGGTGAGTCAGATCTGAGCGAGTTGTTTTATGAACATGCATCAACACATGATGTTTTCACCGTTGAGTCAGACAATCAGCAGCAAGACTGTAGCTGGAATGTTATATTTAAAGTAGGAAAAATTGATCTAAACTTGGAAATAGACAGTGGGGCCATGTGCAACGTACTATCCAAAAGCACGGCAGAGCAATTTAAGTTTGTGAAAATCCAACCTAGCAATGTAACCATCAATGGAGTAAGTGGTAAACAGATTAAGGCATATGGCAAGATTCGCCTACCATGCATGTACAAGGGGACGAAACAAAATCTTGAGTTCCAAGTGTTGGACACACCAAGAAACATTAACTTGCTCGGACGAGAAGATGCAGTGAAACTTAAACTGATCATAAGGGTGAACAATGTGAAAGTTGCTACAGAAGCGATCATAAAGGAGTTTGATGACGTGTTGGGAGAAGAGATTGGTTGTTTGCCAGGGGAGTATGAGATAAAGATAGATAAGACAGTTGATCCTGTTATACATGCTTCGCGACCGGTTCCAGTTGCGATTCGCGAACAGTTGAAACATGAGCTTATGGTACTCAGAATAGACACTTTGTCATGCAGTAATCATGAACAAATAATGCAGGCAACACTGAAAGATGAACAGTTTCAAATTCTCAAGAAAGTGATAAGTGACGGTTGGCCAGCTGCAAAGAGTGAAGTGCCACCAGAGACAATGAGTTTTTGGGACTACAGAGATGAACTTGCTGTATACAATGGTGTAATATACCGTGGGGAGAGAGTGTGCATCCCGGCAGAAATGCGCGCTGAAACACTAAAATTGATACACAATTCGCATTTGGGATTTGTTAATTGCAAAAAACGTGCCAGAGAACTAGTGTTTTGGCCAGGTATGAATAAACAAATTGAAGACATGGTGAGCTGGTGCAGCGCATGTCTTACACAGAGAAACAAGCCAGCTAAAGAACCTATGATTATCCAGCCAATACCTACACTACTTTGGAGCAAAGTTGGAACTGACCTATTTGAACATGAGGGCAATCATTATTTGGTCATGGTCGATTACTTTTCGAACTTCATTGAAGTAGCTCCGCTTCAGAGTGATACGAGAACATCAACGGTGCTGAAGCACATGAAACAGAACATTGCACGATATGGCATAATGGATACGTTAATCAGTGACAATGGTCTGCAATTCGCGAGCCGCGAGTTCAAAGATTTCACCGCGAAATATGGTATCCACCATGTGACATCATCGCCTTTGCACCAGCAGACAAATGGCTTAGCTGAACGTGCCGTACAAACTGTAAAGAATTTAATTAAGAAATGCGCAGAATCTGGTGATGACATTTACATGTGTTTGCTAGAGCTACGTAACACACCACGCGATGACGAAACCGGTTCCCCAATGCAGCGACTGATGGGGTGTCGGGCAAAGACACTGATTCCGATATCGCAGAAACTACGAAAGCCCGAATCAGGTAATACTGAGAAAGTCGCATCCAAGCCGATGGACTACCGCGAGAAACAGAAATTCTACTATGACAGAAACGCGAAAGTCAAGGAAGATCTAAAGCCAGGAGATACGGTCCGAATCCAAACACCCAGTGGATGGAAACCAGCGGAATACGTTCGAGGAACAGAATATCCGCGTTCACATGTCGTTAAAGCAGGCGACAGTGGTCGTGAATATAGGCGTAACACAGACATGCTGATGAAAACCCGAGAAGATCCTCATCGTATTGTCGCGAATGATCCAGTAGTGGTACCATCCATACCGATGGAGAGGTACATTCCGCGTAATAACCGCGAAAGTGCCAATCGCGATACTGGTAGCTGCGAAAATAAACAGCGTGAACCAGCCAATGATCCAGTGCTTCGCGAACAAGTTCAGATGCAAGAGAGACAGTCTCCGATACGGAAGAAACCTGCATCTGCCAATATAACAGTCGAGCCTAGAAGATCTGGCCGCTCAGTGAAAAAGCCAAACTATCTATCTGAATATGTGTAAAATCAAAATTAATAGTCAGAGAGTATACACTTGTGTTAAATGGGCACAATAATCCCATATGTGCATAGTATAGCAAAGAAATCATTCATTTATCTCTATATTTCATTTTTTGTGTAATCCAATAGTCTAGTTGTTGTATGTGTAATTACTATGTTTTTAGTTTCTTACAATCTAGTCATGTCAAATTGTTTAAGTTCATACATTACATCTGTGTATTTAGAATCAGTAGAGAACAGTGCATTACTGCAAAGAGTTATAGTTCATTGAACAAAGACATTGGTATCAGTCAGTAGGTGATCATGAACTGCTTGTTAAGAGCAATTGGTTGCATAACAGTTATAATCCTGTATGTGAATTTATCAAAGCAGAGAGACTTATTAAACACAAGTGGTTTCACATGTTTTCTTAAAACCTAGAAAGAGCTATTTTGTGCATTTAATTGTTAGTCATTTACTTTCAAAAAGAAAAAGAAAAAAAGAGGGGATGTAATGTACTTTAGGCCGCCAGTTTATTTGGTACTTTGATTATGTTATTGTCACGATGTAGTGAATCTAATAAGACACACTTCCGGTATAGAAATAGCGTGGTCACGTTGTCAATTTATTACACTATCTACCAAATTAACCATGAACATAATGTACTATCTATCAACTTAATCATGAACATAATGTACTATCTACCAAATTAACTATAAACATAATATAATGTCTACCATGAAATGATATATTTTATACCAAATTTACAATGAAAATGATATAATTTAATTTTTACCAAATTAACCATAAGCATAGTATAATTATTTTCTACCAACTTAACCATGAAAATGATATATTGTCTACCAACTTAACCATGAAAATGATATATTGTCTACCAACCTGACCATGAAAAGAACTTGACCATGAAAATGATATATTTTTCACCAACTTAACCATGAAAATAAACACTTGGCAAATCGGTTTAAGGGTATGTGTTGTACGTTAATTAATCCTCATGAAAAGACTTAAAATCAATTTCATTTTTGAGAACTAGGTTTCTGACACTCCGGTAAGTTGATTAAGCGGGAATTTAATGGCGTCATGAAATTGGTTAGCATAAGTTTTTAAATGGAGGCGGGCAGGGAATTCTATGCTTTTATAATATGATATTACAGGTACTAAACTATTAATAATATAAACGTTTACATATAATAAATTCTGTTAAAAGTGGTAAAACTAATGATAGACGGAAATTGAACATACTGCAAAGATAAGAAAGTTGAAAATAATGATGTAGGGAAAGTTAAAACATAGTGAAACGGTGGTGAAAATAAGTATGTACGAGATCTGAAACTTAAAACGGTTCATCACAGTGTTAAATACAGTCAAGATAATTATGTACGGAAATTATGCATGCGATGAGTCAATATGTTTAATACGATGATGTTAACAATGGAGAAGAAATGGAACACGATAAAGGTCAACTAAAAGTTAAAATGCTGAAACTAATAAAATACGAGAAGCTGTACATAAAATTAGTCCAAATAGTATTTAACATGTAAGTGCGTACGATAAACTGGGTACAAATAATAACTTTGACAAATGTTGGTGAAGATAATCATGAAATGTACATAGAACGCAAGACAAGTTAAATATTATAAATTGTTAATTTGATGATGGGAAATCTAACTGGTCAGTAGTGAGTTAATTGGTAAATTGTGAAATTATAACACGATATATATCAGATGGCTTAGTTAATTCATAAATGGGATATTGAACACGAAACTTTTTAACACACTGTTAAAGATTGAGTTAATTAAATTATGAAACAAGAACATGTTCATTTTTATTTTCTATTCGTCCCAAATTTTCCCTTTAGATGACATATCCGGTGTTCTAACTTTTCTCGTAAATGTTGACGCTGAAAATAACTATCATTGTGTGCATCAAATATTCTGTCTGTGATGGTTTCTTCTTTGTTTCAAATGACTGATCACAATAAAATTGAATACATTATGTTTTTCCAGTCTTAAAATAGCACTGCATAAAACACAATGTGGACATCTAAACCGCCTTAGGCTCGTAGCCATGCTTGAGAACAGACAGACCCACCAGCGCATACTAAACAAGCAAAATATTTATTGTGGCTAATTTCCCAAGCAAGAAAATACAATAAAACATCACTGTATTTCCTTTAATATTTAGCACCCACTGTTTCTACTTTTAAAACTTTGCTGTGCTAATTATTATATGCAGACCTTCGAAGTGGTCCAAATCAACAGTCCCACTCAAGTTACCTCTAGCTATGCCCCTTATCCTAATTAGAACGCATTGTGAGACAGATATTAACATACCTCGCCGGCATAATGGTTGATAATAAAAGCGCCTGTTTGTCTCACGTCAGTGATGAAGTGTTCACTGGCTGAACAGTATTTATCAAGCTTCTGGACGAGGGAGACGTCCGTTGCCTGCGGGAACATGGACTCTTCGTCGATTATACGGAATACACCGCCATGTTTCTGAAAAAAACAACAACAAAATTTCATTATTAACTATTTTAAAATCAATAAAAATCAATGTCCTCTTTCACTGTACTATTTTTTGTATCCTATTTATTAGTAACTTTTTGATTTCATATTTGGTTACAATTAATTTTTATTTCTCATTGTTTATTTCATTCTTCATGAGATTTAACGTTTATAAAATGGAATGTTCAATGTAACAAATTGTTTATTTTATATACACAATTGTCATAAAAACATTACAACAATATACAATAAAGGATTTTACATTGTGGTCAGTAACATAAAGCACATGGACAGTGGTCATGCATGTATATGTAAATGTGAAGCTGTATTATTAATGACAAAACCAAACCATAATTATTGCCTAAAAAAATGTATTTCATACTTTGACTGATTCTCAATCTTTGTTTAACGGGTAAGTTGAATTTTAACATAATATGTGATATTTATATACATGTTTAAACCATAAGAATGTTTCGTCTTTAAAAACTGCATTTTTAGACACTGAAAGCGAGACCGCAATGTAGGTTCCTTGGCCAAACCACGAGTAGTTAAACCGTGAGTAATCATTTGAAACATATCACTACGTTAAGGTGGACGATTTCCGCGCTATCAATATTACTTAGTGATTAATGACCGATGTGAATGGGAGTACATAGCGTAAAACACATTCGTTTCGTAATAATACTGTTTTTTGTTTAAACAGTATATATACTGAAGTAAGACGTTAGTCAACGCAGACTTATCTTGTTCTTGAAGGCGAGACACCGACAGAGGTCACAAAGGTCAAACCAAGATTTATTAAACAATATTTATTGTGTCAACAACAGTAAAAACAGTTTTTATCTATTCGTATATGCACCCGTATAACTAGATTGATTGGGTGTTTATCTGTCAAATATTACATTGGTACTGGTACATAATATATAAGCCATTTGAGAAGTTTATGATATGTTAAGAAAGTCACATGAATTCAGTATTTTGGACTAAACTAAGGAAACTCGTATAACTTTAAGATAATAATAATAAAATCTGATGAAAGGATATTGTGTACAGTACGCAACCAAGAAAATACAATTACATAATCGGTGCTACTAGGTATAGTAGAACTTTGTTGGGTCGAACACGGATGGCCGGAACACTACATATAGCTCCAACCACTTATCTGGTTACGGTGGAATTCCTATTTCAATGTATTATACATGTACATTTACGGTATGATGTTAAATAATGGTTGACTCAAACACCCCTTAGCTCGAACTATTTTGTCCAGTCCCGGCGGTTCGGGCTATTGAAGTCTTATTGATTGTTAATTATACAAGGCTTAGCACCACCATAGGAAACAGGATAGGTAAGCACTTAATGGCGGTTATAAATAATCATTGTTTCTTCTTCTTCTTCTTCTTCTTCTTCTTCTTCTTCTTCTTCTTCTTCTTTAAAAATGCATTTTCCTTATTTGTTTATTTGATTGACATTCTTTGTGTATTTTGAATATGTTGGAATATTGGGTTTAGAAGAAAAAATGATGATTGGAAATTATGAATTACATGGTTTCCTCTCATCATACTTTTGTTGTGATGTTGACAAACAATAAAATATAAGTTTCACCTCTTTCATTGGTGTCCTTTTATGAATAATAACCATGTAAACTATTTTAAATACTACATAATATATAATGAAAATCAATGTCGGGCTTACACTTTAAGAGACACTTTAGTAAGATAAGATGATTTTTAAAAAAATGTTAATTGTAGGTATAATAACCTTAATTTTACACTCTTGTGGTCTTCAATGTCACATTTGAGAAGTTTCCTTTATAAAAAGAATCACATTTTGACACGTTTAATGAAAAAGTGCATATATTACATGCATATTAATTTGGAACTACATAAAATGTCACTTAATTTTTGAGAATTGTTTTTGAATGATTGAAAAGTGCAAATTTCAGCATTTACACATCACTGAATAGTGTAATTCGGTAAGATAATGTCTCAACATATCTCACACATTATGCGGGGTTACCATTATTGAATCACACCAAAAAGTCATGTCAGCTGACATCTCACACCTGTATATATATATATATATATAAATGCAGAAAATAGTATTCTGGCAATAGTTTCAGTATTTAAAGACTGAAACTTGGCAATATAACTGCAAAGTGATTGTATTTACTGGAAAAAAACGGTCATTATATGTTTAAGAAAGTATGGGTTCCTTCATGTGACATAGTTCCACTATTGTAAGCAGGAAATGCTTCCTTTGGGTAGTTGCGCAATGGTAGTTATAAATACTAATAATCTTTTCTTTTTTTTTTAAAAAGTGCGTTTATCTTATATAAATGCTCATGTTTTTACTTGAAAGACATTAGTGATATATTTTGAAATTTTTCAAAACATTATCATGTTTGATTTGCAAATTTAGAAAAAAAACATATGGTTGGAAATTAGGGTATGAATACATAATATCTGACGTTTACTTTCATACTGTCAACGGTGTTCACACTGATCAAAAACATTCTGTTATATGCAACATGATCTCTACTTTTCTTATCATATTTGCGTAAACAAACAATGAAATTTAAGTTCCACTTCTTTCATGCAGGTCCTTCAATGAATGACAAATATGTAAACTGTAAACAGAAATCATTAGTGGGCTTATATCTACAATACTCTTCAGACCAAACCCAGGCCCGATTAGCTTAGTCGATAACATGTCTAACTATCAATCCAGTGGTCGTGAGTTCGATTCCCCGCCCGGCAACAGTGTCTTTGATGATTGATATACGACATTGTGTCTTATAATCATTCGTCTCTCACCGCTGATTCAAGTTGGGAAGTTATATGTTACTTGCAGATATTGGGTGTGCTCGAGTACTGGCTAAACTTTCAAGTTTCCATGAAACAGTGGTTAGGTTAACTGATCGTCTGTTAGCCCTCGATGGCAAACTATGACGCTAACTTTTCAATCAATCAATCAATCAATCAATCAATCAATCAATCAATCAATCAATCAATCACACTAAACCCGCTAAGTATCAAACTGTAGAATTGGTTTTATCTTGCCATGCTAGCGTTCGATATATAGCAGAACATTCGAACACGCTGATTAGTCAGTTTGTTCACAGGAAGTTGACTGACGTCACAGTTTAGTAACGTTACAAGCCAGGAATTCCATGCTTTCGCGGAAGGGTATAGCATACCCGAATCGGGAGATGCCGGGTACCAGATATGTGCGTGAGAGCTTCTTGATCACAAGGAACCAAATAACAACACCGAGACATCTGTACGACTGACACGCCGCGATCGTGTTGTGATCGGGATATTCGGTGGTGTTTGGTTGTTCCACGACTTTAAGTTTCCCACTTCTGAATGGAGAAGCAGCTAGTGGCTTGCAACGATAAGGTGTGTCTAGTATTAGTTAACCGCTTACCGGGTTCCAAGAATGATGATTACGTGTTCTAACTTCCGTTAAATAACTGAACTACTGTTAAAAAGGCAACACTTAAGCAAAAGAAAGCCACAAACACTAAACAACTAAACAAGTGTATGGGGTTTAATGTCACATTTCAGGTTATATATGGCATAACCAATTTTATTAGTGGGATCTCAGAATGAATCTGAGTTGAACCACCGCCGTCCGCAATATACCTCCCACATAAAGTTTTGGAACGACCTTAGCGGTGGGAGGCAAGTGATCTTCAGACAGCGCTGTAGACTACACGGCCTATGAGGACTCTGTCCCAACTAAAACAGAAAATATACCATCAGCAATAAATATATACCACTACATCAGTACTCATTACAATACATAACATACTCACCTTAAACAACAAATCAATAACAGGTTGATTATCTCGAAATGTCACGTTGGTTGGGTCGATACCTTCGTTTTCGTAATCGCGCAACTCCATCATAAATATTGTCTCGTTAAAGAAGCGCTGTAACCGTTCATTGGCTGAATTGATGCACAGTTGTTCGAAACCATTGCTGGGAAAGCGTTCGAAGCCCGACATATCCAATATACCGATGGTAGAGTCGCTGGAGAAGTAAGAAATAGTTGTTTTAAATCTGTAGATGTATTAAATCCATATTTAGATTTTGCTTTTCAACTTTTTCAATACAATGTCAAAAATTTCTTTTTATTGCTTAGTTTTATAATTATCAAAATTTAAAATGAAATTATAATTCAATTCGTAGAGATATATATTTCACTTAGGTAGATAACAAATACAAAATACATAAAAATAAAAACAAGTTTTCCCACATTTCATCATGTACCTTAACTTTTAACAATCCATTTCCAACATGCAAAACTTTATTTAACTCGCCACATTCAGAAGACAATTTATTGCAAATGACAATTATATCGTACTCACCACTGATTTCCATTTCCTTGTAAATGTAGATTAATCTTTCCTATAACCCACTCGAACATTCTAGTGTACAGAGCTTTAGCCAGGGCATCACGGCCATCTTCTGCCTGGACCTTCTTTTTTAGACTCACAACCTCCTCACCGCGTATAAATACAGAGTTCGAAATCAGTGCGGTGGTCAATTGCTCGATGTCCAATGAAAGCAGATTGGACACTGAAACAATAATCAAAGGACTTGTATGTACTGATAGCCGGACTGTAACGAATAGTCATACACTTTCCTAATTTGATTGATAGTATTGGTGCGTTTGGTTTATTTTAAGCAACATTTTAAGAATAATATAATACAATATCCACAGTATAGTTTTATAGCTTGAATTGTGCGTGTCACGTACGATCATTTTGGCGGTGATCGACACAGCAAAGCTTGATCACAAGGACATAAACAGGGCTATGCCTTTGGCATAAAGACCAACGTGAAAGCGTCATACATGAAATAGTACTTTGAATGTGTTGCGTAGTTATTTGTAATTACTTATTTTGAAGAACAAACTCATGGCAGAAGTGACGCAAATATTTATACGAAAGCAAACATATATTGGAATTTAATGTTTACATGTTTTATGAGCCGGTGAACATTCAGTTTTGAAATTGTCTAGTACAAGGGAAATAACTCCTTTAATCTGCCATGACTTATTTTACGATATATTATTGTTCGAATAAAACCTCTAAATTTAGATGTAGACTGGTTGTAATTTATAGTAAACCATTTATATAGATAGTAATTTGACACCAATAAACCTAAATTGGTTGGTTTGATATCGAAACACAACAGGTGGAATTGACCCTAAAACATGATTACGTCCACTCGGACATATATTTCTGATAAAAATAAATTAGTTTAGATTAGTTATATTTGCTTAGATTGCTTACCGACTTGTAGAGGGTATTCATCAATTATTAAAACTCCATCTGTATCCGAATCGTCTTCAAATCGAATATTTGCCAGATTCAAAATGGCCGCCAAAATGGCTATTAAAGTTGCAATGTCCTTAAAAGACATGGTATAAACATTATTTTATATTTAATTACCACAGAACATAAATAAAACGTATTTTACATGTTAACAAAATTGGTTTACTAATTAAATGTATAATCCACTCCCGGATTGATTGATATTGGCCATGACAGAGATCTCATAGTTTTATCCTTGGCAATTTAATTTTTAAAATGTGATTAATATTGATAAGCACTACTTCTGGAATTTAAGTGACAATTCCATTGTTTTTAAAGTTTTATAATTGAAACATATTTAAATGTTCAATAGTCAAGGATATATGTACGTACATAGATGACTCGTACAAATAGTTCTAACTGATAACTGTTCTATATTAACAACAGGAAGTTCAATATTTGACTTTAATTATATCATGTCATTTGCAAAATAAGGAAAGGAAACGGCACAACCACCAAAGCAGATCGCACATAATGTAAGGATATTTTAATAATTACAAACATACATAGATTAACAATAACAGCAGGGGTGGGGGTGGGGGTCATCGCCCTTGGAACGGTCACTAGCAAATTTTGCACTGGAAAAATTTATACCTAAATAAAGGTTGCACCCAACCTCAATTTTCCTCTTCAAACCATAATACAAGACGGTGCCAAATGAAGTGTCTCCGCCAAACTAGTCCCAAACCTGCACATTTGTATAACAGTATTGTATAACACAGAAGTGTATTTATACATACATGTGTATATGTATATATGAAGATCATTATTTGTTTACACTATGTTAACACTTTTTTTCAAAATATCTTATAAATACTTACAATCTCAGTAAAGCCGACTTTTCTCATCAGTTCTTCTGTTTCCAAGAAACTCTGTTTGTAGAAATCTCGTTCTGTAGGACTCCAAGGTAGAAAATCGGAGCCATCATACATTATTCTGAAAGATATTAACAAAAAACAAGAGACAGTTAGTATCTTAAGCAAGTAAAAATAGCTATATTCTATTTTTATAGGGTTAAACAACGTCATGCTTTTAAGAATGTTGTACCAAATGATATATTTTATTTATTTGGTGCTGTAAAAGTTCACTACTGATGAATGTTTGCATCAACCTTATTATAATAAGTATATAAAGTGTTTGGATCTGTACTGTTGTGCTGACTATGTCTTTGTAATGCGACGGTTGCTATGGTTGCGCTAGTATTAAAACAGAAACTGGTATCTAATGTATCGAAACGTGGTAGCTAATGAATGAATTAAGTACGTATTAAACATTTCTACATTATTGTCACGTGGCTGAATTGAAATTAAGAAGAAGTGAAATAATAAAGATGGAATCATGCACACGTATCAGATGTAATATTTGAAAATAGATTTAATGTAGCAAAGCAACATAATACATGTCAATCGTTTGTTTCTTCCCTATAGGCATAGTACCACCATTGGAAAAAGGAATTGCTTCCGTGGGGTAGTCGTATAAAGGAGGTTATAAATAATCATTGTTTCTTCGTCTTTAAAAACGCATTTTCCTTATTTTAATGGTCATTTATTTATTTGAATGGCATTATTGATATATTTTGAACATTTTGAAAGCATTGTCATATTTGAATTGTGATTTTAGAAATTGGGGTATGAATACATGATTTCGGAAGTCTACTTTCTCTTTGCCAACAGTGTACATACTGAGCAGAAACAAAGCTCTTGTATTTGTAGCGCAGAGGTCTCTCTACGAAAAACAAGCCTTCAAACTGTTATTATTTAATTTAGAATAAAGAACAAAAACTCAATGACGGGCTTACACCTTATAAAATGATATTTAATTCATTCATTACTATTTATTTTATTTATTTATTTGTAAATAGATTTGATTTTTTTATATTTAATTAACTTATTATTGTTTCATCACATTCATTAATCTTTGTGCGTACAAAATGACTTGTTTATGTGTCGACGTACCGTAAAACACAATTAATTAATTAATTCATTCATTCATTCATTCATTCATACATAAACATAAACATAAACTGTTTCGGTCCTTTTGCGCACGGATCTTTTTAAATGTGTTGAAAATTGTAATATATATGAATAAAGAAACAGCATTATAAGACGTATTTTGTATATAATAATTGACAATAAAAAGTTCAAACCTGTACGAATCTGGTTCTTCAACACAATAGTCAACTTTCTGTTCGCTTGACAAGCCAGCCAAAATATAATAAAAGATGTGGAAGTTACGTTCTTCTCGTCCACGACTAACAACGCGAGACTTTTCGAGAATGTAACTACGAACATTGGCTGAAACATATAGAGAGGCAAGGTTACAAATAAATAAATAGATAAATGATACAAGGAAAACCAGTATGCTTCAAGTAAGCATAAGTATGTATAGAATTGCCATTAGACGAAACTCAAACAGCAGTTATATATTTTAATTTAGTCGCAGTACTAAATCTAACGTAAATTACAACACTGTTTAGTCGGTTTGATAAGAAACGATAGTTAATCCTTTGCTTAAAGACAATTCTAATATCAGAAACCTTTTGTGATACCTTTTTTGTAGAATATGTAAAATGATATATATTTATATTTTGTTCATGAAATAACAGTAAAACTACTCAAGAAAGCTTACCGCCAGATAGCAATCCGTCTGCTGCGAAGAAAAGTTCCAGAAATTTTCCAAATCTGCTCGAATTTTCATTCATAAGGGTACTAGCATTGCCGAAAGTTTCTAACAATGGGTTCATGTCCACAATTTTCTTGTGAAGATTATCGAGATCAGAATCGTTGCTGCCAGTTGATATCCGGGCTGCAGACATGAACACCACGTGACTTACTAGTTGTTTGGTCGCCTCGGTCTTTCCTGCACCACTCTCGCCACTGACGAGAATACATTGATCGGTCGGCGTGTCGATGAGATGTGTATACGCTTGTTGTGCCGTCCAGTATATATGCGGAACATCACATTTGTTATTTTCTCCATATTTCTTTTGGTACTGCAAAAAACATAAATTAAGACATATTTACCACTGTGTGTATTGTGCATAACAAGAACTAAAGACGAACCGGAACATTTTGACTATATGTAAAGCAGAATAAAATTTCGCCCCATTGGTGAAAAAGGATACCATGTGCATTCTTATTTCATATACACTTGGAACCTTATTGCACGTATGAGACGAAATATAGAATAACATTCTTACTATAATGTATGGTATCAATATGTATATGGTGTTATCAATGATAAATGAATGGCATAAATTTACAATAGTAATATTATGATATTTAAACAGAAGTAAGATTCAAAAACTCAGCTCTGTTTAAATAGAGTTCCATTTTTTCGTGTATGATCAATTTTCTTTAAAAAAAAAGTTATGATAATTATTTCAATATTAATATACTTTAAGGATGTTTCAGAAAATTGCAGGATCCTATAATATAGCCAACTTGTATATTTACTATTTCTTAACAAATAATACACTGTAATTTTTATGAAGTAAAATAAGACAATATACGTTCAACAGGAAGTGTTCAAAACACACAAAGATCCAGTCGCATGGCTACATGTAAAGTAAGCATAGACTAATAGTTACACGTGCATGAGCTCTTATGGATGATTATAGGAACAGTTGATATGCATGTACATTACAAAACAAACCACTAAAACTTGACAATAGGGATTACACCCTTGGAACTGCCCATGGCGAACATATCCTTCTTGTTTAAGTATTTAGTAATATAGAGTCGTTTTACCTTATAGTCATATATCGCCAGGTCTTTGTAAGGGTTGACGGCCACAAGAACTTCGCCAAAGAATGTCTTAAATAATAAGCCATTTATTTATAGATAAACATTTGATACTATATTAGATATAAAGATACACCAACAGATAGCCTATACTTATACTAATTATTGAGGTACTGTTGACATGACACAAAGAAAATATAGCTTGAACCCGAAAATAATATCATTAAAGAAAATCAAAACGCATGAAGAAAAGCGTTTTACTAATTTCACATATATTCTACCTCCCTCCCTCGACGTCAATAATATTGTAATGAGAGCTTTTTTTAGAGTGTCCAGTTATGAATGAAAAGTTTCTGCACCACCGAGACACACTTGTATTAATCGTTTTCTTTTGACATCAGTAATAAAGTAATTTGTAAAACATCAACAAGTAAATGCCCATCACGCTGTTTTCTTTTTATAATAGACAGTTTCCATAAATTTATGATTTGTTTTTAATTTCTATCCTTGAATGCATAGTTTTCGTTCACTTTTACGATATTTCTTTAATAATATAATATTAATATCATATATATTCGAGCGTTGTCACAACGTATAACTAGACTAAATAAATGTAATGTTTTTACAGTGGTATGCATACTGATTCAAAGCCATAAATAGTATGAACGTGTGTCTTAATCGTCGCATATGGTCCATGCCTTTGACATTTCGGTATTATTACATTTGTTCCTGCATTCAAACTTACATAATACTTTGATAGATAGAATCGCTCCCGTAGTTGTTCAAGGATAACGATTTCGTCCAGAGTTCCAAGTTTGGACATATCGTCTGGATGTTCATCTTCCGAAGCTTGTTCGTTAGAATCAAAGATATCAACACTGATGTCATCTGGTTTCATTGTAGATTGTAAGTGATTCCGGGAGAAATGAATCCTTTATATCTGCAACAATGGAAAGCAGCATTTGTGGTATGGATTGAGTTTGGCAAGACGGTGAAAATGATTGCAAACGAAACTGCAGAGCAAATTAATATGTTTAAAGTAAGACTAAAATAATAGACGTAACCATTTTAGAAAAGTTTTTCTTTATTCATATGGATAAAAAATTGTAAAATTAGGCAGTTGTTAAATAATGTTACTTATGGTTTTATGTTCAACTGTTGTTATAATGTAATTGTTTCTTAAACTCAATATGTATATAACTTAGTACATAACTTGTATGTGTATAGTTTTTATGATTTTGTTGTGTATTGTGTCTTTATTCAAAAACAACATAATGGCAAATCGACTTATTTGATTGTTGTCACACATGGTGGTCTAAATCCTTAATCCTTATAAAGCAGCGACTATGTATCCAGGCTTAATATCTATATATTTTATTTGTTTGAATAGTATATATTTGGAAATATTATGCTAAGTCACGTGACAACAGTTTTTGAAATGTTTTTTCATATAATAAAAATATAATATATGTATTAATGTTCTGTTATATGTATATATTGTATGATGATGTACTTAATACAAATCAATAAAATATATGTTCTGTTCTGTTCTCTTCCAATCCATAGATCTCGGTCATATTAAAACAATTAATCATAGAAATGTGCATTGGTTACAAAGATACATAAGCAGGTCATATCGTCTGAAAATTTCAAAAATATTTCTAAACTTTGAAATTTCAAAAATCATCAAAAGCTCCTGTAATAAGAAAAAAATACACTTGAAAGTATGATTGTTTCGCAAGAATACTATTCACGTAATGTATTGTAAAAGGTGTTATGCCTGCTATATACGGTTTACTACAATGTATTGTTAAAGGTGTTATGCCTGCTATATACGGTTTACTACAATGTATTGTTAAAGGTGCTATTCCTGCTATATACGGTTTACTACAACTGTATTGTTAAAGGTGTTATGCCTGCTATATATGGTTTACTACAATGTATCGTTAAAGGTGCTATGCCTGCTATATATGGTTTACTACAACGTATTGTTAAAGGTGCTATGCCTGCTATATACGGTTTACTACAAGGTTTACTACAATGTATTGTTAAAGGTGTTATGCCTGCTATATACGGTTTACTACAACGTATTGTTAAAGGTGCTGTTCCTGCTATATACGGTTTACTACAACGTATTGTTAAAGGTGCTATGCCTGCTATATACGGTTTACTACAATGTATTGTTAAAGGTGCTATGCCTGCTATATACGGTTTACTTAAATGTATCTTTAAAGGTGCTATGCCTGCTATATACGGTTTACTACAATGTGTTGTTAAAGGTGCTATGCCTGCTATATACGGTTTACTACAATGTGTTGTTAAAGGTGTTTTGCCTGCTATATACGGTTTACTACAATGTGTTGTTAAAGGTGCTATGCCTGCTATATACGGTTTACTACAATGTGTTGTTAAAGGTGTTATGCCTGCTATATACGGTTTACTACAATGTATAGTTAAAGGTGCTATGCCTGCTATATACGGTTTACTACAACGTATTGTTAAAGGTTTTATGCCTGCTATATACGGTTTACTACAACGTATTGTTAAAGGTGTTATGCCTGCTATATACGGTTTACTACAATGTATTGTTAAAGGTGTTATGCCTGCTATATACGGTTTACTACAATGTATTGTTAAAGGTGCTATGCCTGCTATATACGGTTTACTACAATGTGTTTGTCTTTGCCATATTTGTTTGTAAAACTTTGTAAATGGCCAAAGGCAAAATTTGCTGTAAATTTGATAAACGCAGTTCGATGAACAACATTTTGAACAACGCCCGTTAAACACCATTGACCTTGTTCAGCCTTTATGGCTACAATAGCTTTTGTTTTGATCCGTCTCCCAAAAAAGGTTTAAAACTTATCTTAAATTATTTGTGTGTGCACAATGTGCCTTTTTATTAATTGTATCCATAATGAATGGTTATGTTTTAATTTGATTCATGTAATTGTATGTGTGAATTGACCTGAAGTTGAAATAATTACTCGATTAAATGTTTTGTATGCAGTACTATTAATGCACATGCTTAAAAATAAGGTCGCCATTTCGATCATTGCTTTACTAATATTTTGTTGTTGTATTTAAAGGTTACGCTAAATGTTCTTTCAATGAAACAAAATTTATAAAATGATGATGGCAGCAATGTTTGGTTAATAGGTTAAACCAGTCAAAACTTTCTCTGCCCCGACAAGGAGTAGTTAGTCGGGGCTGTGTTATCTATCTGCCAGTTATATTTTTATGCTGAAATATATTAGCATCAATATATATACTTAGCATGAAGTACCAAGCTGCATGTGGCATCACAAGCTCCTCATTACAATTTAGGCCGTTTGTGTTAATCAATTTTAAAACTGCGTGTAACAATTACCTTTTGTAAAAAAAAACCTGTCAGTTAAATGTATTTACACCAATAAATTCAGTTTTCAATGTCAAATGGTCTGGGGAAAGCAGGATAAAGGGCACGTGAAAGAGAATATAAAGTTGACTTTTTTAATTATGTGATGGTGATCTACTGCAGCGGTTGTTTGGGGCACATATATCAGGATCTACTGCAGCGGTTGTTTGCGGCACATATATCAGGATCTACTGCAGCGGTTGTTTGGGGCACATATATCAGGATCTACTGCAGCGGTTGTTTGCGGCACATATATCAGGATCTACTGCAGTGGTTGTTTGGGGCACATATTTCAGGATCTACATATTTTAGGATCTACTGCAGCGGTTGTTTGGGGCACATATTTCAGGATCTACTGCAGCGGTTGTTTGGGGCACATATTTCAGGATCTACATATTTTAGGATCTACTGCAGCGGTTGTTTGGGGCACATATATCAGGATCTACTGCAGCTGTTGTTTGGGACACAAACTTCAGGATCTACTGCAGCGGTTGTTTGGAGCACATATTTCAGGCAAAAGATGATTTTGATGATCAAATATTCCAATGCTAATTTTGAGATATGAGATTTTTTTTTATACTTTTAAGGAATTTACGTTAAAACAGTATTAATCGAATGCATATATCAAGAAAACTATTAAGAATTTTTATATTACGATATTTAACCCTAATCAGAAGTTATAACAACCGATTAACAAAAGTAAAAAACTAAGGAATATTGATATACTGATGCCTGCTTTATAGATACACATCTAAAATTGTGGTTTTATGGGTTATATGTGTATGACCATGTCATTTTAGTTTAAATATATTTTTATTCACCAGTTTCATACACCTATATTGATAAATATCAAATGTCAATTTAACACATGCGTGTACAATTATGAAAGGGGTTCAGAAGATTTATAGCTTTATATAAATATGCCTCCCTAAAATGTTATTTTAAATTTTACCAAGGACTTCTATAGAGTCTATATAAAGTCCTTGGTTTTACCTAGTTGCAGAAGCCAAACATAATTTCACTAAAATTGGGAACGGTGTTTTTTATTAGTTGAGAGTCGGTACAATCGCTGATAATATGTTAAATGAGTAATCAAGAATGCCAGCGGCGATTTACATTCGGCCAAATATGTCTTACTATGCCAGGACGTGTTATCAGTCAGGAAAATAGATTGTTGTAGTAGATACTAGAGATCGAATTTAGTTAACGAGCTGAATGACGTGATCGATTTTTAGTAAACGTTTTATTATTGAAAAGCGAAATCGATAGATGTACGAGGGGCATTCAATATATTCTGTCACTGGTCTCCGGATATTTAAGATTTTCACAGGAACGGGATTTTTTCAGGCCAACCCTTGGTATACTGTTCAGACACTGAAAAATTGCAGACCCAAGAGCACTTCTAGTAGCATAGTGTTTACCTGCAAGCATTTTTTTATGATGGGAAATAGGAAAAAGTCACAAGGGCTTAAGTCAGGGGAATAAGGGGGTTGTTCAACCTGAATAACCTTTTCTTGTTCTACGAAATATTGTACACGTTTACTTTTAATGACAGAAGCATTGTCATGAATAAGCTGTATGCCTTCCAAACCATTATTTGGGCGTTTATTTTGATAAAACATTTTGACAGATTTAAGTACTTTATAATTGTAAAACTTGCCTATAATTGTTCTACCATCTATGCAAGGAATTTGTACAACAGGACCACTAGAATTGAAGAAATTGCATATAAAACCTTCTTGGCGCTTCTTGTCCCCTATGCTATAACCGACTTAGCCTGCCTGATTTTTGCCAAGCCAGTGTTTGTTCTTGATGCGCCGTTGGGGCTCAAAATAATAAACCCAAGTTTCATTCCCAGTGAGCAAGTCAGAACTTTTCCTAGGATAACAATATTTTTCAGAAGATTTTAGCGCAATCTAAACGCTTGACCTTTTCAGTCAATTGGCAGCGAATGGGGGATCCATCTAGCACAAAGCTTCTTTTAATTTCAAACAGTTAGCCAGAATATGATGTACGGTGCCGTCTGAAATGCCTAGACTATAAGCTGGGAAACAGTATACCGTCCATCTTCTACTACAGCTTCAACAGCATCAATATTTTCCTTTGTTGCTGCAAAAAACAGGCCAACCTGGGCGGTTTTCTTCTTGCAGGCTATGCTGACAACCCCTTCTTAAATTTCTTAACCCAACGAAAAACTGTTCTTGATGTTACGGTAGAACTCTCATGTATACAACACAATTCAGAATAAATCTCTATTGGCGATAACTGCAAAGGAACTTAATGTAAGCCCTTTTTCTTCTGGTTTCATTATGACATTAAAATAAAGGGTCAATTATTGAGAATTCGCAGCTGTATTGAATAAACATCCCCAAACTAATGCACTAGTTTTTCACGTTTTTATGCAACATTGTTTCTACGGAAGGCCATTAGTGACAGAATTATTGAATGACCCTCGTACACCTATGTTTAATTATGTGGTTTATAGTGTTTCTACTGCGTTTTATTTTACGGTACAATCGACGAGACAATGAAGTATAGTAGTGTTTTTTTCTTATTTTGTTTTTTGTATTTTGTTTTTATCAAATGGGACCTTGAACATGTAACTGCGTAAATATATGTTTAAATTGTATTAGATTTAATAACCTATTTATACTAAATTATTGAAAAGTGACACCTTATGTTGTTGTGCGTGCGTGCGTGCGTGCGTGCGTGCGTGCGTGTGTGTGAATAACGTTAATTGTTTTGGCAGGATTAACATAAGCCACCACCATCATACGGTACTGGCATGTACAAATGCATTAACAAAAGCCACCCCTATCACACGATACTGTTATGTACAAATAAACTAACATAAGCCATCCCTATTACACGGCACTGTTATGTACAAATAAACTAACATAAGCCATAACTATCACACGATACTGGCATGTACAAATAAACTAACGTAAGCCACTTCTATCACACGGTACTGGCATGTACAAATAAACTAACATAAGTCACCACTATCATACGGTACTGTAATGTACAAATAAATTAACATAAGCCATAACTATCACACGGTACTGTTATGTACAAATAAACTAACATAAGTCACCACTATCATACGGTACTGTTATGTACAAATAAATTAACATAAGTCACCACTATCATACGGTACTGTTATGTACATATAAACTATCATAAGCCAAAACTATCACACCTGTACTGTTATGTACAAATAAACTAACATAAACCACAACTATCATACGGTACTGTAATGTACATATAAACTATCATAAGCCATAACTACCACACGGTACTGTTATGTACAAATAAACTAACATAAGTCACCACTATCATACGGTACTGTAATATACATATAAACTATCATAAGCCACAACTATCACACTGTACTGTTAAGTACAAATAAACTAACATAAACCACAACTATCAAACGGTACTGTTATGTACAAATAAACTAACATAAGCCATAACTATCACACGGTGCTGTGATGTACAAATAAACTAACATAAGCCACAACTATCACACGGTACTGTTATGAACAAATAAACTTACATAAGCCACAACTATCACACGGTATTGTTACGTATAGAAATTCAAAATGTACCGATGTCCAGGACTTTTCATGGGAAAATGTATTTACAAAATTAATGAATCAACAGAAGCGATAATCAGATACTTTTTGTCAATAGAATATAGGTACACGTATGTCCAACTCAATGAACAGAAATGTTTACCTGGTACTTTTTGTAAATAAAACATAGGTATGTCCAAATTAATCAAAATAAAGCCATCACCATATATACTGATGCCAATACACTAGTATACAATATACTGATGCCAATACACTAGTATACAATATACTGATGCCAATACACTAGTAAACAATATACTGATGCCAATACACTAGTATACAATATACTGATGACAATACAATAGTATACAATATACTGACGACAATACACTAGTACACAATATACTGACGACAATACACTAGTAAACAATATACTGACGACAATACACTAGTATACAATATACTGACGCCAATACACTAGTATACAATATACTGATGACAATACACTAGTATACAATATACTGACGCCAATACACTAGTATACAATATACTGACGCCAATACACTAGTAAACAATATACTGATGACAATACACTAGTATACAATATACTGATGCCAATACACTAGTATACAATATACTGATGACAATACACTAGTATACAATATACTGATGACAATACACTAGTACACAATATACTGATGCCAATACACTAGTACACAATATACTGATGCCAATACACTAGTACACAATATACTGATGACAATACACTAGTACACAATATACTGATGCCAATACACTAGTACACAATATACTGATGCCAATACACTAGTACACAATATACTGATGCCAATACACTAGTAAACAATATACTGATGACAATACACTAGTATACAATATACTGACGACAATACACTAGTATACAATATACTGACGACAATACACTAGTATACAATATACTGACGCCAATACACTAGTATACAATATACTGATGCCAATACACTAGTATACACTATACTGATGACAATACACTAGTATACAATATACTGATGACAAGGACGTTTGCTAATGTATAAGTAGTGTGTTTAACTTGTAATGCTATTAGCAATAAATGTCGTTTATATCGAGTTTTGTTTTATGTATTTTGATGATTTATAGAGATTTCTCAGTGGATTATTTATGGTAATCTACTGCTTCAAACAGTGAAAATATGAAGAATTTGTCATTGGATATTAATTTTAAAAAAAAAATATCTTAAAAAAAAAAAAGAAAAAGAAGAAAAAGAACTTTAGTAGAGAATATGACTTTAGGTGATCACTTGATGAAATATAATTCGATCTTACACCAAAACAAACAAATATCCTTTTTATCTCATTTTTAATACAAGACATTTATTCTAAATGTTAATTTCATTGGACCTGTGAATAGTCCAAGCAAATAACCAATGCTTTCTATATAAAAAACAAAAAGCGAGTACTTCTATCACTTTGCCCTGAAACAGTGAAGTCATGTCATTTCTATTTTATATATTCATGCGAAACAGCAATGAACATATAGTTGAACATTTGATTTTATTTCCATTACAAAAAGATTAACTTAGCAGTATACAATGCCTAAGTTACAATTTGACATCTATATTAATTCCGATGAAAATAAATAGCCTTGCAGATGCTTTGAAACATACCTCCATACCATACCCCATCTCTCTCTATCTCTCTCTTTCTCTTTCTCTCTCTCTCCATCCATCCATCCATCCATCCATCCATCCATCCATCCATCCATCTCTCTCTCTCTTTCTCTCTCTCTCTCTCTGTCCATCCATCCATCCATCCATCCATCCATCCATCCATCCATCTCTCTCTATCTATCTCTCTCTCTCTCTCCATCCATCCATCCATCCATCCATCCATCCATCCATCCATCTCTCTCTCTCTCTCTCTCTCTCTCTCTCTCTGTCCATCCATCCATCTCTCTCTCTCTCTCTCTGTCGATCCATCCATCTCTCTCTCTCTCTCTCTCTCTCTCTCTCTCTCTCTCTCTGTCCATCCATCCATCCATCTCTCTCTCTCTCTCTCTCTCTCTCTCTCTATCTCTCTCTCTGTCCATCCATCCATCTCTCTCTCTCTCTGTCTATCTCTGTCTGTCTCTCTCTCTCTCTCTCTCTCTCTCTCTCTAGCGCGCTGAAAAGGCTAAAATCTAGACATGTTTTTAAAACATGTTGTCACCATCAAACCATTACTTAGTATTATAAAAGCACCTAACGTAATTAGGAAACCGATACATTAAAACCTTCTTCTGTATCCCCTTCACTTGTTATTTATTTAATGTATAACTCTCGTGTATATTGTGAATAAAGTATTATTTAAACTAAACAGCAATTAGTACATTTTATTGCAAATGAGGCTGAAGGTACCAGCTATTATCGTTAGTTAAACATAATTAAACAAAAAGTGAAATAACATTACATCATAGTTCTATTGCACAAGGTGGACAGTGAACCACAGAGTTATAGTTAACACGATGTAATTGGTAATTTACGTATTACAAAACATTGCCATTTATGTACTCGTTCCCGTTAGAGGCGGCTGCATTACTGAATGAATGAATTATTTATTTGGAAATACAAACCAAGATAATTAGCGAGGAAACTACTTTAGATTTAAAAGTAAACTTAACACGACATCTGCATTTTAAATGCCAATCACAAATCAGTTTAGCTGATGTGTTAGCATGTGTATTCACATACGTTCCAGTATTAATATGAAATCGATAATATTCTTTAGTTTAAACTTATTTGTTTTACTTCGATTGTGAAACAAGTTCTTGCAACAAGTTCCACCGCCGAATACCCGCGGGTGATCCATTACGATACTCTCCATTTGTCACGCTCCAAATCATCCTGGGTAAAACCAGTACTAAGTATAAGCAGTAAAGGTGTTTAGGTCAAGGACAACACACATCATAGCCGTGACAGAGGACCGAACCCCGCCCCCACCAACCCGACTTTCCGATCTTTGGCTCTACCACTAGACGACGTGCTCCACATATACTTATTTATGTCGCCATGTAAACATTACAAAGTTGCCATATGATACCAATGACGCTATTTGGTCGCCATACAACATCTACGCTGGGGTGCCAATTGCTATATATGATATAGGCAAAGCTGTTTTTATCAAAATATGATATTTACCCTATTGTACCAATCTCTAAGTGATATCAACATAACTTTTTTTGTCGCCGTAATCATGTGTACGCTGTTATACCAATCGCTTTATGATATCCACTTAACCTTTTTTGTCGCCGTAATCATATGTTCACTGTTATACTATTAGTAACTAAACGCAATATGATATCGACATTGCTCTTTTGTCGTCATAATCAAATGTACGCTGTTATACCAATCGCTGTATGATATCGACATTGCTCTTTTGTCGTTGTAATCAAATGTACGCTGTTATACCAATCGCTGTATGATATCGACATTGCTCTTTTGTCGTCGTAATCAAATGTACGCTGTTATACCAATCGCTGTATGATATCGACATTGCTCTTTTGTCGTCGTAATCAAATGTACGCTGTTATACCAATCGCTGTATGATATCGACATTGCTCTTTTGTCATCATAATCAAATGTACGCTGTTATACCAATCGCTATATGATATCGACATTGCTCTTTTGTCGTCGTAATCAAATGTACGCTGTTATACCAATCGCTGTATGATATCGACATTGCTCTTTTGTCATCATAATCAAATGTACGCTGTTATACCAATCGCTGTATGATATCGACATTGCTCTTTTGTCGTCATAATCAAATGTACGCTGTTATACCAATCGCTGTATGATATCGACATTGCTCTTTTGTCGTCGTAATCAAATGTACGCTGTTATACCAATCGCTGTATGATATCGACATTGCTCTTTTGTCGTCGTAATCAAATGTACGCTGTTATACCAATCGCTGTATGATATCGACATTGCTCTTTTGTCGTCGTAATCAAATGTACGCTGTTATACCAATCGCTGTATGATATCGACATTGCTCTTTTGTCGTCAGTAATCAAATGTACGCTGTTATACCAATCGCTGTATGATATCGACATTGCTCTTTTGTCGTCATAATCAAATGTACGCTGTTATACCAATCGCTGTATGATATCGACATTGCTCTTTTGTCGTCATAATCAAATGTACGCTGTTATACCAATCGCTGTATGATATCGACATTGCTCTTTTGTCGTCGTAATCAAATGTACGCTGTTATACCAATCGCTGTATGATATCGACATAGCTGTTATGTCGTCATAATCAAATGTACGCTGTTATACCAATCGCTGTATGATATCGACATTGCTCTTTTGTCGTCATAATCAAATGTACGCTGTTATACCAATCGCTATATGATATCGACATAGCTCTTTTGTCATCATAATCAAATGTACGCTGTTATACCAATCGCTGTATGATATCGACATTGCTCTTTTGTCGTCATAATCAAATGTACGCTGTGATACCAATCGCTGTATGATATCGACATTGCTCTTTTGTCGTCATAATCAAATGTACGCTGTTATACCAATCGCTGTATGATATCGACATTGCTCTTTTGTCGTCATAATCAAATGTACGCTGTTATACCAATCGCTATATGATATCGACATAGCTCTTTTGTCATCATAATCAAATGTACGCTGTTATACCAATCGCTGTATGATATCGACATTGCTCTTTTGTCGTCATAATCAAATGTACACTGTTATACCAATCGCTAAATGATATTGACATAGCTGTTCTGTCGTTATAATCATATGTATGCTGTTATACCAATCGCTATTTGATATCGACATAACCTTTTTTTTGTTGCCGTAATCAAATATACACTGTTTTACTAATAGCAATATGATATCGACAAAGCTGTTTTGTCATTATAATCAAATGTATGCTGTTATACCAATCGCTAAATGATATTGCAATATGATATCGACAAAGCTGTTTTGTCATTATAATCAAATGTACGCTGTTATACCAATCGCTATATGATATCTACATAGTTGTTTTGTCATCATAATCAAATGTACGCTATTATACCAATCGCTATATGATATCGACATAGCTTTTTGGCGCTGTAATCAAATGTACGCTGTTATACCAATCGCTAAATGATATCGACATAGCTGTTTTGTTGTCATAATCAAATGTATGCTTTAATACCAATCACTGTATGATATCGACAAAGCTGGTTTGTCGTCATAATCAAATGTACGCTGTGATACCAATCGCTATATGATATCGACATAGCTTTTTGTCGCTGTAATCATATGTACGCTGTTATATCAATCACTATATGATATCGACATAGCTTTTTGTCGCTGTAATCAAATGTACGCTGTTATACCAATCGCTATATGATATCGACATAGCTGTTTTGTCGTCGTAATCAAATGTACGCTGTTATACCAATCGCTATATGATATTGACATAGCTTTTTTGTCGTCGTAATCAAATGTACGCTGTTATACCAATCACTGTATGATATCGACAAAGCTGGTTTGTCGTCATAATCAAATGTACGCTGTGATACCAATCGCTATATGATATTGACATAGCTTTTTTGTCATCGTAATCAAATGTACGCTGTTATACCAATCGCTATATGATATCGACAAAGCTGGTTTGTCGTCATAATCAAATGTACGCTGTGATACCAATCGCTATATGATATTGACAAAGCTGGTTTGTCGTCATAATCAAATGTACGCTGTTATACCAATCGCTATATGATATCGACATAGCTTTTTTGTCGTCGTAATCAAATGTACGCTGTTATACCAATCACTGTATGATATCGACAAAGCTGGTTTGTCGTCATAATCAAATGTACGCTGTGATACCAATCGCTATATGATATCGACATAGCTGTTTTGTCGCTGTAATCAAATGTACGCTGTTATACCAATCGCTATATGATATCTACTTAGTTGTTTTGTCATCATAATCAAATGTACGCTATTATACCAATCGCTATATGATATCGACATAGCTTTTTGTCGCTGTAATCAAATGTACGCTGTTATACCAATCGCTAAATGATATCGACATAGCTGTTTTGTTGTCATAATCAAATGTATGCTGTAATACCAATCACTGTATGATATCGACAAAGCTGGTTTGTCGTCATAATCAAATGTACGCTGTGATACCAATCGCTATATGATATCGACATAGCTTTTTGTCGCTGTAATCATATGTATGCTATTATATCAATCGCTATATGATATCGACATAGCTTTTTGTCGCTGTAATCAAATGTACGCTGTTATACCAATCGCTATATGATATCGACATAGCTGTTTTGTCGTCGTAATCAAATGTACGCTGTTATACCAATCGCTATATGATATTGACATAGCTTTTTTGTCGTCGTAATCAAATGTACGCTGTTATACCAATCACTGTATGATATCGACAAAGCTGGTTTGTCGTCATAATCAAATGTACGCTGTGATACCAATCGCTATATGATATTGACATAGCTTTTTTGTCGTCGTAATCAAATGTACGCTGTTATACCAATCACTGTATGATATCGACAAAGCTGGTTTGTCGTCATAATCAAATGTACGCTGTGATACCAATCGCTATATGATATCGACATAGCTGTTTTGTCGTCGTAATCAAATGTACGCTGTTATACCAATCGCTGTATGATATCGACATTGCTCTTTTGTCGTCATAATCAAATGTACGCTGTTATACCAATCGCTATATGATATCGACATAGCTGTTTTGTCGTCGTAATCAAATGTACGCTGTTATACCAATCGCTGTATGATATCAACATTGCTCTTTTGTCGTCATAATCAAATGTACGCTGTTATACCAATCGCTATATTATATCGACATTGCTCTTTTGTCGTCGTAATCAAATGTACTCTGTTATACCAATCGCTGTATGATATCGACATTGCTCTTTTGTCGTCATAATCAAATGTACGCTGTTATACCAATCGCTATATCATATCGACATTGCTGTTTTGTCGTCGTAATCAAATGTACGCTGTTATACCAATCGCTATATGATATCGACATTGCTCTTTTGTCGTCGTAATCAAATGTACGCTGTTATACCAATCGCTGTATGATATCGACATTGCTCTTTTGTCGTCATAATCAAATGTACGCTGTTATACCAATCGCTATATGATATCGACATAGTTGTTTTGTCGTCGTAATCAAATGTACGCTGTTATACCAATCGCTGTATGATATCGACATAGCTGTTTTGTCGTCGTAATCAAATGTACGCTGTTATACCAATCGCTATATGATATCGACATAGCTGTTTTGTCATCGTAATCAAATGTACGCTGTAATACCAACCGCTGTATGATATCGACATTGCTCTTTTGTCGTCATAATCAAATGTACGCTGTTATACCAATCGCTATATGATATCGACATAGCTGTTTTGTCGTCGTAATCAATGTACGCTGTTATACCAATCGCTAGTATGATATCGACATAGCTGTTTTGTCGTCGTAATCAAATGTACGCTGTAATACAATCGCTGTATGATATCGACATTGCTCTTTTGTCGTCATAATCAAATGTACGCTGTTATACCAATCGCT
Organism: Panopea generosa; assembly: GCA_029582155.1. Lineage (NCBI taxonomy): Eukaryota > Metazoa > Mollusca > Bivalvia > Adapedonta > Hiatellidae > Panopea > Panopea generosa. The sequence continues at coordinate 6,255,100 of CM055906.1, forward strand.
ATATGATATCGACATAGCTGGTTTGTCGGTAATGTCGCTGTTATACCAATCGCTATGATATACATAAGGTAGCGCTGTAAATGGTATACCAATCGCTATATGATATCGACATAGCTGTTTTGTCGTCGTAATCAAATGTACGCTGTAATACCAATCGCTGTATGATATCGACATTGCTCTTTTGTCGTCATAATCAAATGTACGCTGTTATACCAATCGCTATATGATATCGACATAGCTGTTTTGTCGTCGTAATCAAATGTACGCTGTTATACCAATCGCTATATGATATCGACATAGCTGTTTTGTCGTCGTAATCAAATGTACGCTGTTATACCAATCGCTGTATGATATCGACATAGCTCTTTTGTCATCATAATCAAATGTACGCTGTTATACCAATCGCTATATGATATCGACATAGCTGTTTTGTCGTCGTAATCAAATGTACGCTGTTATACCAATCGCTGTATGATATCGACATATCTGTTTTGTCGTCGTAATCAAATGTACGCTGTTATACCAATCGCTATATGATATTGACATAGCTTTTTGTCGCTGTAATCATATGTACGCTGTGATACCAATCACTATATGATATCGACATAGCTGGTTTGTCGTCATAATCAAATGTACGCTGTTATACCAATCGCTATATGATATCGACATTGCTGGTTTGTCGTCATAATCAAATGTACGCTGTTATACCAATCGCTGTATGATATCGACAAAGCTGTTTTGTCGTTATAATCAAATGTACGCTGTTATACCAATCGCTGTATGATATCGACATAGCTCTTTTGTCGTCATAATCAAATGTACGCTGTTATACCAATCGCTATATGATATCGACATAGCTCTTTTGTCGTCATAATCAAATGTACGCTGTTATACCAATCGCTATATGATATCGACATAGCTGTTTTGTCGTCATAATCAAATGTACGCTGTTATACCAATCGCTGTATGATATTGACATTGCTTTTTGTCGCTGTAATCATATGTACGCTAATTTGCCCATCTCTGTATGATATCTACATAGCTATTTGTCGCCATAATTATATCTACGATAAATTAGCAATTAACGTAAAATATCGACATATATCTGTTTTTTTACATCCTTTGTTGTCTACGATGTAATGACATAATTGTAGACACGTACCGTCGAAGCATAATATCAGTACATGATGTACAACTATGTATACTTATACTATAATATACATGATGTGCAACTATTTATACTATAATATACATGATGTACAAATATTTATACTTTCATATACATGATGTACAACTATTTTTTATACCTGTACGCACAATAGGAACAGGCGTATACATTTTTTCAAAAGCGTTACAATAAAAAGTGTGCATGTTACCAGATTTGAGAAAAAGGTTTTTGTCAAACGAAACTGATTTACTGTCCTTAAGTTGTGAAAAACAGCACATGAAGCATAAAGATATTTTTTTTTTTGTTCTTATGTGTTTTGAAATACAGTTGTTTGCACGTCTGTCCTTTTTTGCATTCCTCCATCAATTAATTATCTTATTTTTTTAAATAATCGACGAAATTTGATTTTGGTATGAAATAAATTCATGAATACTTCGTATACTAATAATATTACATGAAAAATGTGCTACAATATGCGTGCAAATTAGCTGTTACTCCCATCACCGTCAGTATTTCAATGACATTGCTGAAACAAGTAGCATTTTCTGTTTATTGCGGCCGGGCCCGATTAGCTCAGTCGGTTCCGCGTCTGACTATCAATACAGGGGTCGGGAGTTCGAATCCCCGCCCGGCAACAGTCTCCGTGATGACTGATATACAACATTGTGTCTCATTATCATTCGTCTCTCATCACTGATTCAAGTGGGAAAGTTATCAGTTACTTGCGGAGATGGGGTGTGCTTGAGTACTGGTTAATCCTAGGTAACAGTGGTCAGGTTAACTGATCGTCTGTAAGCTCTCGATGACATAAAAATGACGCTAAATATTCAATCAATCAATCAATCTGTTTATTGCACCATGATATTAGAATATAATGATTTAATATGTTATGAAAACATAATAAATAAACAAGTTTTCCGATTTATTCGTAAATGTTTTAATATAACGATTATATAGAACAGTACACATATTCATAAAGCCTCATAAGTGGAACAAGTCTCGTACATTTTCTAATAATTTTCTAATTCATTTTAAACATTTTATAACTATTCTTAAAGTTTATTTATCTGATATTTTCCTTGAATATTAATGTGAGAGCTAATTATGTCAATCATTGTGTGGGGGAAGGATAATATAAGTTTACGTCAGTAAGAATTTAACTAAGAAACAAGACATGAATACAGGATACCGCAGCGTTGGCCTAGTAGTAGAGTGTCCGCCTTGCATGCGGAATGTCGTGGGTTCGATCCTCAGTCGGATCATACCAAAGACTTGAAACTAGTACTGGAAGCTTCCACGCTTCCGCGGAGCTCAACATTTAGAGGATATTTCTAGGTGGTTTTGTCGTCAGTATAATATAATTGGGTGGTGTATCCGTGATACCACGAGTTTGTATCATACCATGTGTTTGTATCATACCACGTGTTTGTATCATACCACGTGTTTGTACCATACCACGTATTTGTATCATACCACGTGTTTGCGTCATGGTACTCCAGTGGGACTTTATCATTTGCTCAATATATTTCACGAGAAACAGAGTACATCAAAGATAAAATACGACATATGTTATTGAAAACAGTAAATAAAATGTATATTACCTGGTAGTTATCAAAATTCCATTTATACGTGCTTATCCTTTAAACGTAGTTTCACGTATTAACTTGCACGCACGGTTACATTAAATATACCCGCCAACTGAAGAAAATGACCAGTTTGTTATGGAAATTCCATTTATACGTGCTTATCCTTTAAACGTAGTTTCACGTATTAACTTGCACGCACGGTTACATTAAATATACCCGCCAACTGAAGAAAATGACCAGTTTGTTATGGAAAATCCATTTATACGTGCTTATCCTTTAAACAGTCTAACATGTTAGATCGCGCGCACGGTTACATTAAATCCATGTTTTTGTTACTTAATATTGTCTTTATGGTTGTCACTTATGGTATGTTATGCATGATGCACTACAGCCATTGTCCAGTCCAAATATTCAGCTCATGGCATTTTTTTTAAAGATGAAAGTGTGAGATAACTCTGCAATTAGGAACATCTGTTTAATTATGAGCAAATCGATAAACGCAATATTTGAAGTTCCTTACGTAACTTTTCTCAGATCGCGCTCCGATGTAGGTATTTACGCTATATCACAAACGTGAAGATGAAAGAATTTGCATCATTGTTATAAAACAAATAAAGTGATAGCAAAAACCACTGCGGAAATAAACTGCGGGGGGGAATGGCGATTGATCAAATTAAGGACGAAACATTTGATGGGATCTTGACTGATTAAGACATGATCGGTGTGTTTACTGGGGTTTTGTTTAAAATAATAAATCAAGTCCCACCGCACAAAGCAACGATCTTGTGATTTATTACGCGATGTGTGAGTCGATGGTATGCAATTAATACAAGTCCTAGTACGCACATTTTCATTACATGCACTGTTAAGACCATTTGTTTTATGCATTCGAACTTGTTGTTGCGGTGGTGTTGTTAAGGGTCGAATCCAGCACTTTTTTTCAGCTATATCGCGATGGTGTCTGCTTGAGATAGTATTCTAAACACATGGTATGATACCCTCAGAAACATTATACCTACACCGGGCCGACCAGACCTAGAACTATCTTCTCAATGCCGTGCGCCAAGCGCGCTTCTTGTGCAATTTTTCTTGTCTTTGATGATCGAAATTACGACCTTTAGCATGCGAGGTGTATTCTGTACCTCTAGACCACGCTGCGGGCAAGAAATAAGCAAAATACCGCTTTCAAGCCTTTAGTATGACCCGGGGATCGACGCTCTGCCCACATACCACCTACATCTACATTTTTAATATAAAATGAAAAGTTCTAGCACTTTAAAAGATTCGACCGGGCGCACAATTGTGTGTGGACGCGTTGTGCAAGGAAATGGGATAAATTGTCAGATTTCTTTAATATCCAGGTAAAAAACAACCCCGACAAAAGAGAAAACAAGTATTAACAAAATTAATAGAGACTTATAAAATCCATTTGATTACTACTCAATGTAATGATAATACTATGATTATACAGTACTGTCCCCGCCCAAACCCCATTTTCGTTTTCTATGCCACGTTACAACTCTGACACAGGGCCGTGTATATTGAATAACTCTGCAATGCACAAACATGCAGCAGATCTCTAGGACTCCGTTCTGAGTAACGGTTTAGGATGGACCAATAAACCAATTTAAGTTATTCATTCATTTGTTTAATCAGTGGCTTAATAACAGGTATGTTACAGTATTTTTCCCGATTGAGATCTGGTAAACGCTCGTGAACGTCTATTTACACAAAATATCGTGAAATCTCATTTTTAAATATCTTAACTTCCCTTCATCTTAGAAATACAACATCATGAAGCACATACGGTTACAAAATTTGTATTCTGCAACCAAGGACTTATGTTGACTCTCTATATATGATTAAGGAATTAGAGAGGAGAGGCTAGTTCCTTGATATAATATATCTATAGGCCATATAGGCCTACGTCCTTCTACTTTACTTCGATTGTGAAACAATTTATTACAACATAGACAAATCAAGTCTTCCTGTGTAGAACCAGTATAGTTTAATTTAGTTTAAACATATTTTATTGCTTTTTAACATATATTATTACATATATATGCAAAATGGTTGGTCCACATGTTCTACCAACATTCTCCGATCGTGGTTTCGATGCTCTACCATTGAACCGCGCGCTGCAACTAAAAGTAAAGAACAACAAAATTACTTGTCAGTTTTATTGGTTAGGCCGCAAGAACGACCGAACCCTATATAAGGGCCAGTTAAGAAATTGACTCTGGACGCTGCCATATTGTAACGTCACGATCACGTGATTGAAACACGGCATTCGCCACATGAGATCTCCAACAGTTCATCATGGCAATATACAAACTGCTATTGATATTAAACCCTAGTCATGTTTCGCCCATTTTCCGGCTAAAAGGAAAATTCAAATGCGGTGTGTATAATAATTGATTGTGATGTTTTAATGCACTTATTGAGATCACTATGAATTGTTCTTTGCATATATAATCAGGAAAAAAGATGTTAATTTTCTGAACTTCTTGCTTAAATGAGATCTTGAAACTTATCTTTTTTGACAATTTATCGCCATTTCTGACAGATTCTTACCGAGTTAATGTAAATAATTTTCAAATAACGATGTATTTATTCAGTTATTATAATATGCTGAACCCATAACAATGGAAATAATAACACAATTAAACAGTTTCAGTTGTTTATTTTATTCGATACAACAGAAATATTAAAAGATAGTTTATCGGTGTGACATATTTTCAGCATGTCGTCAGAATCAGGTATATCACCGAATGCACAAGTTTTGGAAAAACAGTAATTTTTAACTGTTGTTTTTAAAAATAATATATCCACAAATTAATTTAAAATATGGATACGAATTATTTTAAAATATATCATTATCACAGTAGTTAATTGTACAGAACATACCAGTAATTACGTTAGACAATATATAAGGTAAGTTTCTTTTTAAATATGCAAATACATAATGATTGAGATCAGTACATTTAAACATCAAAGTTACTAACAGGCACACCTGCAGCTGGGAATTTGCTGTGTCAGCCGGAACTTTATCAGGATTTGGTATCATCCGTGTATTTAGTACTCTGCACAAGGAACCAAACTTATACATTCATTCACTTTAATTGCCACATCGTTTATAAGACCTTACCATTGGATGCTTTTTAAAAGCAGCCAACTTGTTTTTGACAGGAGTGAAGGAGGACAAACCGTACAGATGTTATTATGGGCTCCATCTGATCACCTCGGCCTTTATGATACGCAATATTATACGGAGGATACGGAAATACCCGATGTTTCACGATTGATTATGGGCTGAGTTCAGCACCGTTAAATGGTGAAGAGTAACTGCTACGCCTCGACAATTATTTCAGCACCGTTAAATGTTTTCCGCGGGAAAATTACATGCCGGGTTTGTTTATAGTTTGCAGAACCTTTAGAAACGATGGATATTGATTACGAAAGCAGACGAAGGCAGAATATTGCTGACAACAAGCGTATTTTGGCAGAAATTGGATTGATAAACCCAGTAAGTATATTGCAATGTTTTAATAGTCAATAGGGTATTTAAGCAATCACGTGTGCAAGATGTGTGGTGACATTAGAATTCGCGACCAGAGTCTTCGGGCTCGTACATTTCAAATTTTCACCGCCAAATTTAAGGTAATGACAGCTTTGGATATTTATATCCTTGCAAATGTACTATCCGTGTAACAAACGGTTGTCATAAGATACATTTAACTTGTGTGCAGCACCCGATGGCAGATCGTCTGTCCTAGAACCTGAATCAGGTCTATTTACCACCAATGGAAAAAGCAGGGAATTCTATGCATGTCCCACAATTCATAGCAATTGGATGCTTACTAGACTATGATGTCATTCAAATGTTCCCTGAAGCAACTGACCAATCGGTGTGCTCATAACAATTGCTAGTAAACGGACCCTATCGTGAGAGCTAGGTTCTTTCTACAGACTACAGATCTACTGTTTAAAAAATCAGATGTACACTTCCTCCATATAAACACCTGTGATTTATTAAACTTCACTTTATTTCTACTGAAAAACATAAACACTAAGATTTTGAGTTATGTTCCCAAAGTATATCACCCCCCCCCCCCCCCCCCCCCCCTCTAACTGAAATCTTGGATCCGCCCCTGCCACTGACACCAGGACTGCAAAAATATAATCGCATGTAATATTATTTTCAAAATGTGTCAACATATGAAATAATTAAGAAATTGCACAAATTACAAATTGTGGTATATTTTACTTCGCAATGTCACAACCTGATCATAATGGCGATACTACCAAGTTCTGATGTTTGACCGAGCAAAATAGCTTATAAGATTTTGTGTGGAATTTTAGTTAATTTTTATGCCTACCCAAAAAAATTTTTGGGGTGGCATATAGTAATCACAGCGCCCGTCGATCCGTCTGTCCGTCCTTCTGTCCGGTATTTTGTTTCCGGCCTGTATCTTTGTCATGCATAGATGGATTTTGTTGATACTTGGTACAATTGATCAACATAACATGATGACATATCGCGAGTAAGACCCACACCCTGTACCTCAAAGGTCAAGGTCACAGTTTGAGTTTGTTTTAATACACTTTGAGTCTGTGTGAGATTTCGTGTCCGGCCTGTTACTTTGTCATGCATACATGGATTTTAATGATACTTGCTACAACTGATCAACATAACATGACCATGTGATGCAAGTAAGACCCACACCCGTAACTCAAAGGTCAAGGTTACTATTTGAGTTTGACAACACTTTGAGTTTGTGTGAGATTTCATGTCCAGCCTGTAACTTTGTCATGCATAGATGGATTTTATAAATACTTGCTACAAATGATCAACATAATATGATGATGTGTCGCGAGTAAGACCCACACCTGTACCTTAAAGTTCAAGGTCACAATTTGAGTTTGTTTGACAATACTTTGAGTCTGTGAGATTTGGTGTCAGGCCTGTAACTTTGTCATGCATAGATGGATTTTAATGATACTTGCTATTATTTATCCACATAGCGTGAGATGTCGCAAGTAAGACCCACACCCATACCTCAAAGGACAAGGTCACAATATGAGTTTGACAACACTTTGAGTTTGTGTGAGCTAACATGACGACGTGAGATAACATGACGATGTGTTGCACTTAATACCCAAACTCCCACTTCAAAGGTCAAGGTCACACTTCCAATTTGTTTGATATTGTGTGTCTGGTCTGTAACTTTGTCTTTAACTTGGCTCTGCTTATCAAGACGACATGACGTGTCATAAGTAAGACCCAGACCCATACATCTAAGGTCAAGGTCACACTTTTAGTATGTATGACAAACACTTTGAATCTGTTTGAGGTTTCAAGTCTGTCCTTTAACTTTATCATACATGGATGGATTTCAAAAACACTTGGCTCAATTTATCAACAATTGATCTGTAACTTTGTCTTACATTTAGGGATTTTAAAATACCTTGACACAAGTGATCAGCATGTTGTGATGGTGTTTCAGCAGCATTTAACTGTTGAAATACCCAGACCATTACATCAGTTGTCAAGGTCAAGGTAACACGAAGATCAAGGTCACACTTTAATGTGAAAAACATGAAATTGCATGTCTAGTCTGTAATATCAGTCCATTACTCTTTATAATTATAACATAATCACATTGTTATTTTTCAATGACCATATGGGGGGCATGCGACACTTACAAGTGACATCTCTTGTTTTAACATAGTATATAATAAGTTTAAGGTGTTCATGTTTTGTTTGTTAACTTGAACATAGTCCAAGTGTGAGGTTGTGTGCACAGTTTTTCATATTAGGAAAAGAGAAATGAAAGCGTATGATAACCCAGTAGTCCGGCAGATAATCCAGGTATTTTCACTGAACCTTGCATGAGAGTGTTTAGTAATTTTTTTTTACTAAAATGGTAGTCTATATATAGTTCTTTGATTTTATGCTGGATGACATTTTGTGCCTGAAAGTGCCCCCAATTTACTCGAAATGCAGTACTTAGATAGTAATTTCTATTAGGTATAAAATATTTATACATGAAAGTGTACAGTAATATGTTATTGCTAAAATGATAATTTATATTTGGTTCTTTGATTTTGTGTTGAATGACATTTTGCCATCATTTAGTATTTTAAAGTAAACAAGATGTTATTTAAAATGGTCGTGAATTTGCTTGAAAAGCAATATTCAGATAAAAATTTATGTAAGATATAAAAATATAAAAAAAATTCATACAAAAGGATAATTTTTGTGTTTGATGTTTAAGTGAAAGACTGGGAAAACATTATGTCATTGAGCATTTTGAAATAAACAAGATGGACGCAACTTCCAAAATGGCTGCCAATTTGCTAGAAATGCAATACTTAGATGGAAATTACTATTAAGTATAAAACTATTCTAACGCTTGATGTGTTTGGTGTTTAGATGACAAACACATTTGCAGTTAAAAGCACATGGCCTTAAATGTGACCACCATTTTTCCAAAAAGTTTGATTTGTTTAAATAGTTAGCATCATTTAATGCCTTCGGGTGTTAACATTTGATCATCTTCAATTATTCTACAGCAGAAAATGTTAGCCCTGTTGGAACTGTCTTAGGAAAATGCTTTGGGTTTCCTGAAGATAATGATGAAGATAAAGTACAAATACATCAGTATCATTTGAAATTGCTGTAACAGTTATGCTGTTGTTTTGTTTATGTGCTGCTATGTACACTTGTGTGAGGATATAATCAGCGTCATGTGTGATTTTAATGTCATGTTTTAATAATGATATATATTTATTTATATCAACTGGTGTGTTATTTTGTCCAATACATGTAACAAGTTTATGAGCATGTGTATGTCTTTCACGGAACTACATGATTGCTATCAGTTGGCTTTCTCTTTCTGTTACTGTTAGAAGTGTTTTCTGAGCTGGAATTGGCATACTAAGGTTGAGTTTGTGTATCCTGCATGCCTGTGTTTTCTCTACTAGAGCATGTGATACTTTTTGTGCTGAATGGCGAATATCTGTCGAAAACTAGGTACACATCTTAGTTACTATGTATTAGACCTAAAAGTTCTCAAAATAATCTTTCCAAGTATAATCTATTGGTCATTACAGAACAGCAGACTTGTCTATGAATATGCTTAGTTGTCTGTTAGTTGATTTGAATTATGTCGCACCAATACTTCTTTTTGCAAAAATGTCGTTGATTTCACGATTCTGAGATCTCCTGTATCAGTGAACAATAATGTCGGTACTGAAACTAGTTGATGAGCTAGAAGGTTTGTAATATCTGTATCATGTGAACTTGTCTGCAATTCTTTTACTCTTAAGTATATCAGAGTTTTATCAAATAATTTAGCCTCTCCTGCCTTTATTTGTCTCTTTGACACATCGTACGTGTCTCAACAGTTTACGACATATTTTGATGTAAACCGTATTTGCTTGCTACCATGGGCATCTACTTTATTAGCATTTATTTCTGTGGAGCTATTTTATCACTGACAATATTAATATAAATGAATATGGGTGTTTAGTTTAGTCACGTTGTTCAATACATGTATATAATCGTGCTTGGGTATGTCTTTGCATCAATCATCATTGGTACTCATACTTGACAAAATATCTTCAACTCTACTGCAAACATGCAAACTCAATCCCCATATTTCCATTCATTCTGACTTCAGAATAATACCAAGTATTCCCCTCTTGTCATGCCTGTATCTCACGAACGTTCATATCACTCTTCATAAAATTATGAAAGTATTTTCCATAGACCTGAGGTTGTGGATTCCATACTGTGCGTATTTATATGGCTAGCTGTGAAAAACATACGGTATCATAAGCAGTTAACTGCTACCAACTGCAAAGGCCAGTCAGCTTTTCTCTCAGCTGTGGTGTAAATAATCATTATAAACAAGGTTTTATTACATAATCTAGCTATTACTTCATAGTTTTACTTCTCTCAGCAAAATTGTTTAGATCAGTTTCCAATTCTTTATATATTAAAATATTCCGCATTATATGCACTGCTTAAATAATAACTTCTTCCCATCCAGCATGTTCGCTACCCCACAAAATAATAGCATATTTATTATGACGACATCTGTCTCCTTATCATTTACATGAACATTACGTTTACCCTTTTTCTATTCCATGTGAAAGTTAATTACTAATTACAAATTGTGCAGCTTGACAAAAGTAGTAAAACAAAACAGAGACTGCACCAAGGTATTACAACAGCTGTATTTATGGCTTTATTGTTGTAGTGGGAAATGTAGACAATTTACGACATTATTTACAAATATTTAATTTGAATGTATTGTCAGTTGTGTTAGTTTTTTATTTTAGATTGCAGTGACATATTTACTGAATAAAATCAATTAATTTAAAACATTATACTTGAACTTTTAAAACCAAAACGTGCGGAAAACATAATTTTCAATTCATTTGCCACCATATTGGTGGCCATCTTGAATATTTCAAAATGATGACAAGATGTCATCAAGCTTATTTTTCATAAGCAATGCCTAAACTACCATGATCAACAAACAAAATTTACTACACTCCCATGCAAAGTGCTGTATCTGCCGAACTACAGCTTATGAATGTTGAGTGATTGTTTTACATACCTTTACAACAGTACTGTACTATCAAGATTACAGGGCTTGAAATTTCTTATAAAAGCTACTCGTCCTCCCTTTCCAACATTTGTTAGTTGATTGCTTAAAATCAAAGAAATATTAAGGTCAGTTTCTTTAATCTTACTCGTCCAGACCAAATGTTCACTCATCATGACGAGCGGATGAGTGGAATTTTCCAGCCCTGGATTATAAAAAGATGGAAATACAGTATGCCCTTAATAATCATTTATCTGAAAATTTGAAATTATATTCCTTATTTGGAATGTTTTTTTTAGCTTTAAAATCTGCATTGTGCATTTTAGTACATTTTTATAACAATTATTTTGTCCCAAACAGTTAAACAATTGTACTAAAATGTGAACTAAAATTTTCAGTTTAAAAATCTGCCAAAAATTAGTTTCAAGAAGAGTGGTCTCAAAAGAAAAGCCGATTCTGAACTGCAGAGAAAACCAAAGCGTTCCATCACTGAACAAAATGTTGATCATGCTAATCGTGGCTCTCTCATTGGCACGAGGAGACGTTCTGCTCGACTGCAAGGAAATGTAAGTTTTTGTTTAGATTTATTTCAAATATAATAAATGTTTATAGAATTCATTCACTGAAAACTATTATCAAAAGAATTATTTTTAATATGTAAGCAACGTAATGCCGTTCTTAAATCAAAATTGTTTGCCATGTGCATACCTACTCCCTCTAAATTGCAGCTACTCAAAACTTTTTTAGTGACTTTCAAAGTGTTGAATTTGTTTTCCATGATGTCTGTCCTTTTTTGTTTAAAATGACAACACAAAATCAACATATGGCAAACAGTTTTTTTGACTACTTTCCTACCCACATGTTACAAACATTGCTATAAGGATGGATTACTTGAGGTCAAAATGTCTAAAATATCTTCACATTAAACTCATTGAAATGTTTTACTGGGAACTTTGGAAAGAAGGAGCTAAGTAATGCGTAACTACTGCTGACTGATTTCCTGTATTTAACAAACAATAGCAATAGAGTTAATACATGGCGTCAACAGCAAATGTCATGCGTTTAATAATTGTATCAAATAAAAAAAATATTTTGTCGTCCATCATAAAAAGGGACAGTATTAATGATCATTACAGTCATTTCTGTATGACTTATCCTTCAAATAAATGTCATCCAATTCAGTTATTAAGATTTTTGAAGATTATTGAATAAAACAGCTCAAATAGATATTGCCAGACTCTGCAGGATGTGGGGTCACTGGTGGGGAATCAGCACAACTTCTTTGAATGAACTCTTATACAAGTAACAGAAAACATACAATGTTACTTGGACAACAAGGGGTTTATTCTTAAGTAATTTAAAGATGTTATGTTGCAGAGGAATGAGACTAAACCAGTATTCCGCGGAAAGAGAGGTCACTCAATCATATTTCAGAAACAAGTCATTTTTGTAAACATGTTTCAGATACCAAGATGTAAAATCTACAGGTTTAAATCAATTTTGCAAAAGCCTGCAGCACTGAATAAAAAAAATTGATTAAGTGACTGTCACAACTGTTGAGGGCATATATAAGGCTATATGTATAATTAACTGTATATGTGAAAAACTGCCAACACATGTTTGTTAGTTTGTATTTACAGATGAATCTCACCATAAGATGTTTGTCACCAGTGCCAAGTTCTTTGTTTTATATCAAACTCTTGCTTGATGTCTGCCTGGGTATAATCAGTACTGAGCAAAAGCAGATGAAGTGTTTCCCAAGGACAGTCCACATGGGAGTGGGGGTTGAGGGGATCCAGTGTTTTACCTCTAGATCAATTGGCCCACGATGAAGTGTTTTGTTTTCAGTGGCAAAGACTGTCCGTTCAAATTAAGTAATGAAAGGCTGTTTCCTGTTGTATTGTATTCCTTTCTTATGTTTTCAGGACACACCTTCAGAGATGGACCTACAGAAGCAGATTGACCAATGGGAGGAGGAGGGAGAAGACGACACTCCCAAGCCAGTGGCTAAAAATAGACCACATGTCTATGGAGCAATAGAAGGTAGATAAACATATAAATTCTCACATAAACTTACGTTGAGAGACTTTCTACTTCAGAAACATGATTTCCCATTGTTACTATCAAGGCTGGACCTCTCTCTTGTCTGGTTTTTCCCCATATTCTGAAGTTTTACTGTCATAGACTGAGGTTCCCGCTTCACTAACTTCATAAGTCTTTAAGAATATTATCTCAAAACTTTTCATTTGCACGGTACTTTTGCAAATTTTAGAAAAGAAACTTTTTATAAGGCTTATTACAAAAAATCGTAGAATAAGTAAGCAACACAATAAAATAATTTCTCAACTTTTTTTCATAACTTCAAATTTTACACTGAGAATTTTGTAAACTTATGAATGTTAGTGAAATGGTCCCCTGACCTCTACCTTGTCAGAGGTATGACCACACATGCATTTTGAGCCCCCACAAGCTGACATTCTTTAAGACTGTCATAAGAATACATGCCGCGGATTCACTCACTGAAGTTTGACTGTCTTTGACTGGGCAACTTTTTTGCCAGTGGTAATTCATCATGCTATAATTGTTTCTTATGTGAAGTTGTTGCATTTATTTCAGTTAAGCAAGAAAAAGCATCATGTTGTACACTCACTTTTGTGTAAAATCTATTAAACATTTACTTTTTTTCCAAAGTTGGGTCAATGGTAGAACTATTGCATTTCAGGCGTAGATGTTGGGGCATCATGGTTTACGAGGATGGAATGTTGTCGTGACGGCATACACAGGTAACAAATTTCATATATTAATTATTTTTTTAATATTTATTCATTTTTAAAATCACATGAACCTTGAAATGTAATGCAATTAAAAACTGTTTACCACAAGACATTTCTTTAGAAAAATGCTTGCTCCTATATTTCCACCCTAATTGCAACTTGCCAAAACTTTTTTGTTGACTTTCAGAACATTGATTTTTTGTTAAATATGATTCCTGACTAGTGAAGCTCTACTGGCCAAAGGCCAGCAGGGCTTTTGTCATGGTAAATTGTTTGTCGTTGCTGCCGGTCCATTAACCTTTTTCTTATAGATGCGGTAATTTCTTCATTTTTCATTGAATCTTAACCATACTTGGGCAGCAGTTATATAACCACAAGATCTTGAACCAGCATGATTCGACAACAAATGTCCACGCCTCAGGGCTTATAAGCACAATTTAAGCGAAATTTTAAAAAACATTTTCTCTGAAAATTCAAGGCCTAAACCTTAGATTTTTATGTGTAGCATTGCATGGTGGTCTTGTAAAAATCTGTTGAAGAGGAACTCACAAAAAAAAATTTCCCCTGAAATGTTCATCTGTTCATGTGTTGTGAGTAGACCGATTCAGGCCCTCTTTGGACACTTGTTTGTTCAAAATTACACTAAAATATCTAAATGTCTGAATAAAGGGCTAGGTGCGTTAAGGCCCATTTTTGGCCCAATTTCAAAATAAAAGGTAACACATATATTTATAATCCAAATTATATGTATAATATGGGAAAACACATTTTAAAGGAAATATATTACGGATAAACTATATTTCATAATGTTTTGAAAGGTCATGTATAACATGATTTGTCAAGCTGTAAAAGGGGGGTATAGGAAATATATTTGTTATAGTTATTTAATTTATGTTCATTTTACAATCACAACTAATTCTTATCATACACATATTGTATGTTTAAACTCAATATTATGATTACAGTTATGTTTCCTGATTTCCCTTTTCCATACAATAGTTGTAAAAAAATTAAATGGTCTGCATTACCATGGCAACGGCTTAAATTGCTATCCTTAATACATTGAATGGCTATTTAATTGCTTCTTAAAATAGTGAATACATGAAGTGAAATTGAGAAATACCCATATTGAATTTTTAAAATGATAACTGCATTTACTAAATGTTAAACGACACATTGGTTATTTTAGTTACCATAGCAACCATGCTGACATTACTTTCAAGCGGTTGAAAAGTGCATAAAAACGTGTTGCTGTATTCCCTGACCTATACATTTGTTCATAATAGATACATGTCAGATAATTTTGTATGTGAATTGTACTTTTATATTACAAACACATCAGCAATTGTGAAGTTACTAATATCCGTTGTACAACTGGTGTCCACAACTAAGATTAAACAAAAACAATTTACAACAACACTATAAATTATCAAGTCATAATTTTTTTAATAAAAATTCCTAACTATTTATCACAGCTTCTAGTTTGCATGCCATGTATTGTTGCCTTATTCCTCTGTCTCGTCGACGTCACTGTCGTCATTGACTAATTGTGGTTGAGGCATATCATGTGCATCCGTTAGATACATGCTCCAATCGGTGCTGGAGTTGAATTCCTGTACACCTTGGTAACGGGCATATCCGAGAAACCAAACGACAGCTGCGGTATGTGAACAACATCCAACAACGCGTGCACCAGCGCGACACTGGCAGTACCAATCAGTCACTGATGATTCTGTGTACGACACCCACAGTTTATGTGCTTTGCTGGACACATGGCGGCTTTGAATTTTGGCCATTATCAACCCTGGTTCTGATGAATGAAAAAGAAGTTCATATTCTCCATCATCATTAAAGTGTTCTCGTGTATAACATTTTGCTAACTTTAACTGGTACACACCGATTGTGATACTTCGGAGATTTTCTTCATCCAACCTCGGAAACTCAAGGGATTCCTGCATTGCATCAACTCCTTTCCAACAAGACTTCTTTGTATTCAAGCCCTCAGCTACAACTTTTTGCTGCAGTGCATTTGTGCACTTCATTAAATAAAGCATACGCAGACCAACAGCTTCATCATTTACATGTATGTCACTTGTACAAAGTGGTTTGCGGTACTTGTTTGACATTGCACACACTTAACGAGTATAGTCACCAATGTATGGTATTTGTGTATTGGGCACTATGTTGTCAAGCAATTTCCAAGATTTAATTCGACCATTCGCCGATTCTACGACCCATCTGACTTTTGTTACAAGTCTAGAAGCATTACTTTCCTCGACTGTGTGTTGTTTTGTGCCATGTTTAAGAAAGGTTGGCATTGCTGTATTGATTCCTAATTCTTTGAGTAGCTCAAGGGAATCCCTAAACCCTCTATCAACAATTAGCACATCGTCGTCTTTTAACCATTGCTTTAAGATTTCAATATTTGTTGCAAACGCATGTTTAAGAATATTCGCATCATTGTTCTTAAAGTCACTAAAGTATGGACCAAGCACACTTAAAATATATCCCGTTGTTGTAACGATCATCATTGGTTTGACCATCATTGGTTTGACCAATGCCCGTTTTTTGTGCATACTGTAGGATCGCCGTTGAAAATTAAATTGCATGCTCTTTTGAATGTATATATATGTGCCATCCACCACCAATATTGCAGGATCATGGTAACCTCCAAATAGTGTCTTGGCCAACTGCCTGGTGTGATTAGATATTACAGTTTGCCTGTTTGTGCTGAAACCCGATATAGTTTGGTGTAAACTGAGCGGACAATGCTTTCCTGGCTGAAGATATTGACCTTTTCACTGAACTTATCCCAATGTTAAATATTGTTGATAACACTTTATTGGACATTCCAGTTCGGAGTTTTGTTAATAATATGCCAATGCATGTTCTTTGTGTTCTGTTAGCAGAATCTCTTATATTTGTAACATGGTCGCATATGTCATTGAAAGTGTTTTTATCAACTCCCATTAGGTTGAAAAAGTCTGAATCTGTCATAGTGTTTGCAGAGTCAAAGTCAATTCTTTTCTTTTTATTTTTCAAGGCAATTTCTCGTATGTTCTGTATGATCTTAACAATATCTGTTCTATTAAATTGTGATTCTCTATTAATAGTGTTACATTTTTCCAATGCAGCTGGTGTAAAAACACTATTATTACTGTCTATATGGACAGGACAACATCTTGAACCAGAGCTATAATGATGTTGTTGTCAATAAGAATGTTATACCTAACTTGAGCTAGCACGATAACTTGTTTAGGGCCTCTACGTCTGCAAACACAGCATGTCGAATGTGACTGTCCGCTAACAGAAGGAAGTGGTAAAGTTATAGTTCTTGGTGACTTTATAGCATGTTTTTGTTTCTTCTCAGGTGGTTGATAATTGGAATCTTCAATTTCTGTGGTGAGAACAGGTGTACTTTGAGACAGTCTGTATGTTTTATAGAAAACATTGCGGCATTTTCCACAACTGACGTCGGATTCTGTGGCCCTTATCATCAATTTTTTGAGAAGATACTTTCTGAATGCTTTGTTTTCTATACCTGTTATCCATCGTCTGTTTTTTTTTAGTTTTGTTCGTTTAGAACACACGACACATGGAAAACTTCTCCTGTTTAAAGAGAAATTGTAATAATTTACAAATCAATCGTTACCGAAAACCTGTTTTCTCTCACAATCAAATTAAGCTGTGTTACATGAACTATTTATAAGCACATAACATAACCATAAAAACATGGCTATCCTTAACTGGCATCTTACTGGTTAGTTGAATCAATTGTTTTTTAACTTAGATTAAAATGAATCATAAACCAACGGACAGTTATTAATGCAGGGAAATGTCCAGTGCCGTTTTACATATAAACTGATTGTATTAACAACAATGGTCAATGTATATGTTTTATATTTAAACACATACCTTCTCTCACTATCTTCCATATTGATAATTTAGTATGTAACATCAATGTCTTCTGAACAGCCACCTGCAATGCAAAGTATAGGCATATGTGATATTTGTCAGTTAATTATAGGGATACATGCAGACAATGAAATAAAGACATAATATAAAGCATACAAAATCGACGGTATGGGACTGTTGTCATTCAAACTGAGTGTGCTAATAAATGTACATCATATATACAAACAATTAATTTTGCCGATCGATGTAGACGTTTATTTGATGAAGCCAGATAAACATAACAAATAATAATTAAACATAGGGCACATTGCAAATAAGAATGAACATTACACTACTTACAACAAGAAGTATGTAACTATGTTCTCTTTTAAATATTTTTAAGTGGCATCCAATAATAATCCCCTAGTTTATTGCACAACTTCCAATGCAGCCATGAATGCGAGGCTTTCAGCAGTAACCTATGTACATTCACTACAATATATTACCTGCTCTCTCGTTCTTCCATGGTGTGCTTAATCAAAATGTACCTGAATAATACATGATGCTGTGTAAATGTGTACTGTGAATGCCCAACGTCTGTAAAAAAATAAAACATAGCAGTATAAATTAAAACAAGGAACGGCAATAATTGTTAGGTAGATTTACCCATTAAAAAATAATTTGATTGATAATTAATTAGATAGAAAAAAAAAGAAATTGAATAAAAATAAAAATTTGAAGAAAAAAAAAATTGCTTCCCACGCGCTTTGACCCGGGGTACCTTGGTTTTCAGTGTCGAGGTCGTAACCACTAAGCCATTCCGCTCTGTCTACTTGATGGTAGATAATTGTAATAGTAATATTTTTTTTGGTTATTATTCATTAAACTTTGACGGAATTGTGTATTTCAAATTGAATTTTTATAATGTTACAAGGTTGATCAGTTCAATTACAATCAGTTCTGTTATTAAATATTTGTACTTTCCTATGCGTTCACTTTATAGTCTGGAACAAATATTACAAATGACAGACGACATCGTCATTCAAGCGTAAAATCGTCACGCCGGAATTTTACCTTGCTCGATTAAAATGCGTTGCATTCTGCTAGTCTAACTTACTTATTTCTGATTCACACATGTTTAATTTATATCTACCAGAATTAAAAAAATACATATTTACCATTCGCAAGTGATGTCACAAATTCGCAATCTTTTTTACGCCTCTTTCTTACCTGTCATATTTCATCGCTGCACCGCTTGTCAAAAAAAAAACGGTGATGCGGTTATTTAATGTGCCGGGTAAAGCGTGGAATAATATTGGAAAAAAATCATTTCTGTCCTCTGAATTCTTGTATAGTTATTTTTTTGATAAATGAATTATTTACAGTGTATTGATTATCATATAACGGACACGTTTGACTTAAAAAAGCATGATTAAACGAAACAACTGAAAGTAACAACACTCGATATTGGAATATACTTCAATCAGCATCGTAGTTATTTCAATCTTTATTTTTTTAAAAAAAATATGTGCGCAGGCGAGAAACAAATTGGAATTTTAATCAAACGTTGATTAATCGATTTTAAACAAATGATGAAAATTTCAAGTTGTTTCTCGAGTGCGCAGGTGGTTTTTTTTGTGAAAATATAGTCACAGTTCTGTGTATTTTTCTGTTTTTCCCGTTTTATGCCGCACGTGCGTCGCAATTATGACGTCACCGCAATAAACATTTTAACAAAAAACATGTACAACTTGAAGATCCTTTATCGGTTCTAACATAAAAAGTAGCAATATGAACAAAATATATATTTTTTAATTTTATAATTTTGTGGGCCAAAATGGGGCCTTAACGCACCTAGCCCTTTATAGCTACCCACATGAAAAGCACTGGGACTGAGCACAGCAAAGGAACATTTTAAAGGAACAGTGGAACATATTGCTGTACACATTACTGTCTTGTATCTCAATACCAGTCTTGCAATGTTGCAGCCTTTGTCACTTTATATAGCTTTATAAAACAGTTATTAAACTTTAACCCTTTACTTCATATAGACGCCTTTGGACACCTCATATAGACGCCTTTGGACCCCTAATATAGACGCCTTTGGATACCTTATATGGAAGGCTTTTGAATTATTGGGTGAATTATGTTTATATTAACTGACAGAGTGGAAACAGTGCAGGAAGTGTTCAGATTGCTCGTAACGTAATTGCTATTCCTGCACTGTTTTCAAAGGTCTTCTCTGATTAGTGTGGGAAAACGTGTATCTATGGAGTAAAGGGTTAAACTAAAAACATATCAGCTCCGGTAAGGATGATACTAAGGTAGAAGTGGCTCTCATGTAATGGATATATTATCTAGATATCAGTTGCTAACAATATAGCATAGAATTATACTACAGCATGCTGAAGAGTAGTACATCAGTGGAGTAGAGTGCAAAATAACAACAAAAACAGTACATTGATGATTTAAATAAAAGCTCTCTTAAGTCATCGTGTGACTTGAATAGCAGTTGAGGTATTAAATTTGTTGTGTTGTTTGTAGACCTACAGTGGCCGGTATCCATGGAGGACCAGATGGGGCATACTCAATAGCGCTCTCCGGGGGTTATGATGACAATGTAGATCTGGGTGACTGCTTCACATACACCGGGGAAGGTAAGAGAAAAGCAGGGTAACTGCTTCACATACACCGGGGAACGTAAGAGGGAAAAGTTGGGTGACTGCTTCACATACACCGGGGAAGGTAGGAGGGAAAAGCAGGGTGACTGCTTCACATACACCGGGGAAGGTAAGAGGGAAAAGTTTGGTGACTGCTTCACATACACTGGGGAAGGTAAGAGGGAAAAGCAGGGTGACTGCTTCACATACACCGGGGAAGGTAAGAGGGAAAAGCAGGGTGACTGCTTCACATACACCGGGGAAGGTGAGGGAAAAGTTAGATGGTGCTGTAAACTGTGACTTAATGTTTGCTACACGAGGTCCATAAATATAAATAAAAATGTCATTTATGTTTTTCTGGAAGTTGCAAATCTGAGTCACGTCTACCACACTGCTTTGTTTTTTTATGTCAGTCTGTATGTAAGTTTGTTGTCTCTGGGCATGGTGAGAAAGTGAGTTGGGCAGGTTCTCATCTGTTGGGATCATGTAACCTTTTTGTACCTGTTGGTCGTAAATCTAAATACATTCATTTCTCGACTTTTTTTATTGCAGCTTTTTAAATGGAATTGTTACATTAAACATTCCCTAGTGCAGCCCTACAAAAGTGTACAGATAGTAATTATGTTTATATATGTATATATATACTGCATTCCATAACGCGGTTTCTGGGAGTCGGACCGCGATATAGACGGAACCACCTTATAAATATAGCTACAATGATAGTCCCACATGTGGAGTGAGACATCACATAACAAGTTGTGCTGTATAGAGACTGCATTGTATATATGTTACATAATATCACACTCAGGATTCCTTTACTTCAGATACATTAATAATGTTTTAATCTTCCAGGTGGCAGAGACCTTAAAGGAACACGAGCCAATCCAAAGGTGATTATCAATATATATATCACAAACCCTACCTGGGCGAGGTGATTATCAATATATGGTACAAACCCTACCTGGGTGAGGTGATTATCAATATATGGTACAAACCCTACCTGGGTGAGGTGATTATCAATATATGATACAAACCCTACCTGGGTGAGGTGATTATCAATATATGGTAAAAACTTTACCTGGGTGAGGTAATTATCAATATATGGTACTAACTCTACCTGGGTGAGGTGATTATCAATATTATGGTACAAACTCTACCTGGGTGAAGTGATAATCAATATATATATATATTTTTTTTTTTTTTTTTTTTTTTTTTTTTTTTTTTTTTATTTCAATCACTGAAAAGTGATCCATTTAATCACCCTGTAATAGGTCTGTGAGGGTCGGGGTGGGCCATCCCTCAACAAACCGTACAAATATATGTATCAGTCAAGTTGTAACATACATTCATATATATATATAATATTATATATATACACTGAAAGGAAAAAGAAAGCATACATTTTGGTTTTTAAAATTATTTCATAATTGGCTAAGTTTATTCATGTGATGGAAAATGAACTGATTTTTTTTATTATTTTGCTTTGAAATGAATTAAATGTTTGTTTTTTGATTCAACAATATGATGAAATATAAATATACAAAATTTATATGCAATACATTTATTGTTCCTTTACCTGTCGACGTTTATAGGTATGTATACTTTCTTTTTTATTATGTTGTCTAATGACTTCAGGAGATTTTTCTGTCTCTGGAATGGTTTATAAACACAATTTTGTGTGTGTTAATTGATGGTGTTTATTGAAAGCCAGGAGAAGACATTAAAAAAATAACAATGATACCTTGGTTCATTTTATATTTTTCTAGTAAAATTTAACTATATTTGAGAATAAGAAAACACAAAAGAATCACCTATTTCTTAAATTTTATAAAACATGTGTTTTCAGTTTTTAGTGCAATATATTTCTCATTTGCATATATTTCATAAAAAATTAAGCAGATTCACATACAAACTAAAATATTATGTCAATTATATATATAAATATACAGAAAGAATAAGTTACAAACTTATATGTGAATTCAAGAAAAACAGGTGTGTAGTGTAAGGATCTTTTCGTTGTTGATTTTTAAAAATCGCATATTTAAAAATAATAAAATGAAACAACAATTGTTTTGAAAGAAACATGATTAAGAGTGTACATGTGTAAACACTATTTCCAAGCAGATATTTATAGTTTAACAGAGTCCCTTATAATTATAATGATTCCATTTGTGACACAAAAATATAGGCTATACTATTGATGTAAACAGTAATTAAGATCTTATATTAATGCAAAATTTGCTTTCACAAATAAGGTAAACTCTAGTTAGAATGCACATGTGTTCTATGACCAGATGTAAAATTGTTATATAAACACTTTCCTTTTCTTTTAATGAGTAATAAAACAGAAGTTGGATCATTATAAAACAAAATATATGAGTAGAAAAAGAAAAAACAAAAACAACAATAAAAAAAAAATCGAGGCAGCAGGAGATTTTCACTTAAGTATTGTCTCCACAAAATACGCAAAGAGGCCATCCTGGAGGGCAACTTTTATCATACATAAATCTGAAAAATGTAAAATTAATAGTCTTTATTTTTAAGATATAAGGGGAATGTACAGGTTCCATAACAAATCAAATTTTTCCACCTCAATGTTATTTTTGGCAATACATCGTTCTGTTTCATACAACATTTTAATATAGTGTTTGAATGGTTCAAAAATAGGAATATTGTTTTTCATTTTTTGACAGTATATAAAGTGTTTAGCAGTATATAGCAGCCTATTCAAAACAGTTTCGAATTTCATACTGCCAAAGATTATGTCTGAAGATGACCAGTCTGTATTTATTGTATTGCACTTTTCATTCAGATAATTTTTAAAACTTTGAAAAAATTGTTGCGTTACTATGCAGTCAATAAATATTTGTTTAATAGTTTCGGTTTCTCTTTGACAAAAGGAACATACATCGGATTCTTTAATCTTCATTTTTTTAAGCAATTAGTTTGTTCCAAGAATTCTGTGATTAATTCTAAATTGGAACCATTGTAAATTTGTGTCTTTAGTGACATTGAAAGGAAGAGCGTAATACTTACTATCTCCCAGATAAATTCGAATATTTAAATCATTCTCCCATTTTGTTTTAGAAGTTGGAATATAATCTTTATTCATGAAGTGTTGGTAAATTGTTCTACAGCCCTTTTTATCTTTCAGGATTGTTGACATTGTATATGGTATTAAAGGGTTAAGGCAAATGCATGATAAATGTTGAAAAGATAACTTATCTAAGTAGTGTCTGACTGATGCTACGAGTCCTTCAAATTCGATAAAGTTAGTGTTAACACATATTTTTCAGTGAATTCTCTGTAGGTGCAGAAATTGCCATTTGTATTCATGAGGTCATTTATAAAACATATTCCTTTTTTAAACCAATAATTCAGTAAAATACTAGATCCTCCGACCTTAATATGAGGGTTGTGCCATAATGGAGTGGACTGAAAGTTATTCCAGTTTCTAGGTATGATATTTGTTGAAAATTGTTTATAAATATTAAATATATCGTTCCAGAAAGGGTTGTCTATTCTATTAACATGTCGAGTAATGAAATCTGCTCCAAATGAAGAAAAATTTATAATATAGGGGTACATAGTTTTAAAAATAGTTAAATATGGTTTGTTTGACTGAAAAAGCCATCTTATCTATGTCAATATCAAGGAGCCAAAGAAAACATCAATGTCAAATAATCAATATATGGTACAAACCCTACCTGGGTGAGGTGATTATCAATATATGGTACAAACTCTACCTGGGTGAGGTGATTATCAATATATCGTACAACTCCTACCTTGGTGAGGTGATTATCTATATATCGTACAAAACCGAACTAGGTGAGGTGATTATCAATATATGGTACACACCCTACCTAGGCGAGGTGATTATCAATATATGGTACACACCCTACCTTGGTGAGGTGATTATCAATATATGGTACACACCCTACCTTGGTGAGGTGATTATCAATATATGGTACACACCCTACTTAGGTGAGGTGATTATCAATATATGGTACACACCCTACCTAGGTGAGGTGATTATCAATATATGGTACACACCCTACCTAGGTGAGGTGATTATCAATATATGGTACAATCCCTACTTAGGTGAGGTGATTATCAATATATCGTACAAACCCTACCTGGGTGAGGTGATTATCAATATATGGTACACACCCTACCTAGGTGAGGTGATTATCAATATATGGTACAAACCCTACCTGGGTGAGGTGATTATCAATATATGGTACACACCCTACCTAGGTGAGGTGATTATCAATATATGGTACACACCCTACCTAGGTGAGGTGATTATCAATATATGGTACAATCCCTACTTATATCAGAATTACAGTTACATGTTTGTATTGCTATTTCCTGACCAATAACTGAGGTAATGATCTTAAGTCAAGCTTGGTAAAGAAACTTCATGTAAAATAATTTGTCAGCTACTTGTGGAAGGAAGGTGGTTTTACTAAGATTAATTCTAAGATGTTCCTTCAACAGTAAAACTGGATATGCCATGTACAGTCTTACTTGTCCATGCAGTCACCTCTTATAAGTGGTCACCTATGTTAAACAGCCACAACAAAATCCCCCTATGTAAATTGCCTAAATATAAAGTACATGTATTAAACAGTCACCTCTTAAACGCAGCCAGTCTATTTCGTCCCTAAGCGGTCAGGTGTGGCTGTCGACCCTTAATCACTTAATGGTCACACCATTTGGCTGGATGCTATTCCCATCAAATTGTATAAGCTTGATCTATTTACGCTTCTGCTTCTGTTACGAAAACATACCACTTTACCTAAAGCAAGCCTATGTATATGCGGTCTAATAAGCAGAGAAAATAGCGAGATTAAAGACTTTAATTTGTTTGCAACGTTGTTACCTAGGCTGGGCACATGGCTGTTTGTGCGCGTACATATACAATAGTTTTATTTAGGTTTATGTCACGTGTTTAATATTGCAATTGGTCAGTTTGTTTAAATTTTAATTAAATTAAATTTTTTGCTATAGATGTGGTTGCGAATACAATGGAACAACAATATCATAATGTGATTGACTGTCAACATACATGTATATACAATGTCTGCCACGAAAAGAAAGTGTTTGACTTTGGGTAAACGTGTAACGGTGGTTAAACTTCTGAAATCTGGGAAAAGGTGTCAATAAAACATAGACTCAGAGTGTGTCCAAACGTTGCTGCGAGATAATGAAAGAATATAAGCTACAAATTCTTTCTGGACTGTACGGCATCTGCTAAATGAAAAATTCACGACTGGATTTATTTTATACTTAATTGAAACATAATGATTTTTAAATAAATTACATAAATTATTTATTTATTTATGTAAATAAGTTTCCTACAGGAGAAGGTTCAAGCACCTCAATTAATACAATACAAATAACGCAGTGTTTAAAAATGAAGGGGCAGTGTGTTTATTGTCATAAAACAATCAATTTCTTGAATGAAATATGAACAATTTTGTTAGTTTGATAACACCCCATTGTTTTTGACAATGCTGTCCATTTGTTGCAGTGTCACTATGCATCTTCAAACTTATATCTTTATCAAACAGCACCCAGTGTCAGTCAAACTTGGCACAGTTCATGACAATGCCATACTTCTCATTTGTCGAAAGAAAAATGTGTAAATATTAAAATGTGTAAATATTAAATTATTTCGTATATATTTCAGGGCTTTTTCACTTTATTAAACAGAGACTGATATTCGTTGGCTTCCCAATTAAAATATTTTGTTGTTTTTCTATCCCAATTAAGGCCAAAACAATTCCCAATTTCTCCTCGATAGCACTGTTTTTTTCCCAATCTTGAAGGCTTGGGTCTTTTCCCAATTTCCAGAATTTAATACATGTAATATTGCTATCAGACAACCATCTGACCTAGATTCTGTCTAGATATACAAATGTTACAAAGGTTAGTAAAACTGTGATTTGTAAATTTAAGAAAAATTGGTGAATTTTAATGTCATGCAAACTGTTTTCCATGACAAGACTTTTAATCCAGCATTTTGCTTTTCATTACAGAATTTACGTACAGCAGCTCAATCTAAAGATCAGACTTTGACACGTGGAAATCTTGCGCTGAGTAGGAGTGTTGACACTGGCAACCCAGTACGTGTCATCCGTGGTTACAAACTCACTAGTCCATTTGCTCCGGAGGAAGGATACAGATTTGATGGTAAGATAAAAATGACTTGTAATCTACAGGAGAGTCCACTGTGGCCCAGAAGTATAATGCATCATCTTAAGATCGCTCATCTCTCACCCTTGAGGTCTTCGGTTTGAGACCATCTTATCAAAACCTTATGTGGGAAAGTGTTGATGTGTCTGAGGTCACCCATCACCAATAAAACTGGTTGCCTTATATAACCTGCGTGCCAAGAACACGCGTGTAAAGTACAACATGAGGTGGGGGCCATAGACCCTAGGGCTCCTGGCAAATGGCATGTTCTTCATTTCTATTTGTGAATGTTTTCTCTTCTTTAAAAATAAAATCGTAGATAATTATGCAATATTGAACTTCAACTTGTTGGCAGGCAGGTATGCACTGAAGTTGTCCTCTCAAATGTTTAAGCCTTTTTTGTGCCTGTATTAAATGGGCAATGAGAAAGGATTAAAAATAAATTTTATTGCAATTACTTGTAATATTTATTATCATTTTTTATGATATTATAACAGGCCTATACACAGTGGAGAAGGCCTGGTTCACGACGGGTCTTTCCGGGTTTGGGGTATGGAAGTTTGCTCTACGACGATGTAAGGACCAGGCTCCAACTCCATGGCAGTTTGCCAACTCCCTGGTAAATGTTGTCTTGCATATGTTAATTATATTATATTTGCTGGTATTGCTACTTGCTGCTGTTACTTGTCTGTAGTAGCATTAAAAGTGTAAAATAAAATGGATTCCATTAAGCTTACCGAAAAACAATTATGGACACCTAAAGATCCTTCAATGTGTTATATTGAAAGTGGCAGGCAAAACAGAACCAACAAAATTAAATCATTCACTCACTTTAATATTGTTAAAGTACAAATGTATTTGAATAAAAAACTGGTACAATACAGCACAGTTTGCCAGATCATTAATAAAAAATTTAGGAATATATTGGAGCCTAACTACAAAACGGAAGTGTATAATTTCTTACCAAGTTGTAATGACATCAAGTAATCTCAATTGTATTAAATAAACAAATATGAGATTGAATTTTCAATGAAAAATGAAATGAAAGAATTATTCAGCAAATAATTATGAAGTTCACTGGTTACTGAATATAATACCTGTCAAGTTTGGTGTCCCCTAATTGATACAAAACAACAGTACTTGTACTAAACAAAAGAAACTACGCATTGCACAATACTTACACATGCACTTTAAAATGTACAAAAAATTATGTGCAGAACCAATAACAAAGCCTGCAATGTCCAAATGTGATCATAAACAAACAGCAAAATGTGTGCTCAATTTAAAACACAAATTAAACATAATTGTTGAATCAAGCTTATTAACCCTTTACTTCATATAGACACCTTTGGACACCTCTAATATAGACACCTTTGGAAACCTCTAATATAGAAGGCTTTTGAATTATTGAGAGAATTATGTTTATATTAACTGACAGAGTGGAAAACAGTGCAGGAAGTGTTCATATTACTCGTTTCAAAGGCCTTTTGTGATTGGTGCGGGAAAATGCGTATCTATGGAGTAAAGGGTTAAACCATAATACAAATATTGACTAAAATGGTTAAGATATAAAGAGAGTTCTAAACTGTAATATTTGTTGATGACTCTAAGTCTGTTTAGATTTGGTACACGTATAGTTGCTATGATTTATATGTGTTACCCATAATGCATACATGTAATATCTCACACCTGAGACAAAACCTCACTGTTTTTTACCAATTCATGGTCTCATTGTGTTCAAAATCTCACAGTAAACTGTATTTCGCAAGGGGAAAAAATTACCACCATTTTCCGAGTTTTACAGCAATGTCCGCCTTTTGTTGGTTTACGCTTATTGAATTTGGCAAACAAATCCAAGTAAGCCCAAATCGTTTACCTGACTTTGACACGTACAGGTGCACGCGGTGATAATTTGAATTTTCACAAGTTTATGCCTCTGGAGGGTGTTAGTTGATGGTGTTATTAAAGGATTACAATGCTGGATGACGGTCTTTACTGTTTAAAGTTTATTTGTCAGTAAAGACACACAGTCACAACAGCATACAGAAACCCAGAGGTGAAGATGCAAATGGAAAGTAGGTGATACAATTGTTTTGATGGTAAGTATGTAATTAAATAGTGAAGATATTATAATCCAATATTGAAATTGTTTGTTTACTGAACAGTTTAATGATTGTTTATTGTTATAAGAGTTTTATAGAGCAGTAATTAATTATTGTTTTGATATCTGCAGGTCAGTCTTTGATGTCAAACTTGTTGTGTATGCGTGTTTGTATTTTTAAGGTAATACATGTTTATAAATTGCATTTACTCAAATGAATTATTTTCATATTTCTAAGTAATTAAAATCTCTTCTTTTGCTTACATACCATGGTATTTTTTACTTTTTATCACAATTTGTTGAAATGCCTAAACGCCGCTTATCACCCGATGCTTTGGTAATGTGCAGTGTAATACATGGAAGTATTTGACTAAGTTTAATTCTGCTTGGGTTATTGAGTTTCCTTGGATTAAGAAAAGTTCGAAAAGTTTGAGTCATGCATTGTGTTCTACGTGTAATTCAGAATTTAGTTTTGGTCATAGTGGTCAATATGATGTGCAGCATTCAAGATCTGACAGGCATCTGACAAAGTTGGGATCGGCCAAGTTAAATCTGAAAGTGTCCAACATATTCGGAAAAGCTGAAGGTGATGATGTGTGTTGTGCGGAATTGTTATTTGCAAACTTTGTGGTAGAACATAACCTTTCCTTTCTGGTTGCAGATCACTTTACACTGCTTGTAAAGGAGGTGTTCCCTGATTCGGCTATAGCCAAGAAATTCAGCTGTATCACGACAAAAACAACGAACATTGTTAATAAAGCATTTGGAGGGTCCGCAATTCGCCCAGGACGTTACAGCTCTCTGTCGCAAGGAAAAGCTTTCTTTGATGATCGATGACTCTAATGAGCACGGCAATAACAAGTTAGTCATAGTGTTGATCCGCATTTTTGATGAGGATATGAAGAAAGTAACACTAAAGTTCCTTGGGCAAACAACATGTAATATTGAGGAGAGAATCTGTTCAACTGTTTGAATGAGATATTTATGTAAGTTGATATCATAAACATATTCTCTGTAACTTTTGATTATCTTCTCTTTACAGGAAAACCGAGGAAGAAGCAGTGGTCTAATAACACATTTTTTTTTTTTATTATTTCTTCGCAGATACAGATACTTTTAAAGTTTACAAATACTTGTTAATAGTAGAATATTAAAATGCAGACTTTTCTTATATTTTCAGTGACCAAGACTTTCATGGTCCAACTGCATTGGCTATTCAAGTGACAATGCCAGCGTGATGGTTGGCAAGATCAATAGTGTACTGTCTCAGGGTAAGAGAAAACAATCCAGATGTGTTCAACGTTGGAAGTGTGTGTCACTTGGCAAGTCTGTGTGCCCAGGACAAAATCAAGGCCCTTTCACTTCCTATTGATTGATGTGTACTTTAACTTCTTTCATAGGTCAGTCTGTCCTAATTACATTTTCTCATATTGTAAATAAATATGTTTGTTGTTTAAACTGTCATACAATTATAATGGAGATAAACATACTGTGTTTTCTACTGAATAAGATTTTTATTTCATAACTTTAATATGCATGACATTGTTATTTGAGAGTTTTGTAGCAAAATGTTGTCTTGGTTCTTTTGTAGTACCAAACATAAGGAGCAGTAGAAGGAGTACTTAGAAATCATGGACACGGATCTTTACAACATTGTGAAACATTGTAGCACTCGTTGACTGAGTCTCCAGTCCTGTATCACTAGACAGAAGGTGCCTGTTGTGCAAGGTATGCATATTTATTTATTTTGTAAGCTGAATGTACAAGACCTTGCTAGAAATGCTATACATTTAAAAAAAATGTTAAATGAAACATTTGGAGATATTTGTTACATATTATTTTTAAAAAAAAATGAATAAAAATAATCATTATTATATGTAATGCATCAAGTTTATAAGAACCAACTTCAAAATTGTTTATTTAATTTTTTTTAAACTGTTGCACATTTTATATTCGTTCAGTTGTGAAGCTGTGCCGACAGTTCCACCCAGACTTGCCCATTAACCAGGCTGAGAACGAAATGGAAGAGTATCTCCTGCCACCATCATCAGAACTACCATTGTATGATTTCGAGAGTACTGAACTGGATGACTTTTGGGTCCAGATGGGTGAACAGAAATACTGAATGGAAAACTCCAGTATGAATCCTTATCAAATGTTGCGGCCTCAGCATTGCACACTCCATTGCTGATGCAGAAAGAAGTTTCCGCATGTTAAGGAAAATACAGTGACTGTAGAGGGAATTTAAGCAGTGAAACCGTTCATAGTCTTTTGAGTGTTAAGATCAACAATTATTCAAAGAATGACCAAGATTGTATCTTATTGAATTCAAAGAAAGCAGTGAATTGTGGTAATTGAGCATGTGCTATGAAAGCAAAGCTAATAATATGAAAACAAGAAAATAAAGTGTGTTATAACTATCATATAAAAGAATATGAAATTAAGAAAATAGTTTTCAAGTGTGTTATATTTGATAAAATAGAATTTGAAACAAAGGAAATAAAGTATGATATAAAAAAGATATTTGTTTTGTTAAATCTTCTTTTCCTGTTTAATGTAGTAAACAGTTAAAACTGCTTTAATCCACACTTGGTCTTACTTACATTACGTATGTAACATATATCATACATGTGATATCTAATTTATGAACAAATATAAATTGCCCAAATGTACACATGCACAAAATTATGTTAATTTATGCCCAAATGTATGTTTAAGACATTTTTTATAGGAATAATTGAATTTCACATGCTTAAATAAAAAATAAAACATTTCACAGTTTAAGGCATGAATCTCGCAGTAAATAATCGTAAAACTCACAGGTTGAGGTCCTGAAAATATCACGTGTATGATAATGCATCAATCTGACATTTAGTTAAACACCAGACACTAATGATGTCTTGTAAAATAAAAACAATCAGAATTTTATTTTTAGTTCTTTCAGTTAAATACCATATCCATAATGATTTAAAATGAAAATGTTCACTAAAAATATATGTTGCCGTGATTGTTTTAGTGTTGTTTAATTTGATGATACATACATCAAATGTAATATTTTGCGAAATTTTATAAAAATGGTTTAAAGTTATATGAACGAATTTTGGAAAATCTATAAGTGCTGTAAACTAAGTTCTCTCATATATGCTTGCATTAGGATAAAGTTATTGGCTATACCCCACCCACATTTTTATCATTTTTTTTAAACTAAAAATTATATCTTACACTTGTTGATATTTCTTTGGTTTTAGGTGTAACCCCACCATTGATTTTTGTTCTTTATTCTATAGTAAATAATAAAAGTTTGAAGGCTTGTCATTCATAGAGAATCCCAAATGAAAGAAGTGAAACCTACATTTTACTGTTTGTCAACCTCTGCACTATCAAAATATGATGAGAAAAGTAGGGGTCATGTGTCATATAAGAGATTTTTGTCTGCTCAGTGTGTACACTGGTGATAAAGGGAAAGTAGACTTCCGAAATCATGTATTCATACCTCAATTTCCAAGCATCAATTTTTTTTTCTAAATTCACAATTCAAACATGACAATGCTATCAAAATGTTCAAAATACATCAATAATGCCATTCAATTAAAAAAATGAGCATTAAAATAAGGAAAATGCATTTTTAAAGAAGAAGATATGAGGATTATTTATAACCGCCATTATGCGACTACCCCACGGAAGCACTTCCTTTTTGCAATGGTGGTACTATGCCTGTATGCAAACACTTTCAGGCAAACATAGGTTTGCATACATTTTAATATTTGTCAAATTATCTTGAATAGTGCATATTCTGGTGCTTTATTGAAAATATGTTTTAGATTTAAAAATACATACTATCATAAACTTGTACAACTTTTTAAAAAAAATTATTTATTTCACTTGAATTCCCCATTTGTTTGCCAAGAAAAAATAATGCCAAAAATTGTTGTTGAAATAAGGGACATGTGGCTTAAATTGTCCGAAGTATACAGATCCGTAAGACCGAATCAAAATAATGACTTCATTTTGAGATATGAAATATAACTCTGGAAACTCCTGAGCAAACATCCATAAAATGACGACCACAAGTTACTAGACAGCATGTCAGATATGAACAACAACATTATTGGATTCGTCTTTATCCACAACAACAGATATATTAGGTATTTTATCAAATAATTTAGATGTAAATATCTTGTATATTTTCATTGAATATTGGTCTACAGTTTATTTGCATCATTTAAATTTTTTTATTTGTTTGGGTATTTAGCATAATTTTTATACCATCAAGGGCTAACAAACAATCTACTACTCGTGCTCTTTCCTGGGATCCTGGAAGATTAACCAGTACTTGAGCACACCCGTCTCCACATGTAATGGTAACTTAGACATGAGATACAAAAGACAATGAGAGTATTATGAGACACAATGGAGATTGTGACTGAGCGTGGATTCACACTCACTGCTGCTTAATTAATAGTCAGATGTGCTACCATCTGAGCTAACCGACCTAGCTCAGGCTATCCTTAAAAAATATATTCTTTGCCGTGCTCCTACCTACTCACTCAAAATACCCAAACTTTTTTATTGACTTTCAAAGCATTTAATTTTTTTATATGTTTTCTAAAAGTTGATTTTTCTTTAAAATGACTGCCGGTATGCAAAATGCAAATTTTGGCCAAAAAAAAAAAATACCTGCCTACACACGTGAAAAATACTAGGTCGGAGCACAGCAAACAGATATTTTTTTTAAAGATGGCCTCATTTAAACAGTGCATGATTTTTTTTAGGCCAACAGGAAATTTTAGAGGAATCCACATGATTTGAAGACATATTGATGGCTTGTCATAAAAACAATACAGTAATCTGCGTGAATGTGTCGGACAAATGGAGCATTATTATTATTTGTGTTTGTCAGAACTGAACTGCAAGTGATGCCAAGTATGTCTATTGCCCACAAGCAGTTGTCGTGTTAGTAGGTGTTAATTAGGTGGAATTGACATGCAAACAGCTGGACACAGAAGATATCTATGTTATAATACAAAATGCATTGTAATTATGATACTATATTGCAATTAAACTTAATTTTTTTTATTCAAACATGTGTGAAATGTTAATTTTAAACTTACTATCCAAGGAAATATACTGGGTTCATAGGTCATTATAAATGCATTGTTAGGTTCTCGTCCAATTTTTTTCTTAAAAGTGGGGAGAGTATTTTATTTTTATGAATAAAAAGGGTCAGGGCGACATGAAAATTAGGGGGCAGGCAAGTAAATTATTTATTATGGCCTTAAAATCGTCTGCATTCTAGTACTATGGTAGTCATATTAATGTTGTACATATAAATATTACAGAATGATTCGTCTGTAAAACAAGGGAAGGAAGAGCCAACCAGCAACAACAATGATACATTGGAGAAGGACCTCAATGTTCAGGTGACTTGATACAAAATTTTCTTGATTTAAAAGGATATTTGGGCACATAGTGATTGTTAAGATGGTATATATATATATATATATGTATATATTTAAGATCCAACGGGTTTATAAATCTGTCCTTTATATAGCATGTAAGTAGTCGTGAATCCTTAACTGAATCCTTCTCGTATAAAGCTATCAGTTCATGCATGTATGTAAATTGTCCGTCCAGTCCAGATGTGTTGCATGTAAATCCATAGTATATAAGTTGTGGTCGACACCAAATTTATTGATATTGTGTCTATGGTTTGCACTGTAGTTAGGCCCGCTCGCTGTAGTCTGATCTGTTCATTTATGTCGTCTGATCTGTTCATTTATGTCTTGGTTATTCACATATAATCATCTCCATATATGTTTACATTTTCTTTGAAAGTAGACTTAATATGGCATTCAGTTTTTCGGTAGAGGAAGAACATGAAATGAATATAATAGAACCACCATTCCTTTCGCAAGTAACTGAATATTTTCTCACTATTTTATTTTACCAGGCCAGATGCAGATAAATGATTTCCGCAGTCGAGGTAAATGATCATGAAACAGCATCTTGAACCACTCGGCCACAGTGGATATTAGACTAAATCTGTACAACTATATAGAACTTTTTGTCCATATAAAAAAAAAATAAATGCTTCCTTGTTTAGACTTCAAAAGCAAATTTGACATAAAAAACTGTTTATGAATATTTACTTGGAAGCATTGGTATGTTTTTATGGTTTTGTTAGCATTGCTTGAAAAAAGGGTACAAAATTAACACTTGCTGGTAAGTGAAAAGACATCAGAGCATCATCCTTTTATTAATTTTATCAGAGACATATGTAATTAGTCACTGGTTTTATTTATCAGAGACATGTAATTAGTCACTGGTTTTATTTATCAGAGACATGTGTAATTAGTCACTGGTTTTATGCTCTTGACAGGGCACTCTGTAGCTCAGTGGTTTAAGGCATTTTCTCAAAATAACTTACCCGTCACCACTGAGGGAGTAGTATCGTACTGAGCTTGGTCCAAAAACTTTTTGAATAATGATCCATTTTCTTTTGAAATGACAGTCATTCTACTTGGATTCATTGAGATTATGGCTAATATAACTTGTTGCTATATCCATGTATATGCCTGTAGTGTGTTGAAAATTATGTTAAAATCTTTCTTAAAATTCTCTGATTCCATGATTGATTGGATTAAAGATGAACAAAGATGAATTTTATTTAATATTTGAATTGCAACAGTACAGTTCTTTATTATAAAATCTGTGCAACTGTCAATAAAAGTTGAAAGTCTTGTCCAGAAAGTGTGAAAGTTTCAGTTGAACTGTAGGACCAGCACCATCTAGATGGGTTTTTTTCTGAACCTACATGTACATGTAGATTGTATTGAATATTATTGAGTCGCAATATAAAAAGATTGTTTATTTGTTAAAACGTATCTTTTTTTATTTAAAAGAAAAGAAGTCGTCTTTGGCTGAAGCAGATTCCAGATATAGAAATAGAGAAAGTTGTAATTCATTCTTGTTTAATTAACTGCTCATTTTAAACATAGGTTTCTACTAAAGAAGAGGGGGAAAATGCTGAAAATTACAGTGCAGATAACGACATCGTTGAAACTGCAAAAGATGAAGAAGATGTAGGTAAAAAAGAAAACCTTGAAGAGAAGACTGCAGCTGTGAAAGGTTGTAAAATGACAGATGAAGAGAAAAAGGTTGAAGACAAAATTGAACTTGCTCATGATTCAGGTGAAACAATGGAAAAAGCAGATAATGAAGTAAAGGTTGATTTGGAAAGAAATCAGGTAGAGGAAAACTCCGAGAAGAAATGTGAAGAAACAAACAAAACTGATGAAGATTCAGAAGTAATAGAAGATAAGGAAGACAATTAAGTTTATGATAATTTGGAAATGAAAGGTACACAAAAAAGTCTTGAAAATAAATGTGAAGAAACATGCAAGACTGATGATGAATCGGGTGTAAATGAAGAAAAGGAGAACAACAAATCAGATGAAAACATGGTAAGGGAAACTCCAGCAGAAAGCTCAGAAAAATGTGGATAAATATCATAAGTTGAAGGTGTAAATGTAATTGTTGAGCATGTGCACAGCAAATGAAGAAAAATTAAAGTGTGCAAAAAAAACCACCCCAATATTTTCACTACAATTTCTGTAAAGGTTTGTGGACAAATCAAGAAAGACACAAAAAAAAAAAAAAATGCATTGATGCACTTTTAAGATTGTTATAGTAGATTTAATGTTGTGAGAAAAACTCAAACTGATCTTTGCGAACAATGTTAGTATTAAAAAATCATGCTCAAACTGTGTGTAACAAAAAGATGTTTTCTGGAAACAAAATTATTATATTATCTATCTACTTGTAGAGGTTATGTTAGTATTTCAGTTTTCAACAATTTGAAATAAGAGCAGTTCCGGTCCGAGGCAAATAATAGGATAGATGCCATTCTGAAAGTGATTGGCAATGACAGTTTTATTGTAGCAACTAGACCTCAAAAGTTTTAACTAAATCTGACAAGAGATCTGAGGGCAAGATTTTGTAAAGGACCCTTCCAATGAGCATGAGATAAAACAAAGTCCATATTCAGTCATAAAACTTGTCTCTTCCATTTTTGCAATATTTGATTCATATTCTTTTATATGTTACGTATTCATTTGTTGGTTTATTTTTTTAAAATCTATGTTAATTTGTTGTTTTTGTACATGTAGAGTGAACCTGGAATCTTCCTTCCTGTTGCCGTCGAATAACCTATAAAGTGTTGGTACGCCGTAAAACCCTATTCATTCATTCATTACTTGGTTTGTACCTGTATAATTATCAAGTCAAGTTCAATATATGTTGACATAAGTAAAATTTTACAGAAGCTATGGCCACTTTTTTACAATTAGTAGTTGGGGCATTTGTGCCAATAGAGAGAATACTAGTTTGTTGTTTTTTTAACACGTACTTGTCACCACAGCATCACTTTTGTGAAAAAGTTTTATTTCGCTTTCACATTTGTAAACTTCACTGACAATCTCGTATATTTGATGACCATGTAAGGTTTGGAGTAATGTTTGTAATATATGTTAATAGTTTTATTAAAATTTAAAGGTGCTAATCTTCACATGACCTAAGCTGAGGGCTCAAGGGGAGTTTGTGATTAATCACTGCTTAGTCCATTCCTCATTAGTCCAACATCAACTTTTACTTAAACATTTTCTACAAATTCAACTTGGTACATGTAAATAGTATAAACAGGCCTCTGGCTTCCACCAAACTGTTGGAATTCTTAACCTTGGTTCATATTTGACCTGCCATAAATTTTCACCATAATGAGATGTTTGCTCGCATGTCTGCACTGGTAGGCTTGGCATTGTAGCCTTGTGCATCTGAAATTTGTTTTATTGTCACTGCTTGGATTTAATTTTGTCTTTTAAAAAAAAAAAAACGTTTCAGGTATTTTGGGCCATGTTTGCCCACTTTTCATGCATGTATGTATACTCATTTGCTTTCTTGTCTTCTCATATCTTAATTTAGTGTGAAATGTTGTTTCATTTTGATGAAAGTCTCGTTAAATTCTCTTTAAAAATGTTGAATTATTTATAATTGAAATTTTAATTCAAACTGCAATATTTTTATTCCCCCCCCCCCCCCCCCCCCCCCAAAAATTTTACGGGTGGCATATAGTAATCGAAGCGTCCTTCCGTCCATCCTTTCTTCTGGTATTTTGTTTCCGGCCTGTATCTTGTCTTGCATAGATGGATTTTAATGATACTTGCTACAAATGATCAACTAAACATTGCCTTTAACTTGGCTCAATTTATCAAGATGACATGATGACGTGTCATAAGTAAGACCTACACCCATACCTCAAAGGTCAAGGTCACACTTTTAGTATGTATGACAACACTTTGAATCTGTTTGAGATTTCAAGTCTGTCATTTAACTTTATCATACATGGATGGATTTCAAAAACACTTGGCTCAATTTATCAACAATTGATCTGTAAATTTGTCTTACATTTAGGGATTTTAAAATAGCTTGACACAAGTGATCAGCATGTCATGATGATGTTTCAGCAGCATTTAACTGTTGAAATACCCAGACCATTACATCAGATGTCAAGGTCAAGGTCA
The DNA here is from genome assembly GCA_029582155.1 of Panopea generosa. NCBI lineage: Eukaryota > Metazoa > Mollusca > Bivalvia > Adapedonta > Hiatellidae > Panopea > Panopea generosa. The sequence goes on from CM055906.1 coordinate 6,293,680, forward strand.
TACTTTAATGTAAAAAACATGAAATTGCATGTCTAGTCTGAAACATCAGTCCATTAATCTTTATATTCATGGATACATTGCTACCTATTAAAACGTAGATATATTGTTATTTTTCAACGACCGTTTGGGGGGCATGCGACACTTACCAGTGACATTTCTTGTTAATTCACCATCAGTGGTAAGAAATCAGTTGCTTGTGAATCTGAATGAATCATTTGTCAAATAATTAATCCTTCCTGTTCTTAATCATTAGATAACAAATCATTAGATAACATAAAAAAAATTAACAATTTGATTATAATGTTTTTATATTTTTCAAACAAATTTTTAATGTTTAATGTAATTTTTTGTGTTCTGTATATGTTCTTTATATGTGTTTCCTAGATGACTTTTTTCGCCAAATATTTGATTTAGTTCAGATTATCTATCACATGTTATAAAGCAACATTTATTAAGGAGATGCAAGTTTCCTGTTTTAAACAAGTTGTTGATTGTGTCCAATTTAAATCCAAGTTCCTTTGTTTGTTCATTAAGTTTCGTTTATTCAGTTTTTAACAAATTGATCAAGATTTTTATATGTTTTTCAAATAAATTTTTAACGTTCTTGTTTTTTTGTGTTTTGTATGTTTTCCAGAGGATTGCTTGTCTATTTTAAATTATTTAACCTGTGTTGTCTTGGACAGTAAAGGGAATGATGGCAAGAAGAGCTTAATGGTGGCTAATGAATTGTTGCATTATCCAAGTCTGTTCCGACGTTTAAAAAACAAAAATGACCCTTGGTTCATTCATGTGGTTCACACATCTAATCAGGGACGGTGGAATAAGCATTTTGTATGGGAGATGGCAAAAAAAAATAAAGTATGGCTGGTACATTTAGTTGTTGAAGCATTTTCTGATCTGATGATTTATATGAATCTTAGTTCATTAACTGAGGTAACTTGTATTACTGCGGAAGAAGTTTTGGAAGAGTAGACAATTTTGCAGTTCCACAGGTATCAAAGTTCCAGGTTTAATCTATAAAAAAAAAATCAATTCAATCTTACTATGTGACCGTTCTGCAAGTAAAAATACCAACAATGAGGCTTCAAAGTAAAAAAATTCTTCTGACTGGCAGGTCTAACTTGCAACTGTGTCCGGCTTCTATTTCAGAGTTTTATTTAAATTCTAGCTAAGGGCTGTTCCATTTAAACATACATCCAACCCATGGACGGCAAAATAATAAACTTCTAAGGTGGGATGGTTTTTCAAAATGGGGGGGCCTGATAAAATGAATTAAAAATATAAAGGGGGAGGGTCCAATTTCAAAGTTCCTTCCATGGGTGGGTTGTATGTTTAAATGGAATAGCCCTAAGTGGAGAAAACTATCGGTACTGATTTTAAGTTTGAGGTCTGGGTAATTATCCTAATGTATGTTTTCAAAGTTGTCAGTTGTATTAATGATTAAAAGCAGAATTTTGAGTTTTCATTGAGTAATAAAAAAACTTACGGTAGTATTAATGTTCATTAAGCCTCCGGCAACATCAAACTAGACTTTTTATTACCCGGTGAAAAATACTTGAATATTACATAAAACTATTACGTTATTATGCCATTTCCACATTAAAAAGGTTGATCATATGCACATCACAAAACCAATGTCATGATTGGAACAGCAACATTGTGACCACGCTGAGAGCGTGCAAGCATTTTCATGGAAACTTTAGGGCAAACGTCACATAAATTCACGACAATGTGAAGTTATGACAGAAATATAAAACCATACAACCAATTGAATGCGCACTAGTATTATTTAGCTCTGCCCAGCTGTAAATGTGTGAAATAAAATGCAGTTTATCTATATATATAGTTCATTAAGACCGATTGCAGTAGAAATGTATATAAACTAGTTTGAGCTCATTAGTTGGGATTTGTAAACCTTTCTGCCACTGCTGAAAGCTATTTTTCAAAACAAAAGCTGTGGTACTCTGGTAGGCCTGGTCTTATACCCTTGTAGGGGGTGATCTTGTGTACAAAATTTGCAACAGGTACATTTCATTAGCTGGTGTATTATAACTTGGTTGGTGGTGACCTTGTTATCATTTCCTTTTATATGGATGGTTTTTTTTTTTGTTTTTTAATGGGGTCAACTCCATTTTCAACACATTTCAGGTTATATATGGCATAGCCAGTTTTACCGTTGGAGGAAGACCTCAGACTGAGTAGAACCACCGTCCTTCTGCAAGTAAATGGAAACTTTCTCACATAAAAGTTTTTGGAGCAAGTGACACTCAAACCTACGACCTTAGCAGTGAGAGATAAGTGATGAGACAGCGCCTTAGACCACTCGGTCACGGAGGACCTTCTATATAAATGTATGTTACACCTCAGTCAAGGCACAGCAGTGAAAGCTATTAACTATTATCCAGTCAGTTTACGGTAACCACAAATCAGTTTCACTGAATACGAAGCACAACACTTATTAAGTAATTTTCAATTGGAAAGTAGCATATAAAACAAACCAATAAATAAAGCTGCGATTATTTATTTTAAATTGATAAAAAATTCAATTTTTTTTCTAGATTATTGATTAAGTTTTTAACAGTTCCAAGATTGGTTTACCAGTAAAATCATTAATGTATCTTATACTCCAAAATGTACATCAATGTTTGTACAATATCATTTGAAATTTTTACTTACATGGTAACATTTTAAAATCAAACAGCTTTCATTTTTAAAAACCAACTAAAAGCAAGCAAGCACTACAAGCACGCACTATTACGATTATGTAAGGTATACTACAAATTAATCCTTGAATATATACATGTATATATCTATTAAATAATACCATGTTTAAACTAGAAATGTATCTATCAACATGAATCCTTGCTAATGATCGGAAACCAATTTTTTACCAAAAAGGGGTTATAACTCCTGTAAATTTCATCCTCAGATACCCCCGGGTGACAATTTCGATATTCTCCATGCATCATGATAAATGGAGAGCATCATAATGAATTACCCATGGGTATTCGTTGATTGTAAATTTTGACCGACAACAAATATCGAACTTCACCTGCATTTTATAATAATACAGGTGCATCAAAAATAGAACCCTTCAGACGTTACTGGTCTTATTGTTTTTACTTTGAATGGCAAGAGCTTAAGAATTAACTGTAAAACTCTAAATGGCACCTGGGCGTATAATAGAATCGCTATTAAACTCTAAATGGCATGCGGGCATTTATTAGCATCACTGTTAAACTACAATGGCACCTGGACATTTATTAGAATCACCGTAAAACTACAATGGCACCTGGACATACATGTGTATATTAGAATTACTTAACATCAATGTTTAATTAAAACAGCCTTTGGATAATGAAAATGTCTACATTATCTATATACAATGTAATTTTCTATAAGCACAATTATAAGAACATACAATTTAATTTTCCCACTTGAATTAGCTGTGAGAGATGAATGACAATGAGAGGCAATGATTATCAATCATCGAAGACCTGTCATCGGACTCACAATCCTAGTTCATAGGTCAGATTTTTTTAAAGAAATTCTACAATACTTCAAGTTGCTTGTGCACATGAACAAATTACAGATTATCCTGACGTGTCTTCAAACCATGTACTGCAAATTTTCATAAATGTATCCATAAATACATGTGATATAATTTCTGAAGATTGAAAAGTTCATTGTATATGTATAATATCTATACATACGGACAACATGACTTCTGCTTGTACTTACAGCTACATACAACTTATAAACAATATAAACCTTTAACAGTATTGCATTTAGTTTATATTAATTTATTTTTAACCCAACTGCGATAAAAGTATGAACTGCTCTCGAGTCTGCTTCCTGGGTAGAACCAATACCAAGTGTTGTTTTTATGAGAAGCATCGGGTCGAGCTGATAAGTGAACCCGCCACCTCTGGCGTGAGTGGCCAACACTATCCATTACACTACCATTCCATTTAAATTGTATTGCAATTTTGTAAGAAATTTATATTGGATATCCATATACTGAGAAATCATTCATATTTGTGGGGGACTAATTTTTTTTCCTTTATTCTTTCATCAATTATAGCACATGTTCATAAATTATATGTATCAATATTTGAGGTCATTCTAGTGTTAAATCACATGTATGACCTTTGATTCAGTGCTAAACACAGACAGTTTCTTAGAAAGAATGTCAACTGTCTTGGCAAACAAAATACTTGTGCACATGTGTACACATTTTTTTCCAGCTCACTTTCAAGCATACAACACAAGGAACAGATTAACTGACATGTTTCTCACACATGCGCCTTCAAATGATTGTCATATATGCAGACAGAGGTCAATAATTATAAACATGGCTATGCAATTATAAATACTTAAAAAGTTTAACGTCAGAGCTGGAGAAAATATTGCTAAAATTACTGGATTTTTTAGTTTTTAACAAAGTTAAATCCCAATGACGTTTTTGAACCAAAAACAATGCAAATTTAATCCTAATGACAATAAATCATTTCATAGAATACAAACATAAGCAATCTTTATATAACTGACATCTACAAGTACATGAAATATAGTTGTTTAAGACAAAATCAATATATGGAATCTGTATAAACTGATGACATCTGTCGTTAGTGATCTATATACATCATCTGTTATACGAAATCCATGAAGGTCTGTAATGCAAGACATTCTATGTGTGACCTTGTTTTTATCAGCAAGGGCTTGTGCCTTACTGGAGGTGGTCTTGTTCAAGTTGTTATACTTCTTGTCATCTCCCCTGAAATAGAACACATGTTTTCACTGATTTATACGGAACATTTGGAAATATAAACATGGACAAAACTTTAATACTATTTATATTAACTATATAACTTTTACTTAACATTGAGGCATATCCCAGAAATATGGTATATTTACAAAAAACAAAATGAAGAATTCTTAATTTTATTCAAAAACATACCTCACCATGGAAGAATCAAGGTAAAGATGTTATTTTAATTGGTTATTTAATATGAGCAGATATTAACGGGAAGTTTCATCGAAATCTTAAAAAAAATATGAATAATTTGTCGCAAACTATTTTTTAAAGAACATGTACTTATTTAATTGCATTATGAGATGATGGTTTCCAATGTATCAACACCATGTCAATAAATGAAAGAAAACTATAACAATGATCCATATTTTATCAAACATAAGCACATAATTTTTACAAAAATATTTCGTCCACACATGAGATATATTTCTGCATTGCTAATCCTTTTATTTCCAATGACAGTTTTTCATATGTTTTATTGCTATACCATTTGATAATTCCATTTGCAATTACATAGACATGCGAATCTTCCTGCTGGACTGATCTCAACTGCCAGCATACCATCCTTCAAGATAGGGTTTTCAATACCCAGTTATCAACCTGTATATGTGGGATTTTAACTAGTAAAGCACACTTGGTCCTCAAAGCCACATTAACATACACTCAATTCAAAAATGCTCAACTTTTGAGAGATGAATTACTTGGAAGAAGAAGAAAAAATTAGTTAAATTAGGCTTCATGCATTCATCTATATTATAATACATGAAAATATTTCAGTACCTGCTCATGGTGATCTTGTTTCTACAGCCGCGGCCTCCTTCCCAATGGGTTAAGCGAGCCTTGGTTAGGGCACTACTGCATCCCACACATGGCTTTTCAGCAGCGTATGGCTATAAATAACAAACATGAAAAATGTTACTTATTGATAATGGATCCACTACAATGTTTCTTCCCATATGATAAGATTGTTACACAATAATTTTTTAAATATTAAATGTACTTTATACAACACTTGTGCAAAAAGCAGCAACTGAGGATACATAATTGCTTATATGAGATTGCAGGTTATATACAAATAATGCTTAGTGCATACTGGGACAAGCACACTTTTCTGAATATTTCTATGGGCTATGTAAAATTGTGGCCTCTAGGTTGGAATAAAATCTGACCATATGGCGATCATTTCTATTAACTTGGTAAAGCATCATAAAAATGTACTACTTGCTATTTAATTCTAAGAGCTCCCTGGGATGGGGTGTCATTGCAGTGGAAATAGTGTTGGTCACTCATGCTATAGATTACAAGTTCAATCCCCAGCTCAACTCATTGACCTCTCAAAAAAATAACACTCAGCCTGGTTCTACCTAAAAGGCAGACTCGACAGCAATTCATACAGGTTTTGAGCATTTTCACAGTCAAGCTAAAATAAACTAGTATAAAACTAGCTCTCTGGATTTGTTTCCTAATAGATGATGTTTAAACTTTGTCTTATTTATCTCTCTATGATATCCAATGACACCGTCATTTTTTATTATAAGGAATCATCATAATGTATTGAGTAGTTCATGTCCAGAACTGATGTTATGGACAATGCAGAAAATATGTAGTCTCCTATATAATAGAAAACATCCATATGAAATTAAAGAGTATAATTTGTCAGTTGATTTCAGAGAAAATGCTGCTAGTAGACAGCAAGGAACAGCAAACTATGGACACCGCACAAAACTGGTCTTGCCTTTGACCAGCAGAACTAATGGTTTGGAAATATGCAAGGTATTTACCTGCTCTCTGCAACAATAGCCACATATCATCCTGTTGGCGTACTTCATCTCGTGATCTTCTCTGTCATCATGACACTGGTCACATGGATAGCACTTACCACAGCATGGAAACCTGAACACAACACAACACTATGTATATACACTATCACAGCATACAACGTTTAAAATGTATACATACACATCATATGCTCATTTTCATTATTAGATATATTACAGAAATGGAAGAGTAGTTAATTAAAATATGAATGTACATGATGTAGATGTATACAAAACTGATCAGTTGACTGGTAAAAACAATGGTTAACAGTTGTTTTTCAATTTTATAACTATTTTTTTTTTAAATTCTATTCTTTGTATTTTTTTTTAAATTTTCTTTCAACATAGAGACCAGAGTATTGCTTTGAACATAGATATCAACTGAAGTTAATTTCATCCAGAACATGAAATGATTGAGTGAACCCACCTTAGCCACCTGAAGCTTTTCTTGTAATGTTTGCAAGATCCATTATCAGGGAGTGGTTTACCCTCCTGGATTGCTGGATCCTTCATCACACGGCCCATCTTCTTCACATTCACTTGATGTATGCTTCCAGAAACTGTAACCATACAAATAAATACAGGTTAATCTTGCATTTCAACATTTCTGTATTTTTTGTTTAGGTTGTGTATATAGAATTAGTTGGTGAACTTTTGGAGAATAGTTACTTTACTTTATAAAAATTAAACAGTAACCAGAAGAAAATATGAGTGTTTTTTATTTAAATTTAATTTTTTTTATTTTAGGTTATTACAACAGCAACACTATCTAAGTTAGTCTTCTAATCTTAATCCTTTTATTCAATTTGTTTCAATATACAGTATCTTTTTTTGCCATCGAGCGTTAACAGATGAATAGATATTTTTTTGCCATCGAGAGTTAACAGATGAATAGATAATCTAACTACTCTTTCCTGGGATCCTGGAAAATTAACCAGTACTCGATCACATCCCATCTCTGCAAGTAGCTGAAAACTTTCCCACTTGAATCAGCTATGAGTAGTTTAAACTTATATATTTTTACCTCAATTGTGAAACAAGTTCTTATGACTTAGGCAAATCACACTCGAGGTCTTTCTGGTTAAAATAAGTACTAAGCGTATGCGGAAAAGTGTCTTGCTCAGGGACATCACATAAAGCTGTGGCTATGAGTTATCAATGACAATGAGATGCAATGTTGTATATCAATTATCATGGAGACTGTAACCTGGTGGGAATCCGAACTCACAACCCCTGGATGATAGTCAGACATGCTACAGACTGAGTTAACTGGGTCCACCGTTTGTATTCTGAATGAATTACCAAATCCTTTTAAGTATTTTTAACCTGGGAAGAAACAAGTGTATTATGATCATTATGAATAGCTGTTATTTCAGTATTGCATTATTTACTACAGTTCTGCCAGTCAATATACTTAGTTTTGATGGTTTTTCCATTTGGTTTTCCCAAAAGCTGATGGTGAAAAAAAAAATTCACTGTTATGGTTTTGACATGGGATTGGACAATGCAATTTATCTTGTATGAGTAATTTTCAATATGCAATGCGACCAATCATGTTTGATATTGTATGGGTTTTAGCTTATCTTTCAACAATTTATCAGTCATGTCGTGCCGATGTCCATTTAAGACTGTATTCTAAGCACTGACAAACTGAAGTATTATGCAGTCGACACATGGTATGATACCCCACCAGTCACATTATACTGACACCGAGTTGACCAGACCTAGAACTATCCTCTTAATATTGAGCATCAAGCAAGGAAGCCTCTAGTACCATTTGCAAGTCTTTGCCACCACCCAGCCAGGGATCGAACCCATGATCTCCAGACCAGAACTGTTGTATATCATATACATGTATGAACCTCCAGACCAGTTTACGATATCATCTTTTGTTTCCTCATTCTATATATAATATTCGTAATATGAAAATTTCCATGTTTATAATATTTTTTAAACACTTACAATGACTTGGGTCCACTTCTGACTGGGTAAATTTTATAAACTTGAAAGTCTCTGTGCCAAACTTCATCTTGTTATGGCATTCCCGGCACCACATCTCCAGCTGCCTGCCAGGAACAATTGACTGTAATCACAATCAGTGTCACATTACAATTTTGATCTCATTACAAAATACATTAAATTCAATTTCTCACATAAGAGTACCTGAATTTAGAACTGTTAATTGTGAAAGCAGTGAAATTGTATAAATCAATTTTAATATTAAATATGTGAATTGCATTTCTTTTGTAAAAAATGAGTGACTACATGTAAGGACTCACTCATTAGAAGTAAAGTAACATCTTAAAACATTTTAAACAGTAGTAAACACAAAAAGCATAAAACACAGTGAGCATTTTGAAAGAAGATGGAAGCCACAAACTTCAGAAAGGTTAACCCAAAAATCATACAATATATTAGAATATATTTAAAAGAGAGGCACATAACCTTTACAATTCGCATAAAATAACTAGCATGCTAATACTACAACTTTTACATTTATGGCACCCAGATTTATTGGAGGAAAAATTCAGAACCAATTCATTTCCGCAAAAAAACTTACTTTGCGACAAAATTTGACTATGGAGTAAATAATAATCTTCAGTTTAAATATTAATTAGACTCCCAGTTATTCTCCAAACATTGTATGCTTTATACACACTTACCTTAACTAACACGTCCCTGGAACAGACAATGCAGCCCACAGAGAAATGGCAGTCCTGAAGGATTAAATCAAATGCCTGACAACCATCCAGGTCCAAGTATCCAAAGGTCGACGAGTATCCATGTGCAAGTGTAGGCCGGAATACCACAAGCTGTGTGCTGTTGCATTTACTACATGCAACAGAGTTTACACGGTTCGGTGGGGTGGTGAAGTCTGTCTGATTTTTACATCTACTGCACTGGACCACCAGTCGCAACTTTTCCACCATGACTGTGGTAATAAACCACATCTGCATGTTGCGGAAGGCCATCTCAGTTCCTCGGCGTTCAGTATCCATTGATACCTGGGGTCGCTTGTGCTCTGTCTTATCTTCCTCATCTTCATCTTCTTCTTCTTCATCATCATCATCATCAGTACTCTGGCTGCTTCTCTTACTGGGACCAAGATAAACTTCATCAGCTGTGTTATCACTCTGTATTATAAAATAATAATAACATTTCTAATTACTATACACGAATGTTCATTTTTCCCTCTGAAACTCAAATATACAATAACATTTTAATGTTTTGAACAAGGTCAACAACAATAAGAGTGGGGTTTAAGCCAATTTAAATAAATTCCCTTTTCTCAAAAGAAACAAATTCAGAAAGTCTCATCAAAATATTTTTTAATAAAATATTAATGAGACAAAAATATTTCTCTATTTTTAGCTACAGTGACCTTGACCTTATTCAGGTAAACAGCAATGCAATGCTCCATTTTCACAAATGAACATACATTAATTTTTTATCAAGTTTCTTAAGATATGCTTAAAAGCAATACCAAGCTTCCCTTTCATGTAAGAAACCTATTCAATCTGACAGAAAAAGTTCATCAAAACCTTGTTTCTATTTTAAATACAGTTAAATTGATGTGATGTAGCTTGAAGCAATCAAAAGCTTCTGTTTCAAATTAGAACAAATCTATCCAATTTCACAATTATGTATATAAGGAAACTGAGGTTATGGAAAAACATTAGAGAAGACAATGAAGATGGTAAGTTTATACCAAGTTTTGCAGGCAATATGATAAAGGAACAAATTGACAAGAAGAACAAGTGACAATCAGACTGATGTTAGAAATCAAAACTTTTGCTTGACAGAAATCTGTTAAACACTACATCACAATAAATGTATGACAATGTATGCAATATTAACCATAATACTGAGCTAACATTTATATTGTATATATAGTCTTTGACATGAAAACCCTTTTACCTTTCTGTATACTTCAGCTTGGGACACATCATCTGTATCTTCAGGAGTTTGCATGAACTGATCATCAGAAACTTGCTCCTGATCAGTATTGCCAGAAGACTGACTGTCTTGGTTCTTTCGAAGTATATGTCCATTCATATCATTACTCGGCGCTAACTAAGCAAGGTGTCAGTCACTTCAGGTGACTGACCCATACCGAGTCACCAGTCACTTCAGGTGACTTGTTCAATTGTGAATAACTACAAGATTACATGTCCATTCATATCAATACTCGGCACTAATTAAGCAAGGTGTCAGTCACTTCAGGTGACTGACCCATACCGAGTCACCAGTCACTTCAGGTGACTTGTTCAATTGTGAATAACTACAAGATTACATGTCCATTCATATCAATACCCGGCGCTAACTTAAGCAAGGTGTCAGTCACTTCAGGTGACTGACCCATACCGAGTCACCAGTCACTTCAGGTGACTTGTTCAATTGTGAATAACTACAAGATTACATGTCCATTCATATCAATACTCGGCGCTAACTTAAGCAAGGTGTCAGTCACTTCAGGTGACTGACCCATACCGAGTCACCAGTCACTTCAGGTGACTTGTTCAATTGTGAATAACTACAAGATTACATGTCCATTCATATCAATACTCGGCGCTAACTAAGCAAGGTGTCAGTCACTTCAGGTGACTGACCCATACCGAGTCACCAGTCACTTCAGGTGACTTGTTCAATTGTGAATAACTACAAGATTACATGTCCATTCATATCAATACTCGGCGCTAACTAAGCAAGGTGTCAGTCACTTCAGGTGACTGACCCATACCGAGTCATCAGTCACTTCAGGTGACTTGTTCAATTGCGAATAACTACAAGATTACATGTCCATTCATATCATTACTCGGCGCTAACTAAGCAAGGTGTCAGTCACTTCAGGTGACTGACCCATACCGAGTCACCAGTCACTTCAGGTGACTTGTTCAATTGTGAATAACTACAAGATTACATGTCCATTCATATCAATACTTGGCGCTAACTAAGCAAGGTGTCAGTCACTTCAGGTGACTGACCCATACCGAGTCACCAGTCACTTCAGGTGACTTGTTCAATTGTGAATAACTATAACATTACTATATTGATATATACTTTAGGTGACTGATCGAGTTGGACACAGCAGTTTGCGTTTTGCGTTGGGTGTACGTGATCTTTCTGCTCGTTTTCTTTTCACCTGATTAGGTTTTTTCCCGGCCGATGCATTTTTTTGTATAATTCGCGATCCGTCAGAGGAAACTACAACATTTCTGTTTGCTTTACCTTTGTCGGTGAGGAATCTTTGTTCCCTTCTCTCCTTTTGCTCCTGTGACAAATCAGTCCAACTATCAATATCTTTGGCGTGATGAAGGAATTCATTGTTAAGCTTAAAATTTCCCATATCACGTATAGCACGACATCGCTCCATTGTCTCGCCTTTAACAATTTCGTACAAAATGTCTATAAATTTTGGAATGTCTTTTTATTTCCACTGCGTTGCAGATTTCAAGACATGGTTAGCAGATTCGCTATTGTTATTTGTCCAGTTGTGAGGAATTTTCCCCTTCTTCGCTGGTTCTATAACATGGCTAATCAACATAGGAACGAGTTTTGTTTCAAAGTATGGCCTAAATTTCTTTTCACCCACTGTTCGATCATTTTCGTCAATCGCGTTTAGTAACCTCCCTAATCTGGTGTTAAAAGTGTCAGTATCCCTCGATTCGGTTAGGCCCTCTTTACCAAAAGTTGCTTCGGTTATAGTTATTCTTTCTTTAATTGGATATCCCACTTGTTCTTCCATGTATTTGATAGTATTTTGTTTCAGATGCCGGGTGCAAAGCACGAGTGTAAACCCGACGAAACATCTATTAATAGCTGACTTAAATGCTAATTCTTCATCACTACCTATAGTTAAATTTGTCAGCTCAGTGTCCGTTAAATGGTCTGCTATGTCATGCATGAATACACTTAACGTCTTTATTGTTGAGCTGGTGTGGATAAACGTCGGGCCAAAACAAATTGGGTTATCAATCGTAGATCGACGTAGCACAGACTGGTCTTTGTACACTGTAGGCGTAACATGGAACTCGCCGATGTTGTAGGTTTTATCCATTCCTAAAACAGCACCGCCGTCTTTGCAGCAGAATCTTTTGATATCTAATATTTGCTGCCTTGTATATAATGTGATAACCGGGTGATGTAAGCCATGTATATGCTTAACTCCTTTAACAAATCCGTGAGTTTTTGTTATTTCTTCCACGCTAATAATGTGATCAGCAACATTATTTGTTGCGTGTAGAAGCGGTCGCGATGCTCTTTCCATTGTGTATTTTAAATTTTGTAGTTGTTTCTCATTTCGTTGTTTATCAAAATCTTCGCTTGTTTTTATGTTCATTCGGCGTTCCACTGTTGTTTCAATTGATCTTTCAAGTCGGTTGCACTGTTTTTACAGTATCGTGTTTCAATTGATCTTTCAAGTCGGTTCTAATTGAATGTTTGGTTTTAAAGTATTTGGAATTTTGTTAAATATGTTTCACATTGCCATGAAATATTCTTGGAGGGAATACACCAATGTATTCCACTAACGCAACATCCGATGTCTATGGTCTATGTGATAAACGTCATCAATATATGAGGACAAGTTTATTTTGCGGCTCAGTTGTCTGATTTACCTCCTCTGCAACGCTATTAAATATCTTGAGGAAAGCTGGTCTGTTTCGACGGCCAAGCAATCTGTTCTCTGCCCTTGGTAGAATACCAGATACGATGACGGTGGCCCTAAATTTTAGAAAATATTATACACAGTTGTCTGTATCGTTTAATCCCTATTAAAGGGAATATATCGGGATTTTTCAAAATATTGAATTGGCTAAAAATATGTTTCCAATATAGCATACCTATGTATACTGAATGATACATATCATATATATATATATATATGGAGATAATAATTATATATATATAATCTTATGCGTATCGGAGCCCAGAACGTCATTAGTACTGCCACTGTCCGAAACATAATGAAATGTAATTTTAGCGCAAAAATATCATGTAATATCACTCGCACATATCTGTACCATTTTAATAACTCTTTCGTCATCATTATCAAATGTTATATTTATAAGTTAAACCAATTCTATAATTTTAAGCATATTGTTTTTTTTTCTAGCAGTATTTTTTTATATAGAGTTCATTCTATACAGCGTACATTCTACCGCCACTTGTCATATAATTAATCCTACATGCACTTTGATAGTTAGCGACGAATAATAATAATAATAATAATAATAATAATAATAATCAAGAGAAGAAGAAGAGAAAGAAGAAAAAGAAGAAGCATTTTCCAACGCAAAATTATCATGTTATATAACTAACACATATCTGTATCAATATGATAACCCTATTCGTCATTATTACCAAATGTTATAATAATAAGTTATATCAATTATATTAATTTCAGCATATTTCGGTATTTTCAAGTAGTAATTTTCACTCCTACCTGTACATTGATAAAATTTAAAAAAAAAAATTTCTACTTTTAGAGTGATATAAGAGTGTTATAAAATAAAACAATATTGGATTGTAAACTGTGTAACCACCCGTTAAAGACATAATTGAGATTATTGTGACAGTGCATAAGTTTTCATGGGTAGAAAACGTAAACCAAATTCACCCGCCAATAAACAGCAGGAGGAAACTCTTTCAGTTGATACCAAAATTATGAATTCATGTAACTTAATAAGTAAGTTACGAAGGGTTCCGTGGGTTCCGGGTTTTCCTTATCAATATTAGGTAGGGTTCCGGGGAATAGACCTGCCCTCAAGGCTAAGTACCCAAATGGGTTTATTTATAAAAAGCAGCGTAAAGAGCGAAAGTGGCGAAATATCTTCAACAATTTCAAACATAAATTGCTGGGAATGGTATTGTTTTAATGAGAATTTCATTCTGCAATGTAAGAATTTTGATTTGTGTTCCTGAGATGAATGGAAGTTAAGATAATTGAAAACGAGATATTGCGAGAAATTACGTGAATACGCGAGCGTTCACAAAATCCCAATTATTTGCCTTTCCTACTCTTTATAATTCCTTGGTTTTGGCAATAAACATTTTGATTATTACATGACGGATGCAGAGGATAGTATACAGGAATTACTTGTACTGCAGTGAGTCTCTTCGTCCATATATGTATGTATTTCTAACTTACACACGGAAAATACTACTGCTTAAAACAAGTTGGCACCCTATACTGACCTCCGCTCATTCAACTGGGAAGTTATCAGTTACTTGCGGAGACGAGGTGTGCTCGAGTACTGGTTGGTTAATCCCAGGAAACAGTGGTTAGGTTAACTGATCGTCTGTTAGCCATCGATGGCATAAAAATGACGCTAAATATTCAATCAATCAATCAATCAATCAATCAATCAATCAATCAATCAATCCTATTTTCAAAATCTGCCAGTAGAGCAGCACAGCCCGTCACGGGCCTTTTGTTTCCGGTAAATAACGTAGTTGCCCCTATATCGGGGAAAAGAATGACCCCATTCTTCCCAAAAATAATGAACAAGAAAAGAAAACAGTCATACGCAGAGAAAAACAGAAGAAAAAAAACATATTTCTTTAAACAAAAATCAGCTATTTGTTACGTTCAACTCTGGGAACATGACTGTAATGTGATATTACTAAATTATATTATTCACAGGGTTACTGGTCTCGGTAAAACTTTTTTCTTGGACATATATCAAAACTTTTAAAGTAAAACATTATCGGAAGTAGAGTATTTTGATCGAAACCATTTTGGTTTTCTTTAAGAAATTGATAAAGTTGTGTCACATGATCATTTTATACAAATCTTTATTTTAAGTGTCTGGTACCCGTAAATTAACAATAAAATGGACAGGGTGTGTGTGTGTGTGTGTGTGTGTGTGGGGGGGGGGGGGGGGGGGGGGAGGCTATCTATGCAACCACTTATTTGATATGAATGAAACTTCACATGAGTGTTCAGCATCATCAGAGACACAATACACTGTGTATTATGTCTCTGGCATCATCAATGGAACTCACAGACATAAAAAACATAACTCTGGGTTGCATTTTGGCATAGTTATGGCCCTTTTTCATGTTAAAGTTTTTTATCGGTAAGATATCTATGCAACCACTTATTTGATATGAATGAAACTTCACATGCGTGTTAAGCATCATTAATGGGACTCACAGACATAAAAAACATAACTCTGGGTTGCATTTTGGCGGAGTTATGGCCCTTTTTCATGTTAAAGTTTTTTTATCAGGTAAGATATCTATGCAACCACTAATTTGATATAAATGAAACTTCACATGTATATTCAGCACCATCAATGGAACTCACAGACATAAGAACCATAACTCTGGGATGCTTTTTGGCAGAGTAATGGACCTTTTTAGACTTAATTTTTCAGGTAAGAGTTTTTTTATCAGGTAAAATATCTATGCAACCACTCATACGATATGAATGAAACTTTACACGTGTGTTCAGTATCATCAATGGAACGCACATAGTTATGAACCGTAACTCTGGGTTGCATATTTTTAGAGTTATTGCTCTTTTGTACTTGGAAAATTTGGTTAGAGATTTTTAAAGGTTTAATTTTTTATTAAGTACTTATTTCATCATCCTATCATTTGGACATGAAATTTCACATATGTGTTCAACATCCTTTAGTAAACTCATAGAGATAAGAACCATAACTCTTGATTGCATTTTGGCAGATTTATTTCCCTTTTTGGCTTAGAATTTTGTTTTTAGCAGGTTAAAGTTTGTAGTACAAGGCATTGACAAATAGGGTCCGTTTGTGGTCCTCTCAAATTTGTTCAAAACCATGACCCTGGGGGCAAATTTTTTTGATGTAATTTTTCCGGTTTTTTTTTTGGTCCGCTCTGAGGGGTAAAAAAATCACAGGTAGTAGCAAATGAGGCTCCGTGGAGGTGGGTCCGGTGGATCCAGACCTAGATCTGGGTCAGTGTCAAAGACAGTCAAGGTCACTCACATTAGCGCACATGTCAGAATCGAGGTCAAACTACGTCATCGTTTCAAGGCTATAGTATAATCAGGGTTGAGGTCATTCTTACGATGTTGCTTCAAGGTCATAGTGTGATCAGAGTCAAGGTCACTCAGATTCGCGCGGCCAGCTCTAACATAAACAAACATTGCATAACCTTGACCCTGAAGCGTGTGCCATTATTAACCTCGCTAGGTCAATAGACAAACTTCGGCTGAAGGTTAATTCTGGTGTAAATATTATCATCTTTGGAATGTTTACATTATGATTTGTGTTGAAACAGATTTGCCTCATTCTCTGAAGGTTATATCAAAGTCACCTCAACATTCGCACGTTTCAATCGGTGAACGATCACATACCAGCAGGCAAATCTAGTCAACAATTTAATCCTGGAGAAAAATATTGCATAACCCAGCTGCTTTATACTGGAATTATGCGAGGAAACGCTTACCAGTCGGAAAGCGCTGACCGAGTCAATAATATTCTTATTGTAAACATTTTTTCTTTATTTAAAGTTATATTTTATGTAAAATAAGATGTATTTGAATAACATACATAAAAAGTTTATAATCGTATGTTTGTTTTAATAGCTTAAAATTTAGGTTAAAATATGAAGAAAACGCTGACCAAATTCGAGTTAAGCAGAAAAACGCTGACCAAATTAATAACAAACTTATTGTAAACATGTTGTATTTAAAAGCTATATTTTTATGTAAAATTAGATGTTTTTAACAACATGCATAAAAATATCAATCAGAATTTTGTTTTAACAGCTTTTTTTTTCAGTTTAAAATACGAAGAAAACGCTGACCAAATCCGAGTTAAGCAGGAAAACGCTGACCAAGTT
The DNA here is from genome assembly GCA_029582155.1 of Panopea generosa. Taxonomy (NCBI): domain Eukaryota; kingdom Metazoa; phylum Mollusca; class Bivalvia; order Adapedonta; family Hiatellidae; genus Panopea; species Panopea generosa. The sequence goes on from CM055906.1 coordinate 6,311,140, forward strand.
AATAAAATTCTTATTGTAAACATTTTTATTTAATTATTTTGTACGAAAATAACTTATACTTGATTAATATACATGGACATAGCAGATGTTTATTTTAATAATTTATTGTTAAGCTCAAAATATAAAATAGAAATATTTACGGTGACTAAATTATGCGAGGAAAACGCTGGCCAGTCGGAAAACAGTGTTTAAGTGGTGTCTATTTTTAGAATGAATATTTCGTTTCAAGTTTACCACTCCAATTTAAATATCGATTTTGTCACGTTTTGGTGGATTTGACATACCGAACTATTGTGATTTTATTTGTTAATGATAATGAGATGCTTTTTTTATCCATTTTAATAATCATTTTATTTTTTTTACATTTTACAGCGTTTTTCCTGATATACTCCCTTTAAAATCACGAACATGATAGTTTACACGGTGACATCTATAACTATGTTGGTAGGCGTGTTTAAATCACTGTCTTCTCAAGTGCGGGAAAATTTTCACATTTCCACGTGCTTAACGTGCTTCCATCCGTTGACATTTTATGGTCGCAATGGAATGTCATTTGCCAGTGAATTAATGGTAAATGTATGACTGTGCGTAAAAAACCCTAATATGTTACAAGTAAATATTACTATTTTGGATATGACCATAGTTTAAATGAAAGGTAAGTGTTTTTTGTTTATTAATTGACCGAAAATTATTGTTAATATGGCGAGCAAAATGTACTAATATTTTTCAGTATTTTGGAAGAGTATGAGCTGATGAGACCATGCGTTCTCGAAACTTTATGATATTGTACCAACAGTAATGGCATAGAGGAATTATCAAAATCTCTTAGTATGAAAAAATGGATATTTTATAACATAATGTAGCTCATCGCCGATATCGTTTACGGTACGGTAATCTTCCCAGATTTACTGGTAATCTACGGTTAGTGGTGCGGCAATCTTCCCAGATTCACTGGTAATCTATGGTTAGCGGTACGGCAATCTTCCCAGATTTACTTGTAATCTATGGTTAGTGGTACGGTAATCTTCCCAGATTCACTGGTCATCTATGGTTAGTGGTACGGCAATCTTCCCAGATTCACTGGTAATCTATGGTTAGTGGTACGGTAATCTTCCCACATTCACTGGTAATATCTATGGTTAGTGGTACGGTAATCTTCCCAGATTTACTGGTAATCTATGGTTAGTGGTATGGTAATCTTCCCAGATTCACTGGTCATCTATGGTTAGTGGTACGGGGTACGGTAATCTTCCCAGATTCACTGGTAATCTATGGTTAGTGGTACGGTAATCTTCCCAGATTCACTGGTAATTTATGGTCAGTTGTACGGAAATGGAATAGTTCTAGTCGCAGAATACTTGGTAGAATTTTCAACTATGGTTCTAGTTGTAATTTTGGACTTAATAATACTGAAGTACTTAGATGACATACCAATAGTGGCGAACTGGATCTGAGAGGTTTTGTTTCATCAGTTTGTTTCCTTAAGTAAAACGTCAACTAGAATCTTCTCTATTATTATCATTTACACATCATCATAATAAGCAAAATCCATGTAGTCTTCTTTTCCTTGTTTAAAATATTTATGGTCTATAGCTTGAGCTTTCAGAGAAAGTTTAAGTTTCCTTGAAATGTGCTTGTAAGCCCTGTGGCAGGGAGCATTTGTGGTTCAATCACGCTGGTTCAAGAGCTTCAAGAGTTTGTGGTTATACAAATGCTGTGCGAGTTTGGATAAGATTCTTTGAAAAATGTGGGGGATATAGCTTTTACAAGAAAAGGATTAACGGATGGACGACGGACAATTTACCATGACATAAGCCCTGCTGGCCTTTGGCAAGTAGAGCCATGGAAAGACAGGAGAGACAAAAATAATTGAACAACTGAACGGTTAATTCATAAAAGGCAATAAATACACATAAATAATTAACTTTATTGTGTAAACACGTTCTAATAAAAAAAAATTAGATATCGGGTTGGATTGAACACCAGTCCTTACGACCCGAAATCGACGCTACTAACCACTGCACTAATCTGCTTTTCAGCATATATCTTTTCTCGGAATTACCATCTAAAATATATTTCGGGTACATACGATTATGGGATGAAGTGTGCAGGGGCCCAGACTAACACATAAGAGACCTCCAAAGCTGCTAAAAGCTGTTTCAGCAGTCGACATCTCATTTTAAAAGTAAATTATGATCAAGTATAAAAACTATATATAAAATTAGTAACTTAATTACAGAGACTGACAGGCTAATAGCAATATAATGTCCACGGCACTTTTAGTATTTCTATAATAACTCTTCGAATCTTTGTCTGAATTTAACAATTTTGGTGCCAAAGTAAAGCTGATAAAAATGATGACCAATTCCAATTATAAATTATTTAATATTTGTCTTCTGAATTTAAATTACTACGGATTGAAATCGAAATATGTTGAAATTTCACGTAAAAAAAAAATAAACAAAAACTGGTTGTCTTGATTTAACAAATACCATGTACGTTTAAACAAAACACAATAAAAATAGAAATATTAGGTAGAAATATGAAGCAATATGTCTTCCATCGGTGGCGAAAGTTTCATATTGATATGTATTGAAGTCGTTTTTCTTCTTTTAAAAATGATCTAAAAAGAGAATATGATCACACAAAAAACTTTAAGCGTAAAATTCTTCATTTCCTTAAATTTAAAAAAGAAAAAAAATAATCTCCCAAATCCAGCCCTTTCTTTTGACACCATAATCACAAAAATATGTTGTTTGATTCTGGAGTATGCGTGTTTCCATGATTTAGAAAACGCCACGTGGTCTAGTGGTAAAGCACCGAACCCGTGATCGGAGGTTCGTGTATTTCAATCCTTCGCCAAAACTACGTGGGGTGTCCTTGAGCAAGACACTTTTTCAACATATGCTTAGTACTGGTTACACACAGGAAGACTTCGAGCGTGATTTGTTTAAGTCGTAAGAACTTGTTTCACAATCGAAGTAAAATAAATAAGTTCAAACTAAACTAGAAAAAGCCAAAATGTGCCACCTGAAATTTGGACAAGAGCCTCCAGTTGCCTATCTCTGTATATATGTCTCTGACAAAATTAATCAAATTAGGTACTTTTTTTTTAATTAAGGATAATATCCCTAGATATCTAAAATTAGGCCTTTGATCCGTGGATCTCTGAAAGTAATGGTCAATGTTCCTCAGATCTCTGATAATAAATGGCCATCTTCTTCAGATCTCCAAAACCCCCGGGAAGGCCTCACCATCCAAGTTTACAAAAGTACTAATTATAAAAACATCGGTTACAATTAATATATCTAGATGTTAAACATCAGATGTTGCTAGTTTTTTAAGTTATCACCGACATATGCTTAAAACCCCCACTTAAATCTTAGAAACGCAGCCAGGTGATCATGATTTAAGACTGGTTTCAGTAAAACTGCACATAGTTTCATTGATTTTGATTTTTAACTAGATAAATAACCAGACAAATTGAGTTAAGTATTTAGGTGAAGCGTTTTTTCCATTTTTATCACTCATATCTTATCAACGTTTATAATACCCCATAACACTCAGTTATCACGTGCACGTATAGCCTTTACACATACCATGCACGTGTGCAGGCCTGTGTAAACACGATCCCATCTGTTAATAACAATTGTGTAATAGTCTGAAACAAGATATAGTATAGTAACAATGTTCATAAGTGCAGTATCTATCATGGCAATATGTATTTACATGACGGATTCAAGGGACGTAAATCAGTGAACTTTTCGTCATTCTTTGCCATTTTATTTCATGTTGTTGTTTTTTCTCAATCATATTCCCTGATTAAAGTTCTGTCTGAACGACAGCGTCACGTGTGCTCCATTTACCTGCAGGTCATCAGTTACCTGGCAATGTATAATCCGTAATCACGTGACAGCCAAAGTTTATAAAAAGAAGCTACGGCTATTGTTCTGCCTTCATTCGCTCGCGTCTGGACACAAGTTAAGTAAATTGTACTACAGAATTTCTGGTTCGCCGTTTATTTAACTTCACATCAATTTCCATATTTTCTAAGTGATTTCGTGCGTGTAATAGACATGGCTTTGCGCTTTGTTCGTTCTGTATGCAGTGTAGTGTATGAGGCTCTCTCGGCAGCTGCTGGAAAGATGTTCAGCTTGGTAAGTTTATAACATTTATTATTTTATCAATATGTACATTTCGCCTGTTTGCACGTTTTATGGTCAAATGAAACAAATCTATGCAAGCGGCAAGTCTTTAAAATTAAGCGTGCAGCCGATTCACGAAGATTCCGTGTTGGTGAGAAAAATGAAAGTTTCCTCGAACATCATTCATTTTTGGCAGAGTTGCGTTCATTTTGTAGAATGTGTCGATGATTTGATAAAAATATGTATTAAAAGACATGTGTATACCTTGCTGAAAAGATATCTGGTAGTCACAATAATGTATATTAGCCTATAACAATGGCGGATCAACCGGCGTACGCCCTTCCACCTACGTAACTCCATATTTTATGAAAATCCACTATATTTCTACTGAGAAACATGTGTGCCCATTCAGATCATGTGTTGCGCCCCTTAAGTAGGCCCCCTCTAAACTGAAATACTGGATCCGCCCCTGTTTAAGACCCTTTGCTTGAGACAGTATGCATTATATGTCATTTGTCAGCACCAGCGGATCAAGGGGTGGGGTGCCATAGCATGCAGCTCAACTAATATTTGACAAGTTAATACTATTCTGCAGTTATGGTGCAAGCCCACTAATGATTTTTGTTCTTTATTCTATAGTATATAAGGTTTGCATGCTTGTTCAGTGGGGAAGCTGCCTTTTACCACAACATCTGTGCTTGCATATTTTCTCGTAAATGCATCACTATATCACCTGGAAATATCCCTAGAATGCAGGGGATGTAAATCGATATTCTCCAAAATCCAAACCCTCTCCCCCACCCCATCTCTAGTAGCTGGTGGGGCTTGCACATCATTTTAGCTTCGGCTAAGCCACTGTTATTGTTCATAGAGACACCAAAAGGAAAGAGGTGAAATTTACATTTTATTGTTTGTCAACCTCTGCACTACCAAAATATGATGAGATCTTTTTCTGTTCAGTGTGTTCACTATTGACATAGTGAAAGTAGACTTATAAAATCATATCCAAATTTACAAGCATTCATTTTTTTCTAAATTCACAATTCAAACAAAATGACTTTCAAAATACACCAATAATGCTATTGAAATAAAAAAAAAGATGTATTAAAATAAGGAAAATGCACTTTTAAAGAAGAAGAAACACAGATTATTTACACAAACCCACAAATAAACCCACAAAAACACCACTACAACAACAACCCACAAACAAACCCACCAAAAACACCCACTACAACATCAACTCACAAACAAACCCACAAAAACACCCATTACAACAACAACCCACAAAAAAACCCATAATACAACACTACAACAACAACCTACAAACAAACCCACATAAACACCCACTATAACAACAAACCACAAACAAATCCACAAAAACACCCACTACAACAACAACCCACAAACAAACCCATAAAAACAACACTACAACAACAAATATATATATATATATAGGTACATCACTTCAAATACAAAACAATAAAATTCAGTAAGGTCATTACACCTAAAACACCAACAACAACAACAAAACTGAATATACAGGTACAACACCTGAACTACCTACAACAACAACAAAAATGAATACAAAGGTACAACACCTAAAATACCACCAACAACAAAAATGAATATACAGGTACAACACCTACATCACAAAATTACAGAATTCAATATTGTATTACACCTAAAACACCCACTACAACAACAACTATATATATATATATATATATACAGGTATACATAATATTATATAAATTATATATACAACACCTAAAACACCCACTACAACAACAAATATATATATATATATATATATATATATTATATATATATATATACACAGGTATACATAATATTATATAAATTATATATACAACACCTAAAACACCCACTACAACAGCAACTACACACACACACACACACACACACACACACACACACAAATGGAGATAATTATTTGTTAATAACCAAGACATAAATAAATGTACAGACCAGACTACGGCGAGTGAGCCTAGCTAAAATGCAAACCATAGATACAATATCAAGACCTCTGCCAAACCAATAAATTTGGTGTCGACCATGACTTATATACTATGGAATTACATGCAACACATTCTTGATTTTCAGAATTTCCATCCCTTGCTGATGTAAGAATAATTTATATGATATATGAACAAGTTTGACAGAATGGTTATTGAGAGGAAATTTCAACCATTTTTTGTCCTTTGGGCCCTTTTAGAAATTCAATTTTCCCTGCTGAACCAAATCTAATATGCTAAGACCAGACAATGCTTCAGATATGAAACTATGAATTTGTATTGAAAAATTAGATGAGAAAACTTTCATTTCCCCATACTATTCGTATATAAAACTCAAAATTCCCTTACAATCTATATACCCTAGCCCCTGAACTCCCAAAATGGTCAAACCCCATAGGCAATTATTTTATCTTTTATGAAGATATTTGACTGACTGGTTGTTGAGAAAAAACATTTATGAAAATTCCCAATATTGGCCTCCACCCTGTGGGCCCCTAATGGAAATTCAATCCTCATTATTGAAAACAGTCAAATTTACTGTTACTCAACAAAGCTTTGGATTTCCAATTGCCTCTATACGTCCCAGTGCAGGGTCCTCTGTGGCTAAATGGTCTAAGGTGCCATCTCAAGACCACTTATCTCTCACCGCTTAGGTCATAGGTTCGAGTCCCGCTTGCTCCAAAAAACTTTATGTGAGAAAGTTTGCGAGTTACTTGGGGAAGGATGGTGGTTCTACTCAGCCTGAGGTCTTCCTCCACCAGTAAAACTGGACATGCTGTATATAACATGAAATGTGATGAAAATGGCGTAAACCTCATTAAAAAAAACCTAAAAAACAAACCATCCCAGTGCCCCATGTTTTGTACAAACTTAGAACTCTTGATTATAGGGATAATCTATATCAAATATGAACAAATTTTACTGACTGGTTGTTGAGATTAAGATTTTTGTTAACCTTTGTCATCTCCACCTGGACCTTATAGAAAATCAATCCTGCTTTTTTAACTAAATTTTATTTGCTATGTTTAGTCAGGGGTGGATCCAGGATTTCAGTTATGAGTGGGTTCGCAGGTGCAGATCCAGGAATTGAATGTATATACATTTATAACTTAATTCTTTTAAATAAAGATAAAAATAATAACACAAATACCTTGAATTTTTTTTTTAAACATTTTTATTTACAAAAAAAAAATGTCATTAGGCAGGCTCGAACGGTTAGACCTCTAGATTAGTTGAAGTCAGGTCCCTGGGGTCATATTTGGGGCCACCACAGGGGTCACTGTTTTATATAGAGTTATATAGAAAAAATGTTGTAGATGCCATAGCAGCCCAATTTTTTATTGAATCTTCACCAAACTTGCACAGCAGTTATTTAATCACAACGTCTCAGACAAGTTTTTGAATTAGCGTGATTCGACTACAAATACCTCTGCCACCCTGCCACAGGGCTTATAAGCATAATTTAAGCAAAACTTTAACAAACATTTTCTCCGAAAGTTGAAGGCCTAGACCTTAGTTATTTAATGTGTAGAATTGCATGGTGGTTTCCTAAAGGATTTATTGAAGAAGAACTTACAAAAAGCATTTTCTCTGAAATGTTCATCTGTCCATTGGATGCCATTAGAGTGATTCAGGCCCTCTTGGGCCTCTTATTAGCTCTACTGATCAAAAGCCAGTAGAGCTTATGCCTTGGTAAATTGTCCGTCATCTGTCATCCATCTGTTAACCTTTTTCTTTGGCCAGTAGAGCTAAAAATGTGTGCTTCTCACCATACACTCAAATCCATGCAAAATGTTTTACAAAGTTACAAGTTTTGATTTCTTTGGTGAACATTTAAACAAGCCATTTCAAATTTTAACTTCTACCTTTGTGATTGTGTGAGGTCACATATTAATTTATGTGTCTGTGTGATTTTTTCACCTGCCAGAGAGGTACAAGTGTTTGTGTAACCACTAATTTTTTATTAAAGTTTTGCGTGGAAGTACCATCAAGGGCCATTGTTTTACTTATAAGTTTTATAACTCAGTAGTCACTGCATGTATTTGATTGAAACTTCATACAAGATATTGCAGTTATAAGACCTACTCAATTTTGTCAATTTTGTAAGTTTACTTTGATTTGTCTCAATCAAATTTGTACTTCTGTGACAAATATTCGAATAGTCAATCGCGCTGTCCCTGCAACAACTCTTGTTTTGATAGTGATGTTGTCATACTTTCTCAGCCAATGAAATCTATCCTTTTATTCTCATAAAATCATAAAAGAATGGTCTTTATGATATTGAATGTTTTAGTGTTGAGCACACCGCCTAAAGCATTCAACTACAAGGAAGTGCAAAAGCCTGGTACCCAGGAATGTAAAAGTAGATCACCATCTGAGCCAGTTAAAAGTTGCATGTTGACTGGTATAGACAACTCTGTATAAAGTCTAACCTATACATGATGGTTTCTTAGGATAGGAATATTATAAGTGCTCTCTACAGAATGTTTATGTCAGGGCCCTTAATTGTTTTACTGTTTTTAGGTTGAATTTCTGGCCCCATTACTCCTGCCCTGATATATATTCTCCCCACTCCCCCTAAATTACCCTGGAAAAAATCTTTGATTATTCTTAGGGGAGAGTTTTGTAAATAAAGATACTTAAGGAAACCTTCAATTAGTTGGGCTAATATCCCTTTTTTTTAAATTGTTATATTTTTTTTATATATGTATCATGAATTTTTCTGAATAACCACAGATACAACAAGACGTGAAAGTCCCCCAAACCCACCCCCCCCACCCCACCCCACAAGAGGTCCCTGACCTCATTCCCCTAAAGAGAAGGGAGTGCCCTACATGTTTATATGTTGTGGTTCCCGGACACTGTTATATGTTGTGGTTCCCGGACACTGTTATATGTTGTAATAACAAAATCACTGTGGATTTTATATTTCAAAACACTGGACAAATTGAATATTAGATATAAAAATTGCTGAAACTCTGCAGTTCAAGATATCAAGGTTCTAGGTTCATTTTATTCCAAACTGCTGTAAGCTTTGATGTTGTTGTACATGGAGAGCAAATCTGATATCTCATTGTCATTTGTCTCATGCTGATTCAAGTGGGAAAGTTGCATGTGACTTGTGGAGATGGGATGTACTCAAATACTGGTTAATCTTCTAGGATCCCAGGAAAGATTGGTTAGGTTAACTGATTGTCTGCAGTTCAAGGTATCAAGGTTCTAGGTTCATTTTATTCCAAACTGCTGTAAGCTTTGATGTTGTTGTATATGGAGAGCAAATCTGATATCTCATTGTCATTTGTCTCATGCTGATTCAAGTGGGAAAGTTGCCAGTGACTTGTGGAGATGGGATGTGCTCAAATACTGGTTAATCTTCTAGGATCCTAGGAAAGATTGGTTAGGTTAACTGATTGTCTGCAGTTCAAGGTATCAAGGTTCTAGGTTCATTTCATTCCAAACTGCTGTAAGCTTTGATGTTGTTGTATATGGAGAGCAAATCTGATATCTCATTGTCATTTGTCTCATGCTGATTCAAGTGGGATAGTTGCCAGTGACTTGTGGAGATGGGATGTACTCAAATACTGGTTATTCTTCTAGGATCCCAGGAAAGATTGGTTAGGTTACTGATTGTCTGCAGTTTAAGGTATCAAGGTTCTAGGTTCATTTCATTCCAAACTGCTGTAAGCTTTGATGTTGTTGTATATGGAGAGCAAATCTGATATCTCATTGTCATTTGTCTCATGTTGATTCAAGTGGGAAAGTTATCAGTGACTTGTGGAGATGGGATACTAAGTATAGCTAAGTGTACTCAAGTACAGATTTACCTTCCAGGAGCAATAATTCAAACATAATTATAATGTTTCTCATTACATACAAATTCAGATAATAAATGTAGATTGGACAAATATAAATCAAACGTTTAAATACTTTGTCAAATATATACTTGAGTAGTTCAACACAAAAAGATGGATGTATTTATTATGTATTTTGATTATAAAAGGAATTGCGAGCACTAAATTATGGTTTGAAAACGGAAATGGAAACTGTTCTGATATTAGCAAGGGGAGGACTTGGGAATACTGTGTATCATAACACATCAAAACTTCAATTGTTAGAGCTGGCCATTGTGGTCAAACATGTCTATATACATGTATATGGCAGTGCATGCTTTTCAGGTAAATGTGACCTTTACAGGTGTGTAAACATGTTGAGTTGTATCAATACAAAGGCAAACTTTTGGTGAATGTGAGCTTGGACATTTAATGTGTGAGCAAGGTCAAGTCAATTATTTCTTCACAGATCTATAGTTGTGATTGAGAACATTGAACAGTGTTTATCATGCATCTACACCATGCTTTGAATTATTATTGCTTTGTCACCTTTTGATGAGGTCATATTAAATTGGATTAGTTAAGCCTGTGGCTCTAAAACTTTGTACATGCTCAACTGAAGACTTTAATCTCATCATTTTAAAAAAAAAGTTAAAATCCCCATCGTTGCCCATTTATTTATTTATTTTTTAAAATTTTGTTTTGTTTTAAATTAAATACTTTGCCCCATTTCAACTTTTTTATCGACCCCAAGACCCTCACCCCTAAACCCCACCCCCCATCTCCACCCATTTTTTTTTTCATTTTAAAATTTTGTTATGCATTTAATCAAATATACTTTGCCCCATTTCAACTTTGTTACTGACCCCCAACCAAGACCTCGCCCATTTTATTTCTTTTGTATTATGATACTTATTCTTGTGTCTTATATTAATGTTAGCTCTATTTTTTAATGTATATCTATAATCATATGGAATATTACAGCTTTTAGGTTTAGTGTCTTGTTCACTCTGGAGCCCAAAACTGTTATTGGGCATTTAAATGAACTGCAGTTAGAGATGATGATGATGATGGTGGTGATTGTGATGACGCTGGTGTAAGCTGATGTTAGTTGGAGTTGGGAATATGGGAAAGTAGTATATTTAATGATTATAGCATGCTGATGTTACATGTAGCTGTAGTGGGGAATAAGTATAAATACTGTAGCCATAGAGATGATAATGATAATGATGATGATGAAAGTTGGAGTTGGGAATATGGGAAAGTAGTATATTTAATGATTATATCATGCTGATGTAACATGTAGCTGTAGAAGTGCATTAATATAAATACTAAAGTTAGAGATGATGATGATGATGATGATGTTGTTGTTGTTGTTGTTGTTGTTGTTGTTGTTGTTGTTGTTGTTGTTGTTGTTGTTGTTGTTGTTGTTGTTGTTGTTGTTGTTGTTGTTGTTGTTGTTGTTGTTGTTGTTGTTGTTGTTGTTGTTGTTGTTGTTGTTGTTGTTGTTGTTGTTGTTGTTGTTGTTGTTGTTGTTGTTGTTGTTGTTGTTGTTGTTGTTGTTGTTGTTGTTGTTGTTGTTGTTGTTGTTGTTGTTGTTGTTGTTGATTATGATGATGATGATGATGATGATAATGTTGTTGTTGATGATAATGTTGTTGTTGATGATGGTGATGATGATGTTGATGATAATGTTGTTGTTGATGATGATACTAGTTGGAGTTGGGTATGAGAGATAGTAGTATATATAATGATTATAGCATGCTGTTGTTACATGAAGCTGTAGTAGTGCATTAGTATAACTACTACAGTTAAAGATGATGATGATGATAATGATGATGATGTTAGTTGGAATTGGATATAATAGTAGTATATGTAATGATTATAGCATGCTGTTGTTACATGTAGCTGTAGTAGTGCATTAGTATTAATACTGCAATAAGAAATGATGATTATGATGATGATGATGATGATGATGTTACTGTAGCCACAGATGATGATGATGATGTTAGTTGGAGTTGGTAATGATTAAAGCATGCTGTTGTTACATGTAGGTGTAGTAGTGCATTAGTATAAATGCTGCAGTTAGAGATGTTGATGATGATGATGATGTTGTTGTTGATGATGTAAGTTGGAGTTTGGTATCAGGGATAGTAGTGAATGTAATGATTATAGCATGCTGATGTTACATGTAGCTGTAATAGTGCATTAGTATCAATACTGAAGGTACAGCTGATGATGATGATGATAATGTTGTTGTTGATGATGATGATAATGTTGTTGTTGATGATGTTGATGATAATGTTGTTGTTGATGATTATGATGATGATGATTATGATGATGATGATTATGATGTTGATGGTGATGATGATGATGATGATGGTGGTGGTGATGGTGATTACGCTGGTGTTAGCTGATGTTAGCTGGAGTTGGGACTATGAGAAAGTAGAATATGTAATGATTATTTCATGCTGATATTACATGTAGGTGTAGAAGTGCATAAGTATCAATACTGCAGTTAGAGATGATGATGATGATGATGATGATGATGATGATGATGATGTAAGTTGGAGTTGGGTATGATGGATAGCAGTATATGTAATGATTATAGCATGCTGATGTTACATGTATGTGTAGTAGTTCATTAGTATAAATACTGCAGTTAGAGATGTTGATGATGATGATGATTATGATGATGATGATGTTAGTTTGAGTTAGGAATGAGGGACAGTATTATATGTAATGATTATAGCATGCTGATGTAACATGTAGCTGTAGTAGTGCATTAGTATAAAAACTTCAGTTAGAAATGATGATGATGATGATGATGATGATGAATGATGATGATGATGATGATGGTGATGATGATGATGATATTAGTTGGAGTTGGGTATAAGCAATAGTAATATTATGTAAAGATTATAGCATGCTGTTGTTACATGTAGCTGTAGTAGTGCATTAGTATTAATACTGCAATAAGAAATGATGATTATGATGATGATGATGATGATGATGATGTTACTGTAGCCACAGATGATGCTGATGATAATGTTAGTTGCAGTTGGTAATGATTAAAGCATGCTAGTGTTACATGTAGGTGTAGTAGTGCATTAGTATAAATGCTGCAGTTAGAGATGTTGATGATGATGATGATGATGATGTTGTTGATGATGTTAGTTGGAGATTGGTATAAGGGATAGTAGTGAATGTAATGATTATAGCATACTGATGTTACATGTAGCTGTAGTAGTGCATTAGTATCAATACTGCAGCTAGAATTGTTGATGATGATAATGTTGTTGTTGATGATGATGATGTTGATGATAATGTTGTTGTTGATGATGATGATGATTATGACATTGATGATTATGGTGATGATGATGGAGGTGGTGGTGATGACGCTGATGTAAGTTGGAGTTTGGGAATGTGGGAAAGTAGTATATGTAATGATTATAGCATGCTGATGTTACATGTAGCTGCAGTAGTGCATTAGTATCAATACTGCAGTTAGAGATGATGATGATGATGATGATGATGATGTTAGTTGGAGTTGGGTATAAGGGATAGTAGTATAATGTAATGATTATATCATGCTGATGTTACATGTAGCTGCAGTAGTGCATTAGTATCAATACTGCAGTGAGAGATGATGATGATGATGATGATGATGATGATGATGATGATGATGTTAGTTGGAGTTGGGTATAAGGGATAGTAGTATTATGTAATGATTATATTATGCTGATGTTACATATAGCTGTAGTAGTGCATTAGTATAAATACTGCAGTTAAAGATGATGATTATGATGATTATGATGATGATGATGATGATGATGATGATGATGTAAATTTGAGTTGGGTATGATGGATAGCAGTATATGTAATGATTATAGCATGCTGATGTTACATGTAGGTGTAGTATTGCATTAGTATAAATACCACAGTTAGAGATGTTGATGATGATGATGATGATAATGATGATGATGATGTAAGTTTCAGTTGGGAATGAGGGACAGTAGTATATGTTATGATTATAGCATGCTGATGTTACATGTAGCTGTAGTAGTGCATTAGTATAAAAACTTCAGTTAGAAATGTTGATGATGATGATGAATGACGATGATGATGATGATGATGATATTGGTTTGAGTTGGGTATAAGGGATAGTAGTATTATGTAATGATTATATCATGCTGATGTTACATGTAGCTGAAGTAGTGCATTAGTATAAATACTGCAGTTAGAGATGATGATGATAATGATGTAAGTTGGAGTTGGGTATGATGGATGGCAGTATATGTAATGATTATATCATGCTGATATCACATTTAGATGTAGTAGTGCATAAGTATCAATACTGCAGTTAGAGATGATGACGATGATGATGATGATGATGATGATGATGATGATGATGATGATGATGTAAATTGGAGTTGGGTATGATGCATAGCAGTATATGTAATGATTATAGCATGCTGATGTTACATGTATGTGTAGTAGTGCATTAGTATAAATACTGCAGTTAGAGATGTTGATGATGATGATGATTATGATGATGATGATGATGTTAGTTTGAGTTGGGAATGAGGGACAGTATTATATGTTATGATTATAGCATGCTGATGTAACATGTATGTGTAGTAGTGCATTAGTATAAAAACTTCAGTTAGAAATGTTGATGATGATGATGATGATGATGAATGATGATGATGATGATGATGGTGATGATGATGATGATATTAGTTGGAGTTGGGTATAAGGAATAGTAATATTATGTAAAGATTATAGCATGCTGATGTTACATGTAGCTGAAGTAGTGCATTAGTATAAATACTGCAGTTAGAAATGATGATGATGATGATGATGATGATAATGTTGTTGTTGATGATGTAAGTTGGAGTTTGGTATGAGGGATAGTAGTGAATGTAATGATTATAGCATACTGATGTTACATGTAGCTGTAGTAGTGCATTAGTATTAATACTGCTGTAAGAAATGATGATGATGATGATGATGATGATGATGATGATGATGATGATGATGTTACTGTAGCCAGAGATGATGATGATGATGTTAATTGGAGTTGGTAATGATTAAAGCATGCTGTTGTTACATGTAGGTGTAGTAGTGCATTAGTATAAATGCTGCAGTTAGAGATGTTGATGATGAAGATGATGTTGTTGTTGATGATGTAAAGTGGAGTTTGGTATAAGGGATTATAGCATGCTGATGTTACATGTAGCTGTAGTGGGGAATTAGTATAAATACTGCAGCCAGAGAGATGATAATGATGATGATGATGATGAAAGTTGGAGTTGGGAATATGGGAAAGTAGTATATTTAATGATTATATCATGCTGATGTGACATGTAGCTGTAGAAGTGCATTAATATAAATACTAAAGTTAGAGATGATGATGATGATGATGATGATGATGTTGATGATAATGTTGTTGTTGATGATGGTGAGGACGATGTTGATGATAATGTTGTTGTTGATGATGGTGATGATGATATTAGTTGGAGTTGGGTATGAGAGATAGTAGTATATGTAATGATTATAGCATGCTGTTGTTACATGAAGCTGTAGTAGTGCATTAGTATAACTACTGCAGTTAAAGATGATGATGATGATAATGATGATGATGTTAGTTGGAATTGAATATAATAGTAGTATTTGTAATGATTATAGCATGCTGTTGCTACATATAGCTGTAGTAGTGCATTAGTATTAATACTGCAATAAAAAATGATGATGATGATGTTACTGTAGCCACAGATGATGATGATGTTATTGGAGTTGGTAATGAGTAAAGCATGCTGTTGTTACATGTAGGTGTAGTAGTGCATTGGTATAAATGCTGCAGTTAGAGATGTTGATGATGATGATGATGATGATGATGTTGTTGTTGATGATGTAAGTTGGAGTTTGGTATAAGGGATAGTAGTGAATGTAATGATTATAGCATGCTGATGTTACATGTAGCTGTAATAGTGCATTAGTATCAATACTGCAGTTAGAGGTGATGATGATGATGATAATGTTGTTGTTGATGATGATGATGTTGATGATAATGTTGTTGTTGATGATGATGATGATGATGATTATGATGTTGATGATGATGATGATGGTGGTGATGGTGATGACGCTGGTGTTAGCTGATGTTAGCTGGAGTTGGGAATATGAGAAAGTAGTATATGTAATGATTATATCATGCTGATATTACATGTAGGTGTAGAAGTGCATAAGTATCAATACTGCAGTTAGAGATGATGATGATGATGATGATGATGATGATGATGATGATGATGATGTAAGTTGGAGTTGGGTATGATGGATAGCAGTATATGTAATGATTATATCATGCTGATATCACATGTAGATGTAGTAGTGCATAAGTATCAATACTGCAGTTAGAGATGATGATGATGATGATGATGATGATGATGTAAGTTGGAGTTGGGTATGATGGATAGCAACATATGTAATGATTAAAGCATGCTGATGTTACATGTATGTGTAGTAGTGCATTAGTATAAATACTGCAATTAGAGATGTTGATGATGATGATGATTATGATGATGATGATGTTAGTTTGAGTTGGGAATGAGGGACAGTATTATATGTTATGATTATAGCATGCTGATGTAACATGTATGTGTAGTAGTGCATTAGTATAAAAACTTCAGTTAGAAATGTTGATGATGATGATGATGAATGATGATGATGATGGTGATGATGATGATGATATTAGTTGGAGTAGGGTATAAGGGATAGTAATATTATGTAAAGATTATAGCATGCAGTTTTTACATGTAGCTGTAGTTGTGCATTAGTATTAATACTGCAATAAGAAATGATGATTATGATGATGATGATGATGATGATGTTACTGTAGCCACAGATGATGATGATGATGATGATGTTAGTTGGAGTTGGTAATGATTAAAGCATTCTAGTGTTACATGTAGGTGTAGTAGTGCATAAGTATAAATGCTGCAGTTAGAGATGTTGATGATGATGGTGATGATGTTGTTGTTGATGATGTTAGTTGGAGTTTGGTATAAGGTATAGTAGTGAATGTAATGATTATAGCATATTGATGTTACATGTAGCTGTAGTAGTGCATTAGTATCAATACTGCAGTAAGAAATGATGATGATGATGATAATGTTGTTGTTGATAATGATGATGATTATGACGTTGATGATTAGGACGATGATGATGGAGGTGATGGTGATGACGCTGATGTTAGCTGGAGTTGGGAATGTGGGAAAGTAGTATATGTAATGATTAAAGCATGCTGATGTTACATGTAGCTGCAGTAGTGCATTAGTATCAATACTGCAGTTAGAGATGATGATGATGATGATGATGATGATGTTAGTTGGAGTTGGGTATAAGGGATAGTAGTATTATGTAATGATTATATCATGCTGATGATACATGTAGCTGCAGTAGTGCATTAGTATCAATACTGCAGTGAGAGATGATGATGATGATGATGATGATGATGATGACGATGTTAGTTGGAGTTGAATATAAGGGACAGTAGTATATGTTATGATTATAGCATGCTGATGTTACATGTAGCTGTAGTAGTGCATTAGTATAAAAACTGCAGTTAGAGATAATGATGATGATGATGATGATGTAAGTTGGAGTTTG
Organism: Panopea generosa; assembly: GCA_029582155.1. Lineage (NCBI taxonomy): Eukaryota > Metazoa > Mollusca > Bivalvia > Adapedonta > Hiatellidae > Panopea > Panopea generosa. Next base: position 6,328,819 of record CM055906.1, read on the forward strand.
GTATGATGGATAGTAGTATATGTAATGATTATAGCATACTGATGTTACATGTTGCTGAAGTAGTGCATTAGTATTAATACTGCAGTAAGAAATGATGATGATGATGATGATGATGTAACTTTAGACAGAGATGATGATGATGATGTTAGTTGGAGTCGGTAATGATTAAACCATGCTGTTGTTACATGTAGGTGTAGTAGTGCATTAGTATAAATGCTGCAGGTAGAGATGTTGATGATGATGATGATGATGTTGTTGTTGATGATGTAAGTTGGAGTTTGGTATGAGGGATAGTAGTGAATGTAATGATTATAGCATATTGATGTTACATGTAGCTGTAGTAGTGCATTAGTATCAATACTGCAGCTAGAATTGTTGATGATGCTGATGATGATGATGATAATGTTGTTGTTGATCATGATGATGATGATGATGTTGATGATAATGTTGTTGATGATGATGATGATGATGATGGTGGTGATAGTGATGACGCTGGTGTGAGCTGATGTTAGTTGGAGTTGGAAATATGGGAAAGTAGAATATGTAATGATTATATCATGCTGATGTTACATGTAGCTGCAGTAGTGCATTAGTATCAATAATGCAGTCAGAGATGATGATGATGATGATGTAAGTTGGAGTTGGGTAAGAGGGATAGTAGTATTATGTAATGATTATATCATGCTGATGTTACATGTAGCTGTAGTAGTGCATTAGTATAAATACCGCAGTTAGAAATGATGATGATGATGATGATGATGATGATGATGATAATGTTGTTGTTGATGATGTAAGTTAGAGTTTGGTATGTGGGATGAGGGATAGTAGTGAATGTAATGATTATAGCATACTGATGTTACATGTAGCTGTAGTAGTGCATTAGTATCAATTCTGCAGCTAGAAATGTTGATGATGCTGATGATGATGATAATGTTGTTGTTGATGATGATGATGTTGTTGATGATGATGATGATCATGATGTTGATGATGATAATGATGATCATGATGATGGTGGTGATGGTGATGACGCTGGTATTAGCTGATGTTAGCTGGAGTTGGGAATATGAAAAAGTAGTATATGTAATGATTATAGCATGCTGATGTTACATGTAGGTGTAGAAGTGCATAAGTATCAATACTGCAGTTAGAGATGATGATGATGATGATGATGATGATGATGATGATGATGATGATAACAATGATGATGATGATGATGACGATGTAAGTTGGAGTTGGTTATGATGGATAGCAGTATATGTAATGATTATATCCTGCTGATGTTACATGTACGTGTAATAGTGCATTAGTATAAATACTGCAGTTAGAGATGATGGTGATGATGATGACGATGTAAATTGGAGTTGGGTATGATGGATAGCAGTATATGTAATGATTATAGCATGCTGATGTTACATGTAGCTGTAGTAGTGCATAAGTATAAATACTGCAGTTAGAGATGATGATGATGATGATGATGATGATGATATAAGTTGGCGTTGGGTATGATGGATAGCAGTATATGTAATGATTATAGCACGCTGATGTTACATGAAGGTGTAGTAGTGCATTAGTATAAATATCGCAGTTAGAGATATTGATGATGATGATGATGATTATGATGTTAGTTTGAGTTGGGAATGAGGGACAGTAGTATATGTTATGATTATAGCATGCTGATGTTACATGTAGCTGTAGTAGTGCATTAGTATAAAGACTTCAGTGAGAAATGTTGATGATGATGATGAATGAATGATGATGATGGTGTTAGTTGGAGTTGGGTATAAGGGATAGTAGTATTATGTAATGATTATATCATGCTGATGTTACATGTAGATGTAGTAGTGCATCAGTATAAATACTGCAGTTAGAGATGATGATGTTGATGATGATGATGATGATGATGATGATGATGATGATGATGTAAGTTGGAGTTGGGTATGATGGATGGCAGTATATGTAATGATTATAGCATGCTGATGTTACATGTATGTGTAGTAGTGCATTAGTATAAATACTGCAGTTAGAGATGATGATGATGATGATGATGATGATGATGATGATGAAAATGATGATGATGACAATGTTTTTGTTGATGAAGTAAGTTGGAGTTTGGTATGAGGGATAGCAGTGAATATAATGATTATAGCATACTGATGTTACATGTAGCTGTAGTAGTGCATTAGTATTAATACTGCAGTTAGAGATGATGATGATGATGATGATGATGATGATGATGATGATGATGATGATGTAAGTTGGAGTTGGGTATGATGGATAGCAGTATATGTAATGATTATAGCATGCTGATGTTACATGTATGTGTAGTAGTGCATTAGTATAAATACTGCAGTTAGAGATGATGATGATGGTGATGATGATGATGATGATAATGTTGTTGTTGATGATGTAAGTTGGAGTTTGGTATGAGGGATAGTAGTGAATGTAATGATTATAGCATGCTGATGTTACATGTAGCTGTAGTAATGCATTAGTATCAATACTGCAGCTAGAAATGTTGATGATGCTGATGATGATAATAATGTTGTTGTTGATGATGATAATGTTGTTGTTGTTGATGATGATGATGATGATGATGATGATGATGATCGGGATGATGGTGATGATGATTATGATGATGGTGGTGATGGTGATGACGCTGGTGTTAGCTGATGTTAGTAGGAGTTGGGAATATGGGAAAGTAGTATATGTAATGATTATAGCATGCTTATGTTACATGTAGCTGCAGTAGTGCATTATTATCAATACTGCAGTTAGAGATGATGATGATGATGATGATGATGATGATGATGGTGATGGTGATGATGATGATGATGATGATGATGATGATGATGGTGATGGTGGTGGTGGTGGTGGTGGTGGTGGTGGTGGTGATGATGATGATGATGATGATGATGATGATGATGTTAGTTGGAATTGGGTATAAGGATAGTAGTATTATGTAATGATTATACCATGCTGATGTTACATGTAGCTGTAATAGTGCATTAGTATAAATACTGCAGTTAGAGATGATGATGATGATGATGATGATGATGATGATGATGTAAGTTGGAGTTGGGTATGATTGATAGCAGTATATGAATTGATTATAGCATGCTGATGTAACATGTATGTGTAGTAGTGCATTAGTATAAATACTGCAGTTAGAGATGATAATGATGATGTTGATGATGATGTTGTTGTTAATGATGTATGTTGGAGTTTGGAATGAGGGATAGTAGTGAAAGTAATGATTATAGCATACTGATGTTACATGCAGCTGTAGTAGAGCTTAGTATCAATACTGCAGCTACAAATGTTGATGATGCTGCTGATGATGATAATGTTGTTGTTAATGATAAGGATGATAATGTTGTTGTTGATGATGATGATGATGATGATGATGGTGGTGATGGTGATGAAGCTGGTGTTAGCTGATGTTAGTTGGAGTTGGGAATATGAGAAAGTAGTGTATGTAATGATTATATCATACTGATATTACATGTAGGTGTAGAAGTGCATAAGTATCAATACTGCAGTTAGAGATGATGATGATGATGATGATGATGATGATGATGATGATGATGATAACGATGATGATGATGTAAGTTGGAGTTGGGTATGATGGATAGCAGTATATGTAATGATAATATCATGCTGATGTTACATGTATGTGTGATAGTGCATTAGTATAAATACTGCAGTTAGAGATGATGATGATGATGATGATGATGATGATGGAAGTTGGAGTTGGGTATGATGGCTAGCAGTATATGTAATGATTATAGCATGCTGATGTTACATGTATGTGTAGTAGTGCATTAGTATAAATACTGCAGTTAGAGATGTTGATGATGATGATGATGATTATGATGATGTTGATGTTAGTTTGAGTTGGGTATGAGGGACAGTATTATATGTTATGATTATAGCATGCTGATGTTACATGTAGCTGTAGTAGACCATTATATAAAAGCCTCAGTTAGAAATGTTGATGATGATGATGATGATGTTGTTGTTGATGATGTAAGTTGGAGTTTGGTATAAGGGATAGTAGTGAATGTAATGATTATAGCATGCTGATGTTACATGTAGCTGTAGTAGTGCATTAGTATAAAAACCTCAGTTAGAAATGTTGATGATGATGATGAATGTTGATGATGATGATGTTAGTTGAAGTTCGGTATAAGGGATAGTACTATTATGTAATGATTATATCATGCTGATGTTACATGTAGCTGTAGTTGTGCATTAGTATAAATACTGCAGTTAGAGATGATGATGATGATGATGATGATGATGATTATGTTGTTGTTGATGATGTAAGTTGGAGTTTGGTATAAGGGATAGCAGTGAATGTAATGATTATAGCATGCTGATGTTAATGTAGCTGTAGTAGTGCATTAGTATAAAAACCTCAGTTAGAAATGTTGATGATGATGATGAATGTTGATGATGATGATGTTAGTTGGAGTTGGGTATAAGGGATAGTACTATTATGTAATGATTATATCATGCTGATGTTACATGTAGCTGTAGTAGTGCATTAGTATTGATACTGCAGTAAGAAATGATGATGATGATGATTATGATGATGATGATGTTAGTTGGAGTCGGTAATGATTAAAGCATGTTGTTGTTACATGTAGGTGTAATAGTGCATTAGTATAAATGCTGCAGTTAGAGATGTTGATGATGATGTAAGTTGGAGTTTGGTATAAGGGATAGTAGTGAATGTAATGATTATAGCTTACTGATGTTACATGTAGCTGTAGTAGTGCATTAGTATCAATACTGCAGCTAGAATTGTTGATGATGCGGATGATGATGATGATAAATTTGTTGTTGATGATGATGATGATAATGTTGTTGTTGATGATGATGATGATGATGACGATAATGTTGTTGTTGATGATGATGATGATGGTGGTGATGGTGATGACGCTGGTGTTAGCTGATGTTAGCTGGAGTTGAAAATATGAGAAAGTTGTATATGTAATGATTATATCATGCTGATATTACATGTAGGTGTAGAAGTGCATAAGTATCAATACTGCAGTTAGAGATGATGATGATGATGATGATGATGATGATGATGATGATGTTGACTATGATGATGTAAGTTGGAGTTGGGTATGATGGATAATAGTTGATGTAATGACTATAGCATGCTGATGTTACATGTAGGTGTAGTAGTGCATAAGTATCAATACTGCAGTTAGAGATGTTGATGATGCTGGTGATGATGGTAATGTACTTGATGATGATGATGATTATGATGAATATGATGATGATGATGGTTGTGATGGTGATGACGCTGGTGTTAGCTGATGTAAGTCGGATTTGGGAATATGGGAAAGTAGTTTATCTAATGATTATAGCATGCTGATGTTACATGTAGGTGTAGTTGTGCATTAGTATAAATACTGCAGCTAGAGATGTGGATGGTGATGATGATGATGATGATGATGATGATGATGATATTAGTTGAAGTTGGGTATGAGAGATAGTAGTATATGTAATGATTATAGCATGCTGATGTTTCATGTAGCTGTAGTAGTGTATTGGTATAAATACTGCAGTTAGAGATGATGATGATGACAATAACGATGATGATGATGTTCGCTGTTGTTGGGTATAATGGATAGTAGTATATGTAATGATTATAGCATGCTGTTGTTACATGAAGCTGTAGTAGTGTATAAGTATAAATACTGCAGTTACAGATGATGATGATGATGATGATGATGATGATGATGATGATGATGATGATGATGTGATGTGATGTTAGTTTGAGTAGGATATAATAGTTAGTATATATAATGATTATAGCATGCTGTTGTTACATGTATCTGTAGTAGTGCATTAGTATTAAAACTGCAATAAGAAATGATGATGATGATGATGATGATGATGATGATGATGATGATGTAAGTTGGAGTTGGGTATGATGGATAGCAGTATATGTAATGATTATAGCATGCTGATGTTACATGTATGTGTAGTAGTGCATTAGTATAAATACTGCAGTTAGAGATGTTGAAGATGATGATGATGATAATGATGATGATGATGTTAGTTTGAGTTGGGAATGAGGGACAGTAGTATATGTTATGATTATAGCATGCTGATGTTACATGTAGCTGAAGTAGTGCATTAGTATAAAAACTTCAGTTAGAAATGTTGATGATGATGATGAATGATGATGATGATGATCATGATAATGATGTTAGTTGGTGTTGGGTATAAGGGTTAGTAGTATTATGTAATGATTATATCATGCTGATGTTACATGTATGAGTAGTAGTGCATCAGTATAAAAATCTCTGTTAGAAATGTTGATGATGATGATGAATGTTGATGATGATGATGTTAGTTGGAGTTGGGTATAAGGGATAGTACTATTATGTAATGATTATATCATGCTGATGTTACATGTAGGTGTTGTAGTGCATTAGTATAAATGCTGCAGTTAGAGATGTTGATGATGAAGATGATGTTGTTGTTGATGATGTAAGTTGGAGTTTGGTATAAGAGATAGTAGTGAATGTAATGATTATAGCATAATGATGTTACATGTAGCTGTAGTAGTGCATTAGTATTAATACTGCAGTAAGAAATGATGATGATGATGATGATGATGATGTTACTGTAGCCAGAGATGATGATGATGATGTTAGTTGGAGTTGGTAATAATTAAAGCATGCTGTTGTTACCTGTAGGTGTAGGAGTGCATTAGTATAAATGCTGCAGTTAGAGATGTTGATGATGAAGATGATGTTGTTGATGATGTAAGTTGGAGTTTGGTATAAGGGATATTAGTGAATATAATGGTTATAGCATACTGATGTTACATGTAGCTGTAGTAGTGCATTAGTATCAATACTGCAGCTAGAATTGTTGATGATTATGATGATGATTATGTTGTTTTTGATGATGATGATGTTGATGATACTGATGTTGTTGATGATGATGATGATGATGATGATGATTATCATGTTGATAATTATGATGATGATGGTGGTGGTGATGATGATGATGCTGGTGTTAGCTGATGTTAGTTGGAGTTGGGAAAATGGGAAAGTAGTATATGCAATGATTATATCATGCTGATATTACATGTAGGTGTAGAAGTGCATACGTATCAATACTGCAGTTAGAGATGATGATGATGATGATGATGATGATGATGTAAGTTGGAGTTGGGTATAAGGGATAGTAGTGTATGTAATGATTATATCATGCTGATGTTACATGTAGCTGCAGTAGTGCATTAGTATCAATACTGCAGTTAGAGATGATGATGATGATGATGATGATGATGATGATGATGATGATGGTGATGTTAGTTGGAGTTGGGTATGATGGATAGCAGTAAAGGTAATGATTATATCATGCTGATGTTACATGTATGTGTAGTAGTGCATTAGTATAACTACTGCTGTTAGAGATGATGATGATGATGATGATGATGATGATGATGATGATGGTGATGATGATGATGATGATGATGATGATGATGATGTTGATGCTAATGTTGTTGTTGATGATGTAAGTTGGAGTTTGGTATGAGGGATAGTAGTGAATGTAATGACTATAGCATGCTGATGTTACATGTAGGTGTAGTATTGCATAAGTATCAATACTGCAGTAAGAGATGTTGATGATGCTGGTGATGATGATAATGTTGTTGATGATGATGATGATTATGATGAATATGATGATGATGATGGTTGTGATGGTGATGACGCTGGTGTTAGCTGATGTTAGTCGGATTTGGGAATATCGGAAAGTAGTTTATCTAATGATTATAGCATGCTGATGTTACATGTAGGTGTAGTTGTGCATTAGTATAAATACTGCAGCTAGAGATGTGGATGGTGATGATGATGATGTTAGTTGGTGTTGGGTATAAGAGATAGTAGTTTATGTAATGACTATAGCATGCTGATGTTACATGTAGCTGTAGTATTGCATTAGTATAAATACCGCAGTTAGTGATGTTGATGCTGCTGCTGCTTCTGCTGATGATTATGATGATGATGATGATATTAGTTGAAGTTGGGTATGAGAGATAGTAGTATATGAAATGATTATAGCATGCTGATGTTTCATGTAACTGTAGTAGTGTATTGGTATAAATACTGCAGTTAGAGATGATGATGATGACAATAACGATGATGATGATGTTCGCTGTTGTTGGGTATAATGGATAGTAGTATATGTAATGATTATAGCATGCTGTTGTTACATGAAGCTGTAGTAGTGCATAAGTATAAATACTGCAGTTAGAGATGATGATGATGATGATGATGATGATGATGATGATGATGATGTGATGTGATGTTAGTTGGAGTTGGATATAATAGTAGTATATATAATGATTATAGCATGCTGTTGTTACATGTATCTGTAGTAGTGCATTAGTATTAATACTGCAATAAGAAATGATGATGATGATGATGATGATGATGATGATGATGATGACGATGATGTAAGTTGGAGTTGGGTATGATGGATAGCAGTATATGTAATGATTATAGCATGCTGATGTTACATGTATGTGTAGTAGTGCATTAGTATAAATACTGCAGTTAGAGATGTTGACGATGATGATGATGATGATGTTAGTTTGAGTTGGGAATGAGGGACAGTAGTATATGTTATGATTATAGCATGCTGATGTTACATGTAGCTGTAGTAGTGCATTAGTATAAAAACTTCAGTTAGAAATGTTGATGATGATGATGATGATGATGATGATGATGATGGTGATGATGATGATGTTAGTTGGAGTTGGGTATAAGGGTTAGTAGTATTATGTAATGATTATATCATGCTGATGTTACATGTATGTGTAGTAGTGCATTAGTATAAAAATCTCAGTTAGAAATGTTGATGATGATGATGAATGTATATGATGATGATGTTAGTTAGAGTTTGGTATAAGGGATAGTACTATTATGTAATGATTATATCATGCTGATGTTACATGTAGGTGTAGTAGTGCATTAGTATAAATGCTGCAGTTAGAGATGTTGATGATGAAGATGATGTTGTTGTTGATGATGTAAGTTGGAGTTTGGTATAAGGGATAGTAAGTGAATGTAATGATTATAGCATACTGATGTTACATGTAGCTGTAGTAGTGCATTAGTATTAATACTGCAGTAAGAAATGATGATGATGATGATGTCGATGATGATGATGATGTTACTGTAGCCAGAGATGATGATGATGATGTTAGTTGGAGTTGGTAATAATTAAAGCATGCTGTTGTTACATGTAGGTGTAGAAGTGCATTAGTATAAATGCTGCAGTTAGAGATGTTGATGATGAAGATGATGTTGTTGATGATGTAAGTTGGAGTTTGGTATAAGAGATATTAGTGAATATAATGATAATAGCATACTGATGTTACATGTAGCTGTAGTAGTGCATTAGTATCAATACTGCAGCTAGAATTGTTGATGATTATGATGATGATTATGTTGTTGTTGATGATGATGATGATGATGATGATACTTATGTTGTTGATGATTGTGATGATGATGATGATTATCGTGTTAATAATTATTATGATGGTGGTGGTGGTGGTGATGATGATGACGCTGGTGTTAGCTGATGTTAGTTGGAGTTGGGAAAATGGGAAAGTAGTATATGTAATGATTATATCATGCTGATATTACATGTAGGTGTAGAAGTGCATAAGTATCATTACTGCAGTTAGAGATGATGATGATGATGATGATGATGATGATGATGTAAGTTGGAGTTGGGTATAAGGGATAGTAGTGTATGTAATGATTATATCATGCTGATGTTACATGTAGCTGCAGTAGTGCATTAGTATCAATACTGCAGTTAGAGATGATGATGATGATGATGATGATGATGATGATGATGATGATGATGATGTTAGTTGGAGTTGGGTATGATGGATAGCAGTAAAGGTAATGATTATATCATGCTGATGTTACATGTATGTGTAGTAGTGCATTAGTATAAATACTGCAGTTAGAGATGATGATGATGATGATGATGATGATGATGATGTTGATGCTAATGTTGTTGTTGATGATGTAAGTTGGAGTTTGGTATGAGGGATAGTAGTGAATTTAATGATTATAGCATATTGATGTTACATGTAGCTGTAGTAGTGCATTAGTATCAATACTGATGCTAGAAATGTTGATGATTCTGATGATGATGATAATGTTGTTGTTGATGATGATGATGATGATGATGATTATAATGTTGATGATGATGATGGTGGTGATAGTGATGACGCTGGTGTTAGCTGATGTTAGCTGGAGTTGGGAATATGAGAAAGTAGTATATGTAATAATTATATCACGCTGATGTTACATGTATGTGTAGAAGTGCATAAGTATCAATACTGCAGTTAGAGATGATGATGATGATGATGATGATGATGATGATGATGATGATGATGGTGGTGGTGATGGTGATGACGCTGGTGTTAGCTGGAGTTGGGAATATGAGAAAGTAGTATATGTAATGATTATATCATGCTGATGTTACATGTAGCTGTAGTAGTGCATAAGTATCAATACTGCAGTTAGAGATGATGATGATGATGATGATGATGATGATGATGGTGGTGATGGTGATGACGCTGGTGTTAGCTGATGTTAGCTGGAGTTGGGAATATGAGAAAGTAGTTTATGTAATGATTATATCTTGCTGATATTACATGTCGGTGTAGAAGTGCATAAGTATCAATACTGCAGTTAGAGATGATGATGATGTTGATGATGATGATGATGATGATGATGATTATGGTGATGATGATGATGGTGATGATAATGTTGTTGTTGATAGTGATGATGATGATGTTGATGATGATGATGATGATAATGTTGCTGTTGATGATGATGATGCTCATGATTTTGATGATGATGATGATGATGATGGTGGTGATGGTGATGATGCTGGTGTTAGCTGATGTTAGCTGGAGTTGGGAATATGAGAAAGTAGTTTATGTAATGATTATATCTTGCTGATATTACATGTAGGTGTAGAAGTGCATAAGTATCAATACTGCAGTTAGAGATGATGATGATGATAATGTTGTTGTTGATGGTGATGATGATGATGTTGATGATAATGTTGTTGTTGATGATGATGATGATGATGATGATTATGATGTTGATGATGATGATGATGATGATGATGGTGGCGATGGTGATGATGCTGGTGTTAGCTGGAGTTGGGAATATGGGAAAGTAGTATATGTAATGATTATATCATGCTGATATTACATGTAGGTGTAGAAGTGCATAAGTATCAATACTGCAGTTAGAGATGATGATGATGATGATGATGATGATGATGATGATCTAAGTTTGACTTGGGTATGATGGATAGCAGTATATGTAATGATTATAGCATGATATTACATGTAGGTGTAGAAGTGCATTAGTATAAATACTGCAGTTAGAGATGATGGTGATGTTGATGATGCTGATGATGATGATGATGATGTAAATTGGAGTTGGGTATGATGAATAGCAGTATATGTTATGATTATAGCATGCTGATGTTACATGTAGCTGTAGTAGTGCATTAGTATAAAAACTTCAGTTAGAAATGTTGATGATGATGTTGATGAATGATGATGATGATGATGACGAAGTTAGTTGGATTTGGGTATAAGGGATAGTAGTATTATGTAATGATTATATCATGCTGATGTTACATGTAGCTGTAGTAGTGCATTAGTATAGATACTGCAGTTAGAGATGTTGATGATGCTGTTGATGATGATGTTGTTAATGATGATGATGATGATGATTATGATTATGATGAATATGATGATGGTGGTGATGGTTATGATGCTGGTGTTAGCTGATGTTTTTCGGATTTGGGTATATTGGAAAGTAGTTTATCTAATGATTATAGCATGCTGATGTTACATGTAGGTGTAGTTGTGCATTAGTATAAATACTGTAGCTAGAGATGTTGATGATGATGATGATGTTAGTTGGAGTTTGGTATAAGTGATAGTAGTTTATGTAATATTTATAGCATGCTGATGTTACATGTAGCTGTAGTATTGCATTAGTATAAATAATGCAGTTAGAGATGATGATGATGATGATGAGGAAGATGATGATGATGATGATGATGATGATGTTAGTTGGAGTTGGCTATAATAATAGTATATGTAATGATTATAGCATGCTGTTGTTACATGTAGCTGTAGTAGTGCATTAGTATAAATACTGTAGCTAGAGATGATGATGTTGATGATGATGACAATAATGTTGTTGATGATGATGATGATTATGATGAATATGATGATGATGATGGTGGTGATGGTGATGACGCTGGTGTAAGTTGATGTTAGTCGGATTTGGGAATATCGGAAAGTAGTTAATCTAATGATTAAAGCATGTTGATGTTACATGTAGGTGTAGTTGTGCATTAGTATTAATACTGCAGCTAGAGATGTGGATGATGATGATGATGATGATGATGATGATGTTAGTTGGAGTTTGGTATAAGTGATAGTAGTTTATGTAATATTTATAGCATGCTGATGTTACATGTAGCTGTAGTATTGCATTAGTATAAATAATGCAGTTAGAGATGATGATGATGATGATGATGATGAGGAAGATGATGATGATGATGATGATGTAAGTTGGAGTTGGCTATAATAATAGTATATGTAATAATTATAGCATGCTGTTGTTACATGTAGCTGTAGTAGTGCATTAGTATAAATACTGTAGCTAGAGATGATGATGTTGATGATGATGACAATAATGTTGTTGATGATGATGATGATTATGATGAATATGATGATGATGATGGTGGTGATGGTGATGACGCTGGTGTAAGTTGATGTTAGTCGGATTTGGGAATATCGGAAAGTAGTTAATCTAATGATTAAAGCATGTTGATGTTACATGTAGGTGTAGTTGTGCATTAGTATTAATACTGCAGCTAGAGATGTGGATGATGATGATGATGATGATGATGATGATGATGATGATGATGATGTTAGTTGGAGTTTGGTATAAGTGATAGTAGTTTATGTAATATTTATAGCATGCTGATGTTACATGTAGCTGTAGTATTGCATTAGTATAAATAATGCAGTTAGAGATGATGATGATGATGATGATGATGATGATGATGATGAGGAAGATGATGATGATGATGATGATGATGTTAGTTGGAGTTGGTTATAATAATAGTAACTGTAATGATTATAGCATGCTGTTGTTACATGTATAAATACTGTAGCTAGAGATGATGATGTTGATGATAATGATGTAAGTTGGAGTTGGGTGTAAGTTATTATATATAATTATGATGATGATGATATTGTAGTTGATGATGATGATGATGATGATGATGAGGTTGATGTTGATGTTAGCTGGAATTGGGAATATGGGATAGTAGTGTATGTAATGATTTTATCTTGCCGATGTTACATGTATCTGTAGTATTGAATTATTACTAGTACTGCAGTTTGAGATGATGTCAGTCAGTCTTTAATTCTATCCATCTCTGTTTATATATCTGCTCTGTGTATGCTAAAGAATTTTTATGAAACTTGAAAATACTTGGCTACCTTTGTTTGGTATTCAATCATATACTCTGCCCAATTTCCACTTTGTTACTGACCCCAAGAACCTCACCCCCTCTGTACCTATTTTTTGTTAAATTTTGTTTTGTATTAAGTCAAATACTCTGCTCCATTTCAATTTTTTGTCACAAACCCTAAGCACCATCCCCACCCGCAGCCCAAGTGTTTTAAAAAAAAAAATTGTTTTAAACTAAATACTTTGTCCATTTCAGCTTTGTTACTAACCCCAAGGACCGCACCCTCCTGTCATTTGTTTGTTTTTAATCTTATTTTGAATTAGATACCCTGCCCTTCTACTATTTGGCTAATATTAAAGATGGTTTCATTGATGGAGATAAATCTGGTTTTTTTTCATTGTGCATATAATATACTGTTCTGTAACAAGGCTAGAATAGTCGAGTTAACGTTGTTCTTCGACAGCTCTTGTTATACCTGTGCATTGCTAGTTTCACCATGTCTGTCTATCTGTCCATCTGTAAACAGTTTTGTCTAGGCTGTAATTTCTTCATTAATATTCACACTTGGCCTTGCAAGAGGATTGAACTCATGACCCTCCAATCCTAAACCTGTCAGATGCTCTGCCACTGACATTCAAAGTTTAGTTGTTAAACATTTTATTGAAACTTTTCTTTTTCTATTTTCAGGTGACTGGTACCTGTACCATGCCAAGTGAGGATCAACATCCAGTTGCTGATGAGGTACCTCAGGTAGTTGTAGTTAGGGCTCCTGTTGCTGTGGCAGACCCCGCCCCGGTAGGTTCGTGTGTCTCTGTCCGTCGCTGTATCCGTCCGTCCGTTGCTACTGACCATACGGCTGTATGCGTCAGACCCACAGCCTGTGTTGCTGTCCCTCGGACTGCTTCTCCTCCCGCCGTTGTCCGTGTCAGGCTTGCCGAGCCTGTTCAGCTTGCTCCAGTTCAGCTTTTTGTTGTTCACCCCCCACCCGTCCGTGAAGCAGTCCCTGCACCACCGGCACCCCTTAGGCGCTCTACTCGAGCTAGACGACCCCCCCTCAGATACAGCGACACTCCAGTTAGGGTTAGGGTAGTCCCAGCCTCTGTTCTAGAGGTTAGGACTAGGTTAGGAAGGGTGTCTCGCCGTCCGGACAGGTTGTCGTATTGATAGTTTTGTAGGGGATTTCTGTGGCTGGGAAGTAGGTTAGGTATTAATCTATTAATCTATTAATCTAATTTGTTGTACAATTTTTTAGTAAGATCATTTTTAATTTGTTGTACAATTTTTTAGTAAGATCATTTTTAATTTGTTTAATGGTTTTCAAGACTGTTCAAGGCATTTTTTTTATCTCCATAGAGGTGTGGGTATGATGTATTTCCATATTTATCATACATTTTTTTTCCTGTTTTGTCTATTCATTTAGCCATAGATTTCCCCTATGTATGTAGTCAGTTATTTGAATAGAAGTCTTGAGTCGCAGATTAAACTGTAATGTAATGGGATCACTAAGGTGGCTGTTTCTTAATTAAGTTCATTTATTTTAAGTTTTTAGTTGCTTAATATTATAAAGGGTTTATCACTTTGTTTTGTATTTGACATACTTAATGTAATTTTATAGAATGTTAGGCTGTATGGGTCTTCACTCACTGAAGATTCCCATATTCTATATAGACATCCAGGGTGAGTTTCTATGCAGTCTCGAGATGTGTTTGCTGTGACAACAACAATGGTCATTTTTATATGTATTATTGTAAAAAGGTATTTAGGACTTTTTAAGCATAAATACTTGTTTCAACAAACAGTTTTTTCAGAAGAAATTTGATTTCAACTTTCATTAAGTTATTTCTTACTTTAATAATAAATGTGTTGCGGACCACAACACTTGTTACTTTCATTAAAACTTTAAGATTAATATGTGGTGTTTTATTTGTTTTCAAATTATTTTTTGTGTTAATAATGGAACTTATTCTTTTAAATACATGTAGTTTTTTTCCCATTCCTTTGATCATAGAATAGATTCCTATGATTCTGTCGCAAGCTTAGAAGAGATGGTTCTGATAATTAAACAGAGTTGTCTGAATGGCGCGTTAGACAGATTTCAGTGAAGCTGTTGAGGCCCCTTTGTCAACAGTTTTATCTCTATGAGTCTTTCCAATGAAGATATCTCTGTATATCATTATCTTCTCTTTTGAGAATGTGGAAGTTTTATAGTCGCTATTTGATTGTTCAAATGGAAAAAATGGACTCCAACTAACTTCTCTGCTCTCTTGGGAAGTTTTACAAAAATAAAGATGAAGTAGGATAATCAAGCTTAGATTTTAGAGTCCATTATTTATTTCCCTACTCTCTTAGGAAAGTTAAATTCATTGCTGTAGTAATTGCACTAGTCAGTGATTTCTTGTATTTTATGAAATCATTTGCCTAATACACAATTACTTAACTGTACTTTTTTTTAAAGATTTCTAGTATAAGATATTTTTTCATTCCTAAGATCATAAAATAGATTTCTATGCTTTTTTATCACAGTCAAACCACCTCTGCATATCATACTCTTATTTTTTTTAATGTTTCATTAATAATTATATGGTTTTCACTCACTGAAGACTAAATGAGGTATTTAATCTGCAACAATAGGCTTCTGTTTGATAATTGAATTTCTGTTTTCAGTGAACTATTGTATTTCATTGTGACAGAATGTAGTAGTATTGTTCTGATAGTACTGTACTGTACTGTACTGTACTGTACTGTACTGTATTGCACTTTAATGTATTGTAGTTATAATAATAAAGGAGTATTGTGACTGACATATTGTATTGTATTGTGTAATATTGTAGTATATTGTATTGTATTGCATTGTATTGTATTGTGACCGCGGCGTGGTCTTGTGGTAGAGCGTCCGCCTCGCATGCGGAAGGTCGTGGGTTCGATCCCCAGCCGGGTCATACCAAAGACTTTAAAAATGGTACTAGAAGCTTCCTCGCTTGACGCTCAGCATTTAGAGGAGAGTTCTAGGTCTGGTCGGCCCGGTGTCAGTATAATGTGACTGGGTGGGGTATCATACCATGTGTCTGCGGCATGATATTCCAGTGTGACAGCGCTCAGAATACTGTCTCAAGTAGACACCGTCGCGATATGACTGAAAAATTGTATTGCTTTGTATTGTATTGTATTGCACTTTAATGTATTGTAGTTATAGTAATATAGGAGTATTGTGACTGACATATTGTATTGTATTGTATTGTATCATATTGCAAGTCATAGTGAATTGTAATTTACAGTATTAGCTGCAAGAGTATTATCGTAGTAGAAGTGTTTTGTGTCACATCAAAGGGTTTATCATGTATATATATATATATACCTGTGTACTGTAGTTTTGTTTGATACATTGCAGTTTTTACCAATCATTTACCAATGTTGGATTGCTGCTGTTGTGGTGAAGAGATGCTGTTCCATGGGTCCTGCCGATGGTGATGGTGCTGTTATGGTGAAGAGATGCTGTTCCATGGGTCCTGCCGATGGTGATGGTGCTGTTGTGGTGGTGGATGCTGTACCATGGGTCCTGAGGAAGCATGTTGTTTGTGTTGAGAGATATGTGGGGTTGGATAGGTAGTGTGTTGTGTTGTATGGTTGTTGATGGTGTGGTGTACTATGTGGAGTGGTCGGTTATTGGTGGTGCACTGTGGTGTACTATGTGGAGTGGTAGGTTATTGGTGGTGCACTGTGGTGTACTATGTGAAGTGGTCGGTGGTTGGTGGTGTGGTGTGCTATGTGGAGTGGTGGGTTGTTGGTGGTGCACTGTGGTGTACTATGTGGAGTGGTAGGTTGTTGGTGGTGTGGTGTGCTATGTGGAGTGGTAGGTTGTTGGTGATGCACTGTGGTGTACTATGTGGAGTAGTCGGTGGTTGGTGGTGTGGTGTGCTATGTGGAGTGGTGGGTTGTTAGTTGTGCACTGTGGTGTACTATGTGGTGTTGGTGGTGCACTGTGGTGTGCTATGTGGAGTGGTAGATTGTTGGTGGTTCACTGTGGTGTACTATGTGGAATGGTAGGCTGTTGATGGTGTGTGATGGTGTGGTGTACTATGTGGAGTGGTAGGTTATTGGTGGTGCACTGTGGTGTACTATGAGGAGTGGTCGGTGGTTGGTGGTGTGGTGTGCTATGTGGAGTGGTAGGTTAATGGTGGTGCACTGTGGTGTACTATGTGGAGTGGTAGATTGTTGGTGGTGTTGTATGCTATGTGGAGTGGCGGGTTGTTGATGCTGCAGTGTGGTGTACTATGTGGAGAGGTCAGTTGTTGGTGGTGCACTGTGGTGTACTATGTGGAGTGGTAGGTTGTTGGTGGTGCACTGTGGTGTACTATGTGGAGTGGTCGGTGGTTGGTGGTGTGGTGTGCTATGTGGAGTGGTAGGTTGTTGGTGGTGTACTTCGGTGTACTATGTGGAGTGGTCGGTTGTTGATGATGTGGTGTACTATGTGGAGTGGTCGGTTGTTGGTGGTGCACTGTGGTAAACTATGTAGAGTGGTGGGTTGTTGGCGGTGTACTATGTGGAGTGGTAGGTTATTGGTGGTGCACTGTGGTGTAGTATGTGGAGTGGTTGTTGTTGATGGTGTGTGATGGTGTGGTGTACTATGTGGAGTGGTAGGTTATTGGTGGTGCACTGTGGTGTACTATGTGGAGTGGTCGGTGATTGGTGGTGTGGTAGGTTGTTGGTGGTGCACTGTGGTGTACTATGTGGAGTGGTGGGTTGTTGATGGTGCACGATGGTGTGGTGTACTATGTGGAGTGGTAGGTTATTGGTGGTGTACTATGTGGAATGGTCGGTGGTTGGTGGTGTGGTGTGCTATGTTAAGTGGTAGGTTGTTGGTGGTGCACTGTGGTGTACTATGTGGAGTGGTAGATTGTTGGTGGTTCACTGTGGTGTACTATGTGGAGTGGTAGGCTGTTGATGGTGTGTGATGGTGTGGTGTACTACGTGGAGTGGTAGGTCATTGGTGGTGCACTGTGGTGTACTATGTGGAGTGGTCGGTGGTTGGTGGTGTGGTGTGCTATGTGGAGTGGTGGGTTGTTGATGGTGCACGATGGTGTGGTGTACTATGTGGAGTGGTAGGTTATTGGTGGTGTACTATGTGGAATGGTCGGTGGTTGGTGGTGTGGTGTGCTATGTTAAGTGGTAGGTTGTTGGTGGTGCACTGTGGTGTACTATGTGGAGTGGTAGATTGTTGGTGGTTCACTGTGGTGTACTATGTGGAGTGGTAGGCTGTTGATGGTGTGTGATGGTGTGGTGTACTATGTGGAGTTGTAGGTCATTGGTGGTGCACTGTGGTGTACTATGTGGAGTGGTCGGTGGTTGGTGGTGTGGTGTGCTATGTGGAGTGGTAGGTTAATGGTGGTGCACTGTGGTGTACTATGTGGAGTGGTAGATTGTTGGTGGTGTTGTATGCTATGTGGAGTGGCGGGTTGTTGATGCTGCAGTGTGGTGTACTATGTGGAGAGGTCAGTTGTTGGTGGTGCACTGTGGTGTACTATGTGGAGTGGTAGGTTGTTGGTGGTGCACTGTGGTGTACTATGTGGAGTGGTCGGTGGTTGGTGGTGTGGTGTGCTATGTGGAGTGGTAGGTTGTTGGTGATGTACTTTGGTGTACTATGTGGAGTGGTCGGTTGTTGATGATGTGGTGTACTATGTGGAGTGGTCGGTTGTTGGTGGTGCACTGTGGTGAACTATGTAGAGTGGTGGGTTGTTGGCGGTGTACTATGTGGAGTGGTAGGTTATTGGTGGTGCACTGTGGTGTAGTATGTGGAGTGGTTGTTGTTGATGGTGTGTGATGGTGTGGTGTACTATGTGGAGTGGTAGGTTATTGGTGGTGCACTGTGGTGTACTATGTGGAGTGGTCGGTGGTTGGTGGTGTGGTAGGTTGTTGGTGGTGCACTGTGGTGTACTATGTGGAGTGGTGGGTTGTTGATGGTGTGATGTACTATGTGGAGTGGTGGGTTGTTGATGATGTGGTGTAATATGTGGAGTGGTGGGTTGTTTGGTGGTGTGGTGTGGTGTACTATGTGGAGTGGTGGGTTGTCGGTGGTGTGATATGTTGTGCTATGTGGATAATATTTCATAATATTTTATTTTATTTATTGCTAGGTCCTGTAGTATTTGTGAAGATGAGACAACAATGGATGCAGTTTTATATTATTTTATCATATGTTTTGCTAGGTCCTGTATAATATGTGAAGAAGAGATAACAATGGATACAGCTGTACATTATTTTATCATATTTATTGCTAGGTCCTGTATTATTTGTGAAGAAGAGATAAGAATAGATGCAGCTCTATGCTATTTTATCATTTTTATTGCTAGGTCCTGTATATATGGTGAAGATGACACATTATTTTATCTTATTTACTGCTAGGTCCTCTATTATTTGTGAAGAAGAGATAAGAATGGATGCAGCTCTACGTTATTTTATCATTTTTATTGCTAGGTCTTGTATTATTTGTGAAGAAGAGATAAGAATGGATGCAGCTCTACGTTATTTTATCATTTTTATTGCTAGGTCCTGTATATATGGTGAAGATGACACATTATTTTATCTTATTTACTGCTAGGTCCTCTATTATTTGTGAAGAAGAGATAAGAATGGATGCAGCTCTAAGTTATTTTATCATATTTATTGCTAGGTCCTGTATATATGGTGAAGATGACACATTATTCTATCTTATTTACTGCTATGTCCTCTATTATTTGTGAAGAAGTGACAACAACGGATGCTGCTCTACGTTATTTCATTTGATTTATTGCTAGGTGATGTAAAATTGAAGATGAGACAACAATGGATGCAGTTCTATGTTATTTTATCTTATTTATTGCTAGGTCTTGTATAATTGGTGAAGACGTGAATAGAAAGGATGCAGCATTACATTATTTTATCTTTTAATTGCTAGGTCATAAATTATTTGTGAAGCTGTAACAATAACAATTGCAACTCTACATTATTCATTGTTAGGTCTTGTAAATTTGCTGAAGACGTGACAACGATTTTCCCTTATATTTTAAATCGTAATTGTTATTACATTGTATCTTATAACATTGCATAGTATCTTATTTAATATTGTATTTTTTATTATTTTATGTTATTTCATCTTATATCCTTATATCTTATTGCACATATTGTGTTGTATTAATTGTATCTTATATTTTGCTATTATTTTATTTCTTAACCATTTTTCTAAATATTTAACAATAATTAATGATAACTAATAATTAACAATAACTAATAATTAACAATAACAATTAACAATAACTAATAATTAACACTTATAATTTACAATAACAATGAACAATAACTAATTATTAACAATAACAATTAACAATAACTAATCATTAACACTTATAATTAACAATAACTAATTTTTAACAATAAAGATTAACAATAACTAATAATTAACACTAATAATTAACAATAACAATAAACAATTAACAATAACTAATAATTAACACTAATAATTAACAACTAATAATTAACAAAAACTAATAATTAACATTATAATTATCAATAACTAATAATAACACTAATAATTAACAATAACATTAACAATAACTAATAATTAACAATAACTAATAATTAACAATAACTTATAATTAACACTAATATTTAACAATAACAATTCACAATAACAATTCACAATAACTTATAATTAACAATAATAACTAACATTAACAATAACAATTAACAATTACTAATAATTAACAATAACTTATTATTAATAATTAACAATAAATAATTATTAACACTTATAATTAACAATTACTAATAATTAACACTAATAATTAACAATAACTAATAATTAACAATATCTAATTATTAACAATTAACACTAACTAATAATTAACACTAATAATTAACAATAATAACTAATAATTAACAATTACTAATAATTAACAATTACTAATAACTAACAATTACTAATAACTAACAATTACTAACAATTGACAACAATGTTCAGTCGGCTCAAGTTAATGGGGTTTGTCTAACTGATGAGTCCTGGAAACCCTGTATGGGCCCTTAAAACATAATCGGGACGAAACGCACTTAATACTTTTAATTGGGGCATGTTAAAATCTGACAGGAAACTTTTAGAAACTCTTTTTCTATGGGGCTAGCTCTGATTAATGAGCTTAAAGTGGTATTATACAAATAACCAAAAATATAAATCCAATTCTATTATAACAATTAAATTTTTCATAGATATTAGGTGCGTCTTAGAGATATTGTTTGCACTGTTAGTATTATTTTGTATGATATTCTATAACTTTTATCAACAGTATTTCAGATATTTAAAAATGGTCAGTGGTCGTAATCATCTTTTCCTTGGATCCACTTGGTTGTTATGGTCTCACTTCACAGTTGAATTTTGTTCCTTGTTCTATATAAAATAAGGTTTAGGATTTCCATGGTAAAAAAAGAATTTCACATAGAATTTTTTTTTCATAGCAGGAATGTATACCAACATAAAAATGCACAATATCTGGTAGGTTGACTAAGTTTTTTTTGTGTTTTTTTTTTGAAAAAAAAATTGTCCTTAAATGCTCATAAATACATGCATATGTTGAAATCCTATAAAAGTCACTTTTTAACACCAGTGATGTTTTATTGCAGTTTATGCTATGCCAACTTCTGCTCTACTCATCTGCAGCAAGAAATCGCAACCATTATGATTCATTTTGAAAATATTTCAAAACCAAATTACAAAGGCCTTTTTTTAAGTGTAAGAATCATGTTACCATGGAAAAAGGGATGTAACTGATGTAGTGTGGTGACACTTGGGTAGGTACAGGACATTGGGGCCAGGAATGTTCAAATACAATAACACAAAAGTATTTAAAAAAAAACAATTAACTATTGTAGATATTTAGCTGTAAACTAAATACAGCAGCCCTTTAATAGAAAGAATATAAGCATGCACACTTAATGACAGCAAGTTATTTCAAACATCAAAATCACTTCAATCTATGTTTCATTTATACCAAACAGCTAGATCACTTCAACCTTTTATTTCATTAAAGGCTCATTAAACTTCCGAAATGGTCGTTTTTAGTTTTAATTTAAATAGTTTTACTCTTCCAGATGATAGAATACATGTTTATTTGGTCACTGAGAAACTATGGAAACGAAAAAAAAAATATATAAAGCACATCATTAGTACATAATTAAGAATGGGTTTTGTTTACAAATTAATGTTCGTCTCTTTCCAATAAACACCTTCAGTAACGAATCTTGTTCGGAAATGCGTCGGTCGGTAATATATGATGAATTCACTTCAGAGAGAAACATAGTATGGGGAACTGTAGGGGATGCAGTTAAATATTAAATAGATAGTTTTAAAGAACATCCCCTCTATTCCACTCAGTGTATTAATGAACTGGAACCCACAACCTAATATAGACAGGTAAGCGATGAATCGTTCATATGAAATTAAAAATAGAATTACTTCTTTTAATAACTGTACTAGCCTGTGTGTTTCCGGCTAAGAATAGAATCCCTGTCGATCTCTGCAGAATGGGTAGGAATCCTCCAAATGGGTGCTGTGTTCATTTTATCATTTTTTGTCGTGATCACTTTTGTGGTTAAATTATCAACCCCTGTGTGGTTCAAGGGAGCCATATGAGTGATGGCAAGAATAGGATCACTTTGGCTTATGCATGTCGTAAGAAGCAACAAATTGAGTAATAAGACAGAATTTGCTAAAACTCTGCAGTTATCAAGGTTCTAGGTTCATTCTACATATTCATTTGTTGATTTTTTTTTTAATCTGTATGTTAATTTGTTGTTTTTGTACATGAAGTGTGAACCTGAAATCTTCCTTCCTGTTGGCGTCAAATAACCTATGTGTTAGTACGCCGTAAAACCTTATTCATTCATTCCTTAATAACTGTACTAAACAAACCACCCATGGTAGCCTCTTAATATTGACTGTGATAAGTGATTTGTGATGTAATAGCGTGTGTGATTATAAGTGTCACGCCTATATGCAAGGGAGGATCCTGAGTAAGAGATACTAGACCAAACTACTATTCCATAGTCATTGGTTTTCAGTGCATATAACTAATATAATGCATACTATGTTCAAAACAGTTTTATTGAAGCCGACATCATATATACTTCTTTTAAAAAAGAAACCCCAAAAACGATACAGGATATTAGTGAAGACATAACTTTTCTAATCTTCTTAATGAACCCCTTATCTAATGGTCTTAATCCGCAGACTACCACTGCAATATGCATTTGTGTACTTCGGAACACTGGCCGAGGTACAGTTGGAAAGCAACCCAAGTCACTACATAATAACAAAAATGTGAACAAAAATTAAAAGCTTAGTCTGCTTGTCTAAGAAATACACATTTCAATCGAAGTTATTTATTTTCTCGCTTTTTTAAAAACAGTCACTAATGGGTCTGTATGAATGGTTTTAGCAAAACTATAAACACATTCAATTACAATAATTTTTGTTATTATCAAAAAGTGTGCATTTCGGAAGTTTAATGAGACTTTGAATATAATCATTTTATAAAATATTGTAGTAATAATTATTATAGTAAGAGTGAATAACATGGCTGGTTGACTTTTTATTCACATATGACTAATTGTAATATATTCATAAATCTTATTTAATTGGCTGTTTGCATTAAGCGTCTGTTCTAGCATTTCAAATGCTTTGATACAATATATTTAAGGGTGTTTAAAACACATTTTCTGCTTTTTGAAATACAGGGTCAGTGAGCATATAATAGTCATGTTGAATTGGAAAAAGTGTTTTTAGCCAATTTTAAAAAATCCTGATATATTCCCTTTAATGTGTATATGCCTCTGGATAAACCAAGTAGATGTATTTACAATATGAGCAATATTGAAGAAACTAAGTTGGTTTGATTTATTTAGCGTCATAATTATGTCATCAAGGATTAAAAGGTGAACAGTTTACCTAATCACTCTTTCCTGGCATCCTGAAAGTTTAACCAGCACACCCATCTCTACATATGAGTAAAATTATTGCCTTTTACTCGAAAACTCACCAATGGAACATAAACTTTATGGTGATGATATAATAGATTCACATTACAGTCAACACTACAGCATCAATATCATCATCATTATCTCAATCCTCATCATCACCACCCTTACCATCATCATTATAACTACCAATACCACCACTATCATCATCATTATCATCATTATAACTACCACCACTATCATCATCGTTATCATCATCATCATAACTACCACCACCACCACTATCATCATCATCATCATAACCACCACCACTATCATCATCATTATTATCATCATCATAACTACCACCACCACCAATATCATCATCATAATAACTACCACCACCACCACTACCACTATCATCATCTTTATCATCATCATAACTACCGTCACCACTATCATCATCATTATAAGCATCAACAACAAACTCCAATAGTAACAACAACAACAACAGCATTGATGATTCCTATCTAAAAGTGACACAACAAAACTAGTTTTGTGAATCAGACATGAAAAAGGTTAAGTCAATGCGAATCAGACATGAAAAAGGTTAAGGTTAAGTCAATGCGAATCAGACATGAAAAAGGTTAAGTCTACATTAAAAATTGATACCGGAAGGAATTGAAATTACTTGGAGAAGAAATCAAAACATATAAGGAGAGCGAACATATTGATGAAACAATTGTTTATTGTAAATTAGATAAATTATGCTAGCATGGTATCGAAAACCTCCTGATGTGCTTAACACAGGCCAGTGTTGTTGATTGAAACTTTGATTGAATGATTATTTTTAATTAGGTTATGTATTTGCACAGTGTTGATAATTGTTATTAAACTTAATAGATCATAATCGATGATATAGAGATGTTATTCTAATATCTGTATTATTGTCAATTATTACTACCAAATTAACAATCTACAATTTAAATTGTTTTGAAATTATATTTTCAAAAACACTGTCTAGCTAATTTACAGAGGAAGAACCCATCAGACATTACCTCCCTTTACTAGAGAAATATGTATACTTTATTGAAACATAATGTGGACATTACCTCCCATTACTAGAGAACTATGCATACATTATTGAAACACAATGTTAACATTACCTCCCTTTATTAGATATAGATATAATTTAGACATCATTCAACTGTAAGTCAATGAGCATAATAATTTGCCAAACACAAACTACTTTAACTGTAGCCTGTATTAATTCAATATTTGAAGTCCGTGTCAGTATATTGTGACTGGATGGGGTACCATACCATGTGACATGATACTCAAGTGTGACAGCATAAAAAAATGTTGGGTTGAAAGCGACGCTTTACAGTATAAAACAACTTATAATATCTACCGGTACTAGCAATCCCACCCTTTATACTTTGATTTTATATTTAATAGTAATCAGGGGCGTATCTAGGATTTCAGTTTAGACGGGGCCAACTAAGAGGGTGCAATACAAAGTCTGGATGTTTTTCAGTAAAAATATAGTGGATTTTAATAATAAAATATGTAACTTTTGGGGGTTGGAGGCAGGGAGTGGGGGCGTGTGCTAGGAGTTTATGATTGTAATTATCCCGAGCTGAAGGCTTGCTGGTGAGCTTATGTAGTACAGCTTGCTGGTGAGCTTATGTAGTACAGCTTGCTGGTGAGCTTATGTAGTACAGCTTACAAGTGAGCTTATGTAGTACAGCTTACAGGTGAGCTTATGTAGTACAGCTTGCAGGTGAGCTTATGTAGTACAGCTTGCTGGTGAGCTTATGTAGTACAGCTTACAGGTGAGCATATGTAGTACATCTTGCAAGTGAGCTTATGAAGTACAGCTTGCTGGTGAGCTTATGTAGTACAGATAACAAGTGAGCTTATGTAGTACAGCTTGCAGGTGAGCTTATGTAGTACAGCTTTCAGGTGAGCTTATGTAGTACAGCTTACAGGTAAACTTATGTAGAACAGTTTGCAGGTGAGCTTATGTAGTACAGCTTGCATTTGAGCTTATGTAGTACAGATTGCCGGTGAGCTTATGTAGTACAGATTACAAGTGAGCTTATGTAGTACAGCTTGCAGGTGAGCTTATGTCGTACAGTTTACAGGTGAACTTATGTAGTACAGCTTACAAAATACAGTTTGTATTAAAGCATATTAAGCAACAACAAAAAATTCTGCTTGCCAAACAATATAATTTATTTTTTTTTAATACTGGTTTAAATTTTATTCACCATAATACATGCACATGTGTATACTAATATTTAGAAAAAAAATAGATGTACTGAGGTAGAATTATACAAATGTTATATATTCTAAGGTGCTGTTTCAAAATCATTTACAGTTGAGGTAATAGAGTCGAACCCGGTGGGGGGAGGGTGCACTCCCTATATATTGGTGAATACATATATGCCGCCATTTTGACCATTATTTTTGGACATATGATGTAGAGTTTTGACCCCGATTTCTTTTGCACAATGCATTGTAGAGCTTTGACCCTCCTTTCTGGACCATAATACAGACTTCTGAGCCGATGTTTAATCCAGGGTTCAATCCCCTCTTGCCTAGTCACTCCAGGCTAGGAAAGATATTATGCCATTGTGCACACAAAGATTTATTTAGATTAAATGGAGAGTTTTGACTCCAATATAGTTTGTTTGAATGTTGAGTTTTGACCACCATATAATTTGTTTAAATGTAGAGCTTTGACCACCATATAATTTGTTTAAATGTAGAGCTTTGACCACCATATCATTTGTTTAAATGTAGAGCTTTGACCACCATATAATTTGTTTAAATGTAGAGCTTTGACCCCTGTATAATGTTTTTGAATGTAGTTTTGACCCCTATATAATTTGTTTGAATGTAGAGTTTTGACCCCTGTATAATGTGTTTGAATGTACAGTTTTGACCACCATATAATTTGTTTGAATGTAGAGCTTTGACCACCATATAATTTGTTTGAATGTAGATTTTTAACCCCTGTATAATGTTTTTGAATGTAGTTTTGACCCCTATATAATTTGTTTGAATGTAGAGTTTTGACCCCTGTATAATTTGTTTGAATGTACAGTTTTGACCACCATATAATTTGTTTGAAGGTAGAGTTTTGACCCCTATATAATTACATACACATGAATACTGAATGGTCTTTTTTTCTAGCAATCGTAGGGACTTTTTATCTGACAATCTTGATGACCTTTTTTTAGGCATTTCTGGTTGTCGAAAAAATAAGTCATCGAGATTCCAGAAAAACAAGAGGCCCAAGAGGGCCTAAATCGCTCTACTTGCAACAAACGGACAGACCCTTAGGACCTGACTTCAACAAACCTTTTAGGAGACCTCCATGAAATGCTACATGTAAAATATCTAAGGTCTATAGGCCTTTAACTTTCAGAGAAATGTTTATTACAGTTTTACTTAAGATATGTTTATAAGCCCTGTGGCAGAGGCATTTGTGGTTGAATCACGCTGGTTCAAGAACTTGTCCGAGATTTTGTGGTTATATAACTGCTGTGCAAGATTGGTTAAGATTCAATGAAAATTTACCATGACATCAGCTTATAAGTCACAAGAATTGCCACTGGGATTGCAATAAAATGATGGCCTATAACCTACTTTTCTGACAATACCAGTGACCTTTTTTTTCTGTTAATGCTGGTGACTTATATTTTTTGGCAAATCCAAGTGACTTGTTTTTATTTTTTCTGGCAATACCAATGACTTGTTTTATTTTTCTGGATATAATGAGGACCTATTTTTCTGGCTATCCCGGCGACTTCTTTTTCTGGCAATCTTGATAACCTCATTTTCTGACAATCCCAGCAACTTATTTTTCTGGCTATCACGGTGACTTCTTTTTCTGGCAGTCTTGATAACCTATTTTTCTGGCTATCCTGTGACTTCCTTCTCTAGCAATCTTGATAACCTAATTTTCTGGCAATCCCAACGACTTATTTTTCTGTCCATCTTGATAACTTAATTGAGTGACTACTTTTTCTGGTAATCTTGATAACCTATTTTTCTGGCAATCCCAGCTACTTCTTTTTTTGGCAATCTTGATAACCTTTTTTTCTTGCAATCCCAGTGACTTCTTTTTCTGGCAATCTTGGTAACCTAATTTTCTGGCAATCCCGGTGACATTATTTTTAAGCAGGTTAAAAACCCTGGTACCACCACGGAAGTCAGAACGGTTTGTCTTTGTCGGGTGAAAAAAAGTTTAGAATTCCTTTCTTCTATATCTTTAGTATTTTAGATCTTTTCCTAGTACATATATCTAATACAGCTATAGCCATTTATATATTTTTCTTTATATGTACACCTGATTTGTTTTATAAATGAGTTACTTTATCAAACACATGGTTATATCTGATATTATTATTTTCTCAAATTCTATTCTATCCTTCTTTCTTTGCGCACCGTTGAGTAATTATCAAGTTTGATAGTTCCATATTTTTGATATAAGATTACCGTAAAATGTCTGATGAATCTCACGGTATAAAAGATGTTACGCCAGTAATTAATAATCGGTCATGTTGCACAAAGTTGCCAAGTGTGTTCTATGGAGCAACGTTAATCATCAGATTTGGCCAAATAAATTTGTTCAGAATAATGTTATTTTACGAGCCGGCCACTTTCTAGTGATTGAAGACTTAAATTAATAAAATAACCAAAGTAGGAAGTCAAAGGAATAAACAAGATAATTTCGATTTTCAAATCATTTAATGATCAATAGTAATGAGGGTCTGTTAGTGTTTTTTGCCATTTATTTTTTTGCATATGCCATATAGGCGAAATATTTTTTGGCATATGCCATATCAGGTTATTGATTTTTCTATATGCTATTCGAAAATTGAATTAAAATTCTAATACTTTTATTTTCTATTTTGAGTCTTTTGATCTATTTTGATCTATTTTTATCTATTTTCAAGCCTCTTCAAGATCCCTACACGATCTAAGAATCACCACCGTACGCCAAAAAGTTACCTTTGATGACCTTTAATGCAGTTTGACCATTTTTCTACTAAAAATTAGAGATATACATACAATTACAGACTTGCAATCTTAAACTTTATTTTTATCCATATAGCAAAAAGTATTTTTTTGCATATGCCATATGAGGTCATTTATATTTTACATATGCCATATGAGGTCATTTATATTTTACATATGCCATATGGGTATCACCAATTTCAATTAGATCCGTTATACATGTTTGCCCGTAGTAAAAATTGTTTCATCTTGAAAAAAAAAGAGTCTGAATGACGATGCGAAAGTCTTCTAGCAGTATTTAAGTGCTGTTTATTTTTAGAATTGGGTGTTCGTTTAAAGTTTATCATCCCGAATATGAAAGACGACCCTCCTTAAACACAAACAAAACATGTTGAGAACTTTCGGTGGATATTTTGATACAGGCGACATGTCTCGTGTGATATAAGAATTAAATGGCCTATCTGTAACTTGATTTGCCTTACAGGAGCCTATTTTATCGTCGTAACATATTGTAATAGTTTTACATTAGACTGGCAATCCAGCAGACACTTTTTTGTACCGAAAACTATAGAAAAATACTTTGTATTATTCCTACTTTAAATCACTCAATGGAGAGGAGTGACACATGTCTTATTCACCTGACCACGAACAATTTCGGAAATATTTTTGCCACTTTGGAGATTCGAACCCGCGGCCCCTGCAGGGTCAGCGACTAGCACATTAATGACAACATCTTTTCCGACTGCGCCACCACAACAATGCCAGAAAACGTTGTCCTGTGTACGTTAATGGCGATGCCAATATATGTGCTATTTGCGCAATTTATAATTTTTCATAGCAGGAATGTACCCGCACATAAAAATACACAAGACCAGCTTGTGCAGTGACACCCTATTTTAAAAATGAAGTCCTCAAATGCCCATAAATACATGCATCTTTTAAATTCTAAAAAGTCACCTATCTAGTACCAGTGATGTCTTACTATGCTATGCCAATTTTAGCTTTACTCATCTGCAGCAAGAAATCACAGCCCCTATGAACCACTTTGAAAATATTTTGAACTGAATTACATAAGCCTTTTTACGTGCAGTGACAAAAAAGGGGCACTGAGCTCTGTGTCTAATATATGCGTACTACGTGATAAAAGAAAACGTTATTGAAGATGTACCCTTTGAAAGCAAGTTTAAACGTAGGACAGTACGTTTTATATGGCAATGTTAAAAAGTCAGATACTATACATAATCGTTTATATTATATTAATAACTTCGAAGCAGTTAAACTTAATAAAAACACTTAAAAACTAAAGTGACATCTTAAAATCGAATTAACTCAAATTAAAGGTAAGGAGTAGGGTCAAAGTATAACAGTTGTGTTTTATATGTCGTATGTGTGTAGAAGTTCTACCAAATGTTACCTCTACCAAATGTTACCTATGACTAGACATGTATTGAGTTCGTTATTTTTAAATGGCGACCAAGAGTTAAGGAGCAAATGTAACTCCATTTTTTTGTGTGATACGTTGTGTCGGCCTTCGGATGATCAGATGTATATTACACTAATGTATTTACACCGATTGTGAGATAAGTTACGACATTCTTTTGTCGACATATGCATATTTTTATATAAATTTATGTTTAACCATGTTTATGTCGACATGTAAATTTAATATATTAGATAAAACAAATGTTGATATGGTTGTTTGTCGACACAATTATGAACATTTCGTGTAAATTATTGATGAAGCATATTTATTTCGACATAAAAAATTGTGTCGGCATAAATCTTTGTGTCGGCATAAATCATTTACATTGACATGTAAACAATAAAAAAAAAGGATCAAATTCTTCTCAAAACATGAGAGAAAAAAGACAACGACATGATATGGAAGAAAATGACGCATGTAGCAATCAACTTATTGATCTAAATACATGTATATTCTAACAGCAGGACCTTCCTCGGCACAGTAGTCCAAGGCACCTTATCAGTGTCATCTCTCATATATGAGGTCGCGGGTTTGAGTCGAACTCAGTCCAAAGCTTTTATGTGGGATAGTTTACCATTTACTTGCAGAAGGACGATGGCTTTTGTTAGAGTTATGAGTATGAATCTACGATGTTTCTCTACCATTAAAACTGAAGACCATATAGTATAAGATTATTTTACAGTGTTTTGTACAATATGGTAATATATTGTACGAGTATGTATTGTGGTGAAAATTAAACTGGACGAGACGACATAGTAACAACATTACACGTTATACGATACATCTGTGTATTTACATATACACTTTGTAATTCAAAATCTTAAAACTATGTACATTTGTAGTTATGTTCTTACTAAATTAAATCGTTAAAAAATATATAAACATAAGTATACACATGCGAGTATTTACAAAAAAAAAGAAAACAATTATATACAAAACACCTTACTTACACGACTCTAAGTAAAAGTCATGATAAAACACCATTTGGTTATTTGAAAGATATTTCGTTATTTTGAAAAATACAAGCAAGCATTGATTAACAGCCGATGTTTCAATTATAAACTAATATTGATATTCTTGTACTCTGTACTATTTATGTATCGCGATCCTAGAATAACAATGATGGCATTTTTCATAAATATCTTTCTCCTTTCTCGGATCCCGTAAAAGCAATCCCATAGAATTGCACGTGACATTGCTGTTTGTGAAATGTTCTGTATACTTTTTCGCTACGAACATGGTCGTTCTGGTACGCAATACGCCATCATAAACAGAACCTAAAAAACTTTGGAACTGATTAATCATAAAACAACCAAATGACAAAGTTGTATGAAAATGTAACAGACGGAACTGTTGGAAATTCCGGAATAAACATATATTCTAGGGTGACTTTTATTTGTAAGTGTTTTATATACATGTATAAATAAATGTACTTATATGTGACAAAGCGGTCATGATATACACTAAAAATGACTTCCGCTCTTTGAAGGCACATTAAGTCGTAAAATTGATTTCCACTCTTTAAAGGCACATTAAGTCGTAAAAATGATTTCTACTCTTTAAAGGCACATTGAGTTGTAAAATTGATTTCCGCTCTTTAAAGGCACATTGAGTCGTTAAAATGAGTTCCGCTCTTTAAAGGCACATTAGGTCATAAAATTGATTTCCGCTCTTTAAAGGCACATTAGGTCGTAAAAATGACTTCCGCTCTTTAAAGGCACATTGAGCCATAAAAGTGATTTCCGCTCTTTAAAGGCACATTAAGTCGTAAAAATGACTTCCGCTCTTTAAAGGCACTTCGCTGAACATGCATTTGAAATAGCATTAACTATAGATCAAGTAGTGTATGGCAATTCATATTAAAAGAATTTGCGATAAACCGGTCTCTATATTCTTGAGCCCCGATTTGTTAACATGTCTTTCATAGTATATACACAAACAGCCCATATATTTAAGATATGTTCTTGATTGTTTAAATACTAATAAGATAAGACGTGGATTGATTGCTTTTTTATCGTTTGGGTATTCGACCTGCTTTCCATAACTTGCTGTCTAGGAATACCTTAATGTGTGTTGGTAAGCATTCTTGCTCCGATACGCAGAGGCCCCTGGTATGATTCCTGGTGGGGTTAAATCTGGTATTTTTATCAAACGCTTTCCATCGCGCCTTATTTGGATTTGGACAAGGTACTACGGAAGTATGCCATCCTTGAGGAGTGGATATGAAGCTGGCAGTTCCGTGTGCCAGACTGGGAGCACGTAAACTATCTCGCTGAAAATCCATGAAAATAGAACCCAGCCACCTTCAACCATGACCTTTTCTTATGCGAGGCTGACGCTTAGTGCGGCATATTGCACCACTACATACAGCCTTTTAACGATGTTTAATTTTGAGTCTCCCAATATGGACAGCAGATCGGAAATCCAAATAATAAACACGCCTTATTAAATAGGCCAGGCGGACGCTCTACCACTAAACCACCGCTGTAAAGCTTGGAAGCAAAGTTTTTCTTTATATCCAATTAGATTAATGTTTAAGAGTTAAAGTAGTTGTCAAGCCACTCGTGCACTTCCTCTACATAATACCACATTGGTCCTCGTCTACCTTCATACACCACGACATCATCTAATATAATATACAATCTCTCGTACAAACCGCCATACAATTCATTAGCCGTGTTACTCAATGCATCTACAACGATGTCGCCCCGGGCACCGCGTGACTGCAGCATGCGCGCAGCTTTGCATCGATCTTCGATTGTTTGGTGTGTATTGATCTGAATATTATTTTCGAATTTCCATCCATCATCTGCATGTGCTTCTTCGATATAAACGGTAATAAAGTCAGCAACTTGGCAAAACTCGTCAACAACTTGGTTAAATTGTGAAAGTTTCGCCATAAAAGGAGGTCACGTGCAGCTGCCGAAATTGACGACTAAAGGTCTGCTCCTTTTTTGGAAATCCAGTAATTTATGCGTACCGACCATGTTTAAGGTCACCACAGATGGGTTTGGTGCCTTTTGACCAAGAAATGCCTCCTTCCACATATCTAGATACCTACAGCGAATGAAAAGGCACATGTAAAAGAATATCAATTTAAACAGGAATATTGGTTCAAATACATTTGAAACGTTTTATCTAACTTAATCGTGTTGTAATGGAATCATATTGATGATTTCTTGTGCCGAGCAACTCTGATAATTTGTTATGGAATAAATTAGTGATACCGACCATCAGCAATTATTGTTTTAAAAACTATATTGAACTGTACTTTCTTTGAATTGGGTACAAAACACCTCATTAATATTGATAAGCAATATTACGAATGGTTTTGTTCTCCAATACTGCCAAAACATGACACAGGTGCTATTTTAATCAGTGGTAAAATTGCAACGAAATCCCCATTCTAAAAATAGATAGCAGGTACTGCTTATAACGACCTTCACCGCGTCATTCGGACACTTTCTAAGATGTAACAAATTCTACAATATGTAATCAATATGTACAGGCTATATGTTATTGACTTGTACAGGCTATATCTTATTGACTGACGTCAAAATGAAATCACATGAATCATTTGATACGTCACAATAAAAAAAACGTTGCAATTTTAAGCGAGAATCTGCAAACATACTGCGATTATTAATTTCAATTTAGGATTATGCAGGTTACTAATTAGAAATGGTTTTTAGTGAAAATGTATCAAAATTGCCTTGCTCCCTTTAAACAATGCCGAAATAACCACTTATTACTCACGTATTTTAGATTCTGAAATAGAAAACGCATACGAAATATGCTATGCTAACCTCGATCGAAACCATTGGTGAATGTACCCAAACGAAAATATTGAATTTTTTTAATCTTCCTCTTTTAAGTCCGTGCCTTCGTGAACCTTTCTCATGTCTTCGACATATTCTGCTTTCTTAGATTTCAGAAATAATGCAAGAAAAAGGTTTAGTAATTCCAGTGGTAAAGAGACACATATCAGCGTAAGCAGTCGCTTCCAACGTACAAAATATATTTTCCAAGCTTCCATTGTATACCGATATTACTCTCTGCACAGTCGATTTTAGTTTGTATACCTGAAATAAATGAAAACTGAAAATTTTACACATTAAGGGGACACATGACAACGTTGTAATAGACGTAATCCATGTTGGTTTAAACATATTTTAATTTCAAATTTTGGCAAGCACACATTTATACATTTTACAATAATAAATGATTGAAATGGAAGCTTATTACGGTGTCCCATTGGGGCCCACTTTCACCATCGTAGATATATTAGGTGGGTGGGTGGGGTGGGTGCGTAGACAGACAGACAGACAGACAGACAGACAGACAGATGGGGATATCACTAGCGCTTGTGAGTGATCAAATAGAAAACACAGAGGAAATATATAAGTTATTCAGCTATTTCGCACAATAATTGATTGTTAAAGATGCATCACCTATAGCATTCTGTTCGGTGATGGGGAGGGCCGTAACTTATGTTGCTAGAACTTGTGGCCAAACCCGTTTGCTATGTGAATTATGCAATAAAATATGTTTTAAAAAATGGAAAGTTTATTGAATCACAAAGAGAAAGTTCCCATTCGAATATAATTGTTGATTTCGTCTTTGTGGTTTATCTTTTTTATGAGAAATTCGTTAATATACAAGTCGCCATTTTTTGTCAATGTTTTAGCATGTCCCCGATACTGACCAATGAGTGATTTTATCGCCGGACGTGATTTAGTATTTGGTCAAAACAAATAAAAGAATTGTACACTACAGAAACAAAATACAATATAAATTATTGAACAGAATATCAATAAGATATGATGTTTAATATAAAGTGAAACGTGTAGTTTTACTGATAAGACCGAAAAACTACCGACGAATAGGTGAAGCCTCTTTAACGTCTTAAGAATCTAATGTAGGCAACATAAAGTTCCAGAAAGCGTACGCATAAATATATACTCGTACACATGCGTCAATTTATGCATACGAATATGCACACTAACGAATACATACATTTATAGGCATACGTACAGCCCTGGAAGCACGTGATAACACACGGTACGTGGCAACACATATGTCCCTATGAGTATGATAAGAATGTAAATAACAATTGAGCCGCCTCCAGTTGCATATTAAATTTAGGCATATGTCAGTACATGAATTGTTATCATTATCATGCATTAACTGAGCATTTCCAAAACTACATTATTGGGAAAGTATCAGGATTTTTTTCAATATTTCAGAATTGGCTAATACCATATATCATGACTCTAAATACTCGCTGACCCCGTATTGCCAATATGGACCACATCCCAACAAGGGAGAGAACTGATTATCCGACTGGTGATATGCAATGCCATGTGTGTATGACAAACTACGGCAAAATACCTGAAATTTCATGTGAAATTTAATGATATATTTATACCTGACTTGATTTGTTTTGTTTTTTCTTAATCTTCTTAGAATGATTACTACAGATTTTCATAAGACTTAAACACAGAAAGATCTGCCATTGGCACATTTTAATTACAATGTATAACATAATGTAACTTGCTTGGCAATCCTAAATATCAGTATAATGTAAACAGTGCAGTTGAAGAAGAAAGTGAATTTGGGTGAAAATCATATCCATATTTGTACTAGCCTACTTGATGTTTTTTTCAAAGGCTCTCACTAGCTAATAGAACCTATAAAAATGAAATACACCCTGCAAATTTTATTAGTAAAGTTTGGACCTTTCAATAAGTTTTGGGAACCTTTCAAGTATTTTGCTGGAAGGTTCCAGATCTGCTAATAAAATCTACTGTTTTAAGCCTCTGATTATATAGGTCAAGGAAGCTATGATAGACTGGAAAGATTTGCATCCAATTTTGAATAGGAACTAATCTAAACAGCTCATCCCAAGCTTTGCTCAGTGAGCCAGGGAGTATAGAAAAAATTCTCACTAGTAAATTAAAATTTTTTTACAATAATTACCATAGCATCCACATCATCCCATCCATCGGAGCACACCCTACCAGAGAGGCCGTAGTGTTTGACCTTTACAGTACCGGAATAGGCACCCGCATTCCCTTTCTGTATTTCAAACTTGTAGTCTAAATATTGAAACAAAGAACACAGTTTAGATATAATGTATCAGTCTAAATATAGAAACAGTGGATCAGTCTTAATATAGAAACAGTGTATCACAGTCTTAATAAAGAAACAGCAAATCACAGTTTAAAAATAGGAACAGTGTATCACAGTTTTAATATTTAAACACTGTATCATAGCCACATTATAGAAACACTTTATCACAGCCTTAATATAGAAACAGTGTATCACAGTTTTAATATAGAAAAAATGTTTCAGAGTTTAAATACAGAAACAATGTATCACCGTCTTAATATAGTAACAGTGTGTCACAGTCTTAACATAGAAACAGTTCATCAGTTTTAATATAGAAACAGTGTACCAGTCTTAATATAGAAACAGTGCATCAGAGTCTTAATATAGAAACAATGTATCACAATCCTGATATAGAAACAGTGTATCAGTCTAATATAGAAACAGTGTACCACAGTCTTAATATAGAAACAGTGTATCACAGTCTTATTATAGAAACAGTCACATTCTAAAAGTATAGAACCATTATTCCTTAATCCTAATTAGGGCTGTTTCATTTAAACATACATCCCACCCATGGATGGCAAAATAATAAACTTCTAAGGTGGGAGGGTTTTTCAAAATGGGGGGCCTGATAAAATGAATTAAAATTATAAAGGGGGAGGGTCCAATTTCAAAGTGCCTTCCATGGGTGGGTTGTATGTTTAAATGGAATAGCCCTAACTTAAAGGACGAGTTTTTACTTTATTAAATCATTACTTGATCAATGTCAATGAAACCCTGCAGTTCTACTGAAACAAGACTGAAATCATGATCGCAATGATGCTTTACTTTGATTTAAGTATCTAAGTAATATGTTGGTGAAACTGAAGCCAGTCTGTCATCAGATGCTTATGCTCAATACTGTTTAAATCTCAATATTGTCATCCATCACTTCATCAATATCATCACAGGAATAAATAATTGTCTTCATCACTACAAACTATATATAATTTTGAACATAACATACTATATGGTAACTTTAAATAACAGAACATTATTACAGTATTGCAATTAATAGTTCAAGTGTGAAAATGAAGAAATTATGACAATTTTGTATTTTTAATTTATGTTTCTCCATTTAATTTTGTTTGACCTAAATTTTAGTTGAGACATTATTTGGTCATTTTTAAACATAACATTTGCAAAAAAAAATAGAAAAATATTCAATTACATTTATTTATTTTTATCGAAACAATCTTATGCAAAACAACTATCATCAATATCATCATCTATATCACAGCATCATCATTATTCCCTTGTTCTGTATCTTCCTGTAGACCGTATTGCTGAAATTACAGAGAATACCATAATATCAAATGTATTCAAACGCAAAAATTATGTAGATGAAACTACTTCTTGTTTAGTATACAAAATAAGGTTGTCGAAATCACCGTAAATCTCTCTGTTTATAGTTAGGAATCTACAAAACTGCATTTATAAATAAAACTAAACTTGTATACTTGAAAGTGTACAAAAATTTTTATTTTATTTTTATTATTTATCATCAAGACCATAAGTAGATGCGAAAAGTCGAATTTGATCTGTCTCTTGCATACACATGTTCATAAGTAACAGAACTCATCTAACTAGTTTACTATAATTTATTTAAACTAAATGTGTACAGCAACCTGTAATTTCAAATTCATGGTTTGTTTTATAAACTAACTATTTGACACTCGTTCATGAATAAACCGGAGGTCAAATAATTGTTACATATTGTGTCTCATAACTAAAGGTAAAAAAAGTTATAAGAGTTATTTCCCTTGGACCATTTTTATTAAATTGCATATACTGTTGGTTCTCATATACCTTCCAGTAACTGAGTATAAATATATAAACACACATGTGTGCAGGAAAAAAAATTGATTAATGGGAGAAAACTCATTCATATTTACCAATGCTTTTATAGTAAAGAGTTGTCTCACTTCGGCACACAATGGCCAACAAATCACAGTGATCCTGGCGGGAATGTTTACGTTTGCCTGCTTTTAATAAACACTGTTCTGTTTCTTATACCCATACATTTGTGTTTCTTAAAATATATCGCCAATATCTTTTTGAACTTGGCAGTAAAACACGAACATTTATTTAAAACATCATATATAATGGATATTCAGTTCAATAAGTTATGATATATATTCCAGAACAAATTTGACATCTGTTACAATGGAAAGTCTCTCATGTTTTCAATGCCGCCTAGAACATGTCAATCCTTTCACACTTTTTTGTTATTATACATATATACATTTACTGTTATTATGTATACATTTACTGTTATTGTGTGTACATTTACTGGTATTAGTGTACATTTACTGTAATTATGTATACATTTACTGTCACTGTGTGTACATTTACTGTTATTGTGTGTACATTTACTGGTATTATGTGTACATTTACTGTTATTATGTGAACATGTTATTATGTATACATTTACTGTAATTATGTGTACATGTTATTGTGTATACATTTACTATCATTATGTGTACATTTACTGTTATTATGTGTACATGTTATTATGTATACATTTACTGTTATGTGTACATTTACTGTTTTTATGTGTACATTTACTGTTATTATGTATACATTTACTGTTTTTATGTGTACATTTACTGTTATTATGTATACATTTACTGTTTTTATGTGTACATTTACTGTTATTATGTATACGTTTACTGTTATTGTGTGTACGTTGACTGTTATTACGTGTATATTTACTGTTAATATGTGTACATTTACTGTCATTATGTGTACATGTTATTGGGTATACATTTACTGTTATTATGTATACATTTACTGTTATTATGTAAACATTTACTGTTATTGTGTGTACATTTACTGTTAATATGTGTACATTTACTGTTATTATGTGTACATGTTATTATGTATACATTTACTGTTATTATGTGTACATTTACTGTTATTATGTATACACACATTTACTGTTATTGTGTGTACATTTACTGTTATTGTATGTACATTTACTGTTATTATGTGTACATTTACTGTTATTTTGTATACATTTACTGTTATTATTTGTTCATTTACTGTTATTATGTGTACATGTTATTATGTATACATTTACTGTTATAATGTATACATTTACTGTTATTATGTGTACATTTACTGTTATTATCTATACATTCACTGTTTTTATGTGTACATTTACTGTTATTGTGTATACATTTACTGTTATTTTGTGTACATTTACTGTTACTATGTGTATATTTACTGTTATTATGTGTATATGTTATTATGTATACATTTACTGTTATTATGTGTACATTTACTGTTATTATGTATACATTTACTTTTATTGTGTGAACATTTACTGTTACTATGTGTACATTTACTGTTACTATGTGAAAATTTACTGTTGTTATGTGTACATGTTATTATGTATACATTTACTGTTATTATGTATACGTACATTTACTGTTATTATGTGTACATTGACAGTTATTATGCATTCATCTGCTGTTATTATGTATACATTTACTGTTATTATGTGTACATTTGCTGTTATTATGTGTACATTTACTGTTATTATGTGTACATGTTATTATGTATACATTGACTGTTTTTATGTGTACATTTACTATTATAAGTTGTACATTTACTGTTTTTGTGTGTACATTTACTGTTATTATGTGTACATTGACAGTTATTATGTATACATTAACTGTTATTATGTATACATCTACTGTTATTATATGTACATTTACTGTTATTATGTATACATTTACTGTTATTATGTATACTTTTAACGGTTATTTAGTCTGTTCAACTCAAAAAATAATTTAGATCAAATATATATATATATATAGAAGCTTCGCAGATATGATATATTAATGCCATTAAGGTGCATTTACAACACATGTCGTTTTTGATTGTAATTATATGAGTGAAAAAACACTGTTATACGAGTAAGCAGCTAATGTTTTGCCAGATGTGTACATACGAAGGCAATCGGACATGTTTGAGACAAAGCCCATACGTTTGATTTTTCAGTTTAATTTTGATTAGTGCAACTAACCCATCAAAACATTCTCCATTCACCGAAGCGCACTTTTCCAAACGAGAAATTTATTGCCGGAAAGTCGCAGCACAGTTTGAAACTGGCATACTGAGAACTGGCGGACACAAGGGAACTTTTATGATATAACGCCGGTCAAACATGTTCATGAATACATTACAAGGACTCATGTCTGGAGTATGGTGGGTGTGGTATATGCGCGACCATTCCTTGCAGGAATTCCTGGACAGCTATTTTGTGATGTAAACCGTTACAAAAATGCAATATATATATATAATTAAGCCTTATAACTTCGCGTCTTCGTCATCGTGCAATCGGCGTTCCATCATGATCGTGCTATTGTACCGCCACCAGTCTGCAGTCGTAGTATCGCACCATCGCCATGGTGGCATCGCCCCATCATCCCAAACTCCGATCAATTCGTAACGAAAAAAGCCAAAATACTTCAGAAAATGGGAAAAACACTAAATTTGGCATGAATGTTTATCAAAGCAAAAGGAACATTTTTTCATGATACCCATTTTATATCTGTCAAGATGGCCGACATGACAGTCAATTTACGCCAAAACTAAATATTCTCCGTATGAGATTTCCATGAAAGGTCATTGTATGTATATTCATCCCATATATGTATATGATAGATAAACCTTAACTCTGCAGCAAAAACATAGAATAGCCATTCAAATGATGCTTTTTTTTTATCAGTATCTATGGTAACGGATAAAATATATAACCATTAAATTTACTGACTTTGTCCTTCTTTATCAGTTTCTTTAATAAATATAGATTTGCCATCTGAAGACCAAATATTTTTACATCTTAGATAATCAAATAAAAATAATTTAACTTAAAATTAAACTTCCTATCATCCATTGCTATAATTACTTAAACACTTATATGAGTACATGTTTATTACAATCTTGCGGGATTCTTGTGTTTACCGGTGAACGTCATAATAAGAGCTAATTTCTGCTCTGGTCATTTGCTGTGCAGTCTAAACTGTTTTTGTTGCATACAATTTTGAAGGAAATATATAAGAAATAGAGAAATACGAGTAATAAAAAAGCAATTTAGTTTCAGTTTTTAAAAACTTTGCCGTGATTCGGGCTGTTCCGTAAATGGTTGCATGATCTAATTTGCATAATTTATTCCTAAAGCATTTTCTAAATAACACTTTCGTCAATAAATCTACGCAAAAAAGGAACAAAAATGGCATCGGTAGTTTTTTTAGTCTATACAAGTGACCGTCTGCTTCGTGAAAGAGTGTATGTAAATGAAAAAAACGTGAAACGAGTAAATACCCGGTATATGTTGTATGCATAATTATTTGCCCACATGCTTTTCGGAAATCGGCAAACACCGCTTCGGTTCACACCGGAAATGAACGGAACGTTCGTTTTTCTTATTTCACTAGGCTAGTGAAATAAGAAAATTGAAAT
Source organism: Panopea generosa (assembly GCA_029582155.1). NCBI lineage: Eukaryota > Metazoa > Mollusca > Bivalvia > Adapedonta > Hiatellidae > Panopea > Panopea generosa. The sequence continues at coordinate 6,371,513 of CM055906.1, forward strand.
TTTGGAAGATTATTATTTCGAACTCGTGGCAGGTACAGTTGGGAATAATGAGTCGTTAGCCATTATTTACCACAACCTTTAGACCAATATGCTTTTTTTCGCTTATTTTTTTTTAAAAATTACATTGATAAATGAGCATTACACCACTTTACTCATTACAAGTACTTTTATATTTTCTATATAAGTCATTGATCATTATCAATATTTATTTTATTTTTTTAAAAATGTGTTCAATCATTCTGACGTAAAGCACATTATCTTCATTACTTCTATTTCCTATCTATTGACAAACGGGCCATATATAAAAGTCATTAAGTTGAAACAAACTTAGCCGGTACTTGTCGCTTGTAAATACTTCATATTCCAAGTGTACTTAACGGTCGTGGTAGAAAAGTCCTGACCTACCCATGTACTTGTGTGGCTCTCACACACTGAGTGCACGTTCACGAAACAAAAAAGTGCGTGGAGTATGATTTATTTAGGAGATGAATTATTACTGTTTTGCGTATTAGTTTGATCACTGTAATCGAGCATGCAGATTTATTGAACAGAACAGAATTGTTGATTGAGACCAAGGAATAACAGAGTCCTTGTTGAGACTTAAGCAAATTGACTTTGTTAAAACCATATACTCACTATCACCGATATATTGATCAAGAAATGTGTATTTTGTAAACATCACATTGCATGTAGCACACGGTGTGGGCGTACAGTACACAAAAACGGACGATCCGGATCTGTATGGCGAGGATTGTTAGTTATATAGGAAAATGTGCACAAATAGAATGAATGAATGAATGGTGTTTTACGGCACGTCGACACATAAATAGGTCATAGAAACAAAATCTACAGAATCATAGTCACGCCAGGAATTAAGGACTGATAATATCTATGCGTATATCGCGGTAGTGTTTGCAAATACTTGTTTGACTTTAAAGTGAATATAGCTTGATTTTTAAAAAAAATAAAATTGGCTATTACCTTCTTTTTTTTTCATATTATATAATGCCTATATATACATTGATCCCGTATTGCTTTTTAACATGCAAAAATAAGATATTTAAAAGTTATTTCCTACCTTGGGCTACGCGTCTAGGTTAGACTAAAACTTTCTGCTTAAATTGTTTACGTATTAACTGAGTCACATGGTCACATGATTTCATTTGATTTGAATTGGACATGTTTTACAGCTGTACACGTAGAAACAAATGTTTCATTTTAGAAAAAAATCGGATGACTACGCGAAAGTCTTCAAGCAGTATTTAAGTGTTTCTATTTATAGATCGGGGATTTAGTTCCAAGTTTATCACTCCAATTTATAGAGAACATATTAATGCTAATGATATATGATGTACGTTTCATCGATTTTAAAAAACAATTTTACTCTTAAGACATTTATTGCGTTTTCCCTGATATACTCCCTTTAAAACGAGACATTTTCACGGTTTTGTTTCAGTCAAATTAGTAGTTCTATGCTTTGCAATACTATCTGAAGTTGTTCCTTCAACAATGTTATAAGGTATGGCCTAGCCATTTTTCTTACTCATAACCTATAAAGTAAAGAAATGTTTAAGTTATCTGTTACAAAAATATAGTCAACGGAAACAACATGTTTTTTTGGCCTGATTGTTTTTAACATTTGTTATTTACACTTAATTCGTACCCCTTCATTTGTGGTCAATCTGTCCATTTAAATATCCACCACTTCGCGCAAATTGTCATATATTCTCACTTCTCACGGAAACTTGATGATTTCATTCATTTTTAAAACCACAAAAAGGCAAACCAGATAAAAATATTCCTCTAACGCAAGAATATATGCAATTTGTAAGCGATGTGTCATTTGTGTAATATATAAACTCTGCCACCCGTCTTAAATTCTTTAAACGTTTGAGTCTTGAAATTTGACTCGAACTGAAATTCTGAAATTTTGTTATTTGCATTGAAAACAACAAATTAAAATTATCTTTCTTAAACAGACAATTTTTATGTTACATTTAAGATATATGTTTAATAACTAAATATGTTATTAAAAAGTATTTTAAAATCGTCACTTTCGAGTTTGAGTATGATTTTGAGGTTAAAAAATTTGATAAATTTAAGGCGTTATAGTTGTGACGATAGTGGTCAAAGGTCATAACGAATAATTAGCGTTAAAACATGACGTTTAAACGCATTTTTAGACTAAAATGAACAGTGTGTCGTATCACTTATGAAGGTCAGTATCTCAGGGTTTTAGGCTTTTAGAATTATCATGCTACATATACTCACTGAGCCCTTGTTGCAACATGGTTAGTCTATTCATTACAACAATCCAAAATGATTTAATGAAATTGATTTTCCCAACTTGGCCTTGTAAGCCAGATTAAATTTAAATAAAATCCACGCTTAAATGAGTCACGTGACTTTAATTTGATTTCATTTTGTTCGTCTATATTGGTAAGATATTATTGCGGTTGGTTCATATTAGAAAGATCCCGAAATGTGTACGTGTACGTATATATATATTTAGGGAGATAATTAAATTCACAACAATTTTTGATAATCTCCATATATAAATATATATATATATATCTATATATATATATATACAATATCAGTTTTTCGCAAAGTTTTAGCGAATTTTGAAATCGAGATATTTTAGGTATGTATGTAGATGCTTTACATTCATTTAAAATATAATTTTGTGTTTTTGGGCATTCATACGATTTTCCTGACATATTCTACCGCTTTTAAAATGACATAAATGTGTTATGCACATGAATAAAGGAGAAAATAATAGCGTATACTGCATATAATATAATATACCATACATTATCATTACACCAAACACTGTATGAATACAGATACTTCTATGTGAACGTTTTTTGTTTAAAAACGATGATATTTGTTTAACTATATAGTTGTTTGACCGGGACTTTTTGATATCGAATATAGATATACCTTATCACACTGGCTATCAGACGTAGTATTAATCGTCACTTTGTTTTAAATTCTTGCACACATACAATATGATATATAACTTTTCAAATAAGACAAATTCCGCCATTTCTTGAATATGCCTGTTCATTCGGTTAGAGATTAATCCCTTCTCATCTATTATCGATAATACATCACGCGATATCGCCGAATAGCACCAGGTTAAGTATTACCTCTAATCCAAAATCGATACATATCGATGTTGTTGGGTCGATATAACATCAGGAATTGCACCAACGTGCCATCATGTCAAATCTTTCACAAACATTTGACAGGTGAAGTAAACTGACATACCTAATCAATGATGGAGTATCTTGACAATCATATTCATCAGATTCGTTATTGTCATTGCTCTGGGGACAGACTGAAATTAGTTTTAAATCTTCGTCTTTCGATTTTCGACTTGAAATTAACCCTTACTATTAACACAACTGTATTTACCTCCAACATTGAAGAGTAGCACACACTTAAATATCGAAAGACGTAGAGCGAACGTCCAACTAACTTCTATCTGTCGCTCAATATCATTTTTCTATATGTGACATATATTTTGCGACATTCAATTTTATTAGTGATGGCACCTGAAAATATATGAAATATTTTTCGTTTCTCTATATTCAACTTGAAACTTCTATAGTAACATATGCGGCTTGGCTCTGACACGACGCCTTGGACGACTTGGCCCTGATACAACGCCTTGGACGACTTGGCCCTGAAACAACGCCTTGGACGACTTGGCCCTGAAACAACACCTTGGACGACTTGGCCCTGAGACAACGCCTTTGATGACTCTTGACCCTGACACAGCGCCTTGGACAACTTGGTCCTGAGACAACGCCTTGGACGACTTGGCCCTGAAACAACACCTTGGACGACTTGGCCCTGAAACAACACCTTGGACGACTTGGCCCTGACACAGCGCCTTAGACGAAATGGCCGTGACACAACGCTTTAGACGACTTCGCTCTGGGGAAAACGCCTTAGACGATTTGGCACTGAGAAACGGCCTAAGACGGGTTGCCTTAGACAACTTAGACCTGAGACACCGCCTTAGACAACTTAAACCTGAGACAATGCTTTAGACAACTTAGACCTGAGACAATACTTTAGAGGATTTGGCCTTAAAATAACGCCTTGGTCAACTTCGGCCCTGAGACAACACATTAGACGATTTAGCCCTGGGACAACGCCTTATGCGACTTAGACATGAAACAACGCCTTGGACGGCTCCGTCCTGGGACAACGCCTTAGGCGACTTAGACATGAAACAACGCCTTGGACGGCTCCGTCCTGGGACAACGCCTTGATCCCGAGACAAATTGTTAATAAATGTTGTCTTTTATTAATGTTTCGACATTTGTTTGTTTTTTCTTCATTTAATCTTGACTTGCCAGGTAGATACATAAATCTGCATGCGAACTGAAATCATGAAAATGGCGGATTTCACTAATTTATCAGTGAACAGCTTTACCCATAATTCACCATAAATATCAAAACGTGCTAATATACGCGCTCAAATATATCTTATCGAATATCATACAAATGTTTGAAGAAAAATAAATTACCAGAACTGCAATAAAATTTAAAAAGACAGATAAAACCAATAAAGTTCTCAACAGACTATCCAATGTTATTTTCTTTTATCTGTATAATGTGACCCTCTTCTCGTTCAAAGTCAATCGGGAATATTAGGATTTGCTGGTTTATCTTGTGTCAACACGCACCTATTGACACTTGGGTATGTACTACGGATATTAGCCACAGAGGGCGAAGCTACTGGTGGCGATGTTATTTCGATTTATTTAATACGATAGGAGTTGTGAAGAAATACGGCTTATTGTAAATATGCATTGTGCTTTTTATTTTTTGTTTATGGACGTTGCGGATAAGCCTCCATGAGATGTAAGTATTTGTTTTAATATATGCATTCTTTCATTTATCTTTAGCAAAACATGGCCCGTGAATATGTGTACATAATAACATAATTATCTATGAAGAAAAATACAGTCGGTAATAAACATATGCAATGTTCAGTTTAATATAACTGGTGTTTGAACTGTTATAGATGTTATATTTTAAAGTCTATTGTAGAAATCCATTTTTTATTTAAAAAAAACAACACATCATGAATAAAACCACGCAAAGGTGAAAACAAAATAAGTTTGGAATGTTAAATCTCAGGACACGACCTTGTATATCATGTAAAACTATACTGAGCGTTTAATATAAATATAGATACGCGATGCACGCATCCTCGGGTGACCGATACTCACCAGTAGTAGCAATAAATATAACAATAATCATTACTAATAATAACAATAACTAACAATAATAGTAACTAACAATAACAATAACTAACAATAACAATAACTAACAATAACAACGACTACTAATTACAATAACTAACAATAACAATAACTAATAATAACAATAACTAACAATAACAATAACTAATAATAACAATAACTAACAACAGCAATAACTTATAGTAGCAATAACTTACAATAACTAATAATAGCAATAACTAACAATAACTAATAACTAACAATAACTAATAGTAGCAATAACTGACAATAACAATAACTAACAATAACTAATAATAGCAATAACTAACAATAGCAATAGCAAACAATAGTAATAGTAATAGCAATAGAATAACAAAAACAAAAACAAAAACAAAAACAAAAACAAAATCAAAAACAAAAACAAAAATTAAAACAAAAACAAAATCCAATAACAATAACAATGACAATAACAATTAATATCAATAACTAACAATAACAATTACTCATAAACGCAATAACAAACAATAACAATAGCAATAACAAAAACAATAACAATAACTAATAATAGCAATAACACACAATAACAATAATTAATAATAATAATAGAAATAACAAACAATAGCAATAGCAGTAGAATAACAATAACAATACATTACAATAACTAATACTATCAATAACTAACAATAACAATATCAATAACAATAGCAAATAATAACAATAACAATACATAACAATAACTAATAGTATCAATAACTAACAATAATAACAAGAACAATAACAAGAACAAATCATAATAATAACACAGTCAAGTATGTCTGAAGCAGCCAGTCAGGGGAAGGAGCCTTTATGACAGGTTGCTGCTTAATAAAAGTTATTTTTTTCAGAAAGCAATGAAATGGGAAATAGCCAACGAGGCTGCTTACTAATTGTTTTACTGTTATTGTACTAATGGTGAAGTATTTATAACAGGATAACTCGTTTAAACATGGCAGTCTTAAAAAAGGCCCACGCATGCACACACGCGCATATATATACAAACACACACACATGCACACACGCATATATATACAAACACACACACACGCACACACGCATATATATATATATATATATATATATAGTGATAAAACTAATCAACTTTCACAAATCAGGAGTATACTTTCTCAGGTTAGTATGGGAAAATTCCAGCTTATGTTGTCAATGTTTGGATGGTTTTATTAGAAATAAACCTGATATTAAATCGCAAATTTCTAAATTAAACAATATTTCTTTGTTCAGCGTTTTTGGTATTAGAAGTACATGCCCCTTACTGGTATTTATTGAGTGAAAACATAGACGTATTTCGTTGACAAGGCTGTTTAAATATTATACAAAGGCATATAAAAGTAATATTGTTTGTTATATGTTAAGTGATTATTTTATTTATTTTACCAGATTTGAAATAAAATAAAATGATTTTGACGGAAAACAATCACATACGGAATAAATCATTGTCCCAGAGACAATATGATTCCTGATATGTTGGTAGCCAGAGTGGTATCATGATATGTTGTTAGCCAGAGTGGTATCCTGATATGTTGGTAGCCAGAGTGGTATCATGATATGTTGTTAGCCAGAGTGGTATCAGGGTAGTAGACACATATCTATACACAGTAGGCACGTGCCTACACGTTTTCTTGAGTAATCGAAAATATAAAAATGCAAAAAATAATAATCGGACACCTAGGTGGATAGCCACTTGGTACCATTAGGCAGAAGGCTCTTTCACTTTCCCCTTTATCAAAACTGAACAAACATTAAAACAAAACTTTTATATTTGGTTATAAAACAGTGCATTCATTGTAATTAAGGATAACCAGACCCCTAAAAGCATACTTTGAAGAATTATACTCCAAATTACTCCAAATTTACAGTCTAGCTGAAATTTCTTTTTCGTGGGAATAAACTCCAGGACCATCCTATAACTGTGCCATCATATCGTTATTAGCCAAGCTACGCCCCTGATTTATGGGCGTAGGATCGTTTGTTTCAATTATACGGGGTGGGAGGCGGACAGCCCGAGGGGAGAGTGTATGAGGATGTTTACTTCCAGACCCCAAAGTATATGCTGCCCACCCCCCACCTGCCCCAGACTCCTACGCCTATGTGATTATGTTTTTAGAATATCTGAAATGATAAAATATTTTCAATTATAAAATCCATGCAGTTCATAAACAGAACCAAAACAATTGGAACTTTATATGAAACCTCAACGTCTGCCGGTTGTTTGCGCAGGCTTCTGTACCCATACCCATCTATATAGTCATGGATTTGAAATATTCTTGCGCCAAAACAAATAGAAATTTTGTAGCTGTTGTTGTATTTACTTATCTTAGAACAAGATTTAATGATATTCGTATTTTTATATAAACCAAGAACATATGGTAAGTTCTTATCTAATTATAAAAAAATCCAGTTAAAGCCAAAAGTTCTCTGTCAGTTGTTTGATGCATTCCCTGTTTTAACAATTTACAAAAAAAATTGAAAAAGTATTACTATCATAGAGTTTATGTGTTTAAGTTGTTAGAGTTACTCAATTAACATAATAAAAACACATAACGTAATATTTCAAGATACCTAAAAGACACATTAACAGTGTTCACTATTTAAGTATAGTGTTAATCCTCATTTCATTTATTAACATTCATTAAATATTTGTTACATACCTTAATCTTTGGCGTTTATGCAGTGCAGAATTCAAGTACTGCTGCTAAGAGACTATATGTATATACTGATTGTATATTGTATAATTTATGATGATGTTCAGCGTCGCTTAAACTATATTTCAGTTATACCGCGGCAATGTCTACACTTGAGTATCATGCCACAGACACATGGTACGATACCCAAACCCAGTCACATTATACTGACACCGAGCCGACCAGACCTAGAACTATCCTGTAACTGCCATACTTGAGTATCATGCCACAGACACATGGTACGATACCCCAAACCCAGTCACATTATACTGACACCGAGCCAACCAGATCTAGAACTATCCTGTAACTGCCATACTTGAGTATCATGCCACAGACACATGGTACGATACCCCAACCCAGTCACATTATACTGACACCGAGCCGACCAGACCTACAACTATCCTGTAACTGCCATACTTGAGTATCATGCCACAGACACATGGTACGATACCCCCAACCCAGTCACATTACACTGACACCGAGCCGACCAGACCTACAACTATCCTGTAACTGCCATACTTGAGTATCATGCCACAGACACATGGTACGGTACCCCCAACCCAGTCATATTATACTGACACCGAGCCGACCAGACCTAGAACTATCCTGTAACTGCCATACTTGAGTATCATGCCACAGACATATGGTACGATACCCCAACCCAGTCACATTATACTGACACCGAGCCGACCAGACCTACAGCTATCCTCTAAATGCTGAGCGCCAAGCGAGGAAGCCTCTATTACCATTTTAAGTATTTAGTATGACCTGACCAGGGATCGAACCCCTAGACCACTGATGCGGTTCATATTAAATCCGAATGCAATATATGTTCTGTTCTGATATATATTTTCTTCTTTAATAATAATGCGTTAAACCTAATGCAGCTTTTGTGTTCTCTCTTGGATTACTTTCCCATCTACTTTCTTCTCCGGAGATTGTTTGCCAGCTGTATTAAAGATCAATTCATATTTTATTTTATAAGTTACAACTGATTCTACACGCCCCATCAACGATGTTGGGTCACATTTCAAAAGAACTTGATTAAATACGAAATAACAATATTGATTGTGTATTAGGATTGCACGTGTAGACTTCAAGTCAATATTGTTGCTCGGTTTCGTTCTCGTTACGGTTCTTTTATTTGTTGTTTTGTCGTTCATTATAGGCTCAAATAACAAACTCAGAAAAACATGTTAAAGGGACATTCAGTAGAGTTGACGTCATTTTTTACTCAAGTCCTTACATTAAATCTATTTTAGCCGGTCTTTATAGCCCTGCTTATGACGTCACGATCAAGCTGTGCAGGGTTGATCACCGCTTAAATGATCGTACGGGGCAGGACTACTTTTTATTCCTCGAAATTCATTTTTTCGTGTATTCAATATAAGCAAGCAGAAATGTATTAAACAATAAAAATATAGTTTGGACATTGTATTATGTCTTTTTTTTTAAAAAAAAGAATTATATAGAGAAGGAAAGGCAGATTGAGATTTTGTGAATGCTCGCGTATTCTCGCAAAGTCTCTCAATATCTCGTTTTTAGTTATCTTTACTTCCATTAATCTCAGGAACACAAATCAAAATTCTTACACTGCAGAATGAAATTGTGATCAAACCAATACCATGTCCAGAAATTTGTGTTTAAAATTGTTGAAGTACTTGTGATTACAAAATGTATATACTGTAGCTAAAATAACGACACATTACAATAAATTTTCCTTAAAACCTCAATATCTTTAATTCAAGAGCATTTTGCGTGATCGAAACATGTTTAAACATCTAAGATTACATACAACTTACAGTTTATGTACAATAAATCAGTTGCCTGTGAATTATGAATGATTAATTTGCAAATTATGAATCCTTCGTGTGCTGTTTCATCAACATATAGTCAGGAGATGCAAGTTTCCTATCCTTCTATACAAGTCCTTGCACCCATGTACGTATAATCATTTGAATCCAACTTCATTTTTAGAAATTATTAACATTTTAAAATTGTGGTGAATAATATTTACCTTGGATAGTTTTCATTCATAGTTTTTGAATGATTTTTAACACATATTTTCGAAACTAATGTGACCACTAGCTTTATAAAAAAATATCAATAATTTCTTAAGATACGAACCAATGAAAACTGATAAGATTTAAATATATTGATCATTTTTGTCACAAATCGGATGCATTTCAGGCAATTATCTTTCAAAAAATAGAAACGATACAAAGGGTCTGCAAGCATACGGGGTATATTCATTTCACATTTCACAATATAAATATATCATTTTCAGAAATAGTGTTTAGGGAACATTTAACACAAGAAGCCGTGTGTCCCTTTAGATTAAACGTGACTGACTGACTGGTAGTGAAACACACAGACGTTCTATTGTTTTTCTCGTTAGTTTCAGGTTTGATTTATAGGCTAGTTCAACAATCAAACACTTCCCATAATGCATAACGGAAACGTGATATTTTGCATCACTGTTACAATTCGTGGACGTAATAGTGAAACGGCGATATTTTTACGAGGGAGAACTTTTTGTCTAAGATTGTTTTATAGATTTATTACATAAATAGCACTGATCTGTTATATTGTTTAAAAATGTTAATTTATTCAAATTTACATACATACAAAAGTATAAATATAGATTAGAACGGAAGATAAAAATCTTAGTTGGATACTGAAATACCAACCTCTTAGCAAATATCACGTGACACGGGTGTTGATTTACAGTAGCATACAGTTACATTGAATTAATTGAAGCGGGGATTTCATTTAGTAGGCCACTGATTAAAATTAACACCTCAATTTGCACATTTATTGCTATTTGTGATCTTATATAGACTTTTGCTGTTGGTCACGTTACTGATATTTGCTGATGATGGTGTTGTTAGTAAAAGCTACAGTACTGCTGTTGTTATGATTGTTGTTGCTGTTGGTTACATCTGCCACTACTGATGATGTTGATGTTGTCTACATCACTGAAGCAGTGACGTAAGTAAGATTTCACTACTAATGATGTTGTTGTCAGATACATGGTATACTTCTGATGTTGTTGCTGTATTTTACATGGACGTTGTTGTTGTCCTTAACATGGACTACTAGTTATGGTGTTTCGGCTGTTAACATGGTCTATTATTGATGGTACTGCTGTTTTTATATGATGTATTGCTGTCAATGTTGGCTTTAAATGTACATGACTTTACGAGAATTTCTGTTGCCTTTTTGTCCATTGATGTCGTTCCTGCTGCTGCTGCTGCTGCTGCTGCTGCTGCAACTCTACTGTAATTGCTATTACTGCTGTTGTTGCAATCTCAGAGATATTTTCATTCCATAAATTTGTAGTTAATGTGTGATGTTATTGCCGCTTATGTTGTTGTTGTTGTTGTTGTTGTTGATGATGATGATGAGGATGCTGTTATTATTGTGATTGCTTTTGTTGTTGATTTCATTTCCGTTGTATTTCCGATTTCAGTCTTATGTTATAGCCCTGTCTTTAACGTCGGGATCAAACTTTGCAGTGCATGTCACCGCCAAAAGGACAAACATGGACTACTTTTTATTCCTCGTATTTCATTTTGTCATGTATAAAATATTTACAAGCAAGCAGAAACAAACAAAACATAAACATTGTTGTATGCTATTTAAAAATGTTGCATGATAAACTAAAGCTACAATAATATCAATCAATTTATGACGGCGTATGAATATTTATTATTAAAGTCCGGCTATCGGTACATTCTAGTCGTTGTCGTTGTTGAACATTGCAGGCGTTGTCATCGCCATTGTTGTTTATGGCTTTGTTTAAGATTTTTATATGTTTGCTTATTTGGATTTTTTGTTAGCAGATTTGTTATTGCTAATGTTATGAATCCGTGGCATCTTTGTTAATCGGAGCGTTGAGAGGTTGCTGGTTCCCAGCTCTACCTGATGACCTTTTAAATACAACACTCAGTGCTAAGCGGGCTCGAATGCGGATCGTATAAGCTCCGAGCGTTCTTTACAATCGATGTAAAATAAATTAGTATGAACTAATCATTGATAAGCAAATTTGAAATATGTTCAAGCATTGCTTTTGTGTCACCATGTTCCAAATGACTTGCGACTACATCGATTAAATATCTAGTAATAGAAACAAATATCAAAGCATTTCTAAAGAACCATTCACAAGCTGCTGTCAACTTAGTCTAACTTTGCATTTATGTAATATGAACATCAATCCATTCTTCAATATTAACAGTCGGCTTATTTGTTTTAAAGTTAACTTTTTAACGAGGATGGAAATAGAAATATCTATTTGCATATTTGCACAGCATGTTTTTTTCAAACATATTTTCTATAGTAAGCATGTTCAAACAATACACAGTTTTAAAAAAGGCGTCATAATGTACTCATATGATGACTGTTTTTGTAGATTTGAAAATTTCTCTCCGTCTCTGTCCTTCTGTAAGCCTGCCTGCCTACCCGTTTGATTGCCCATCTCTGTCTGTCTGTCTGTCTGTCTGTCTGTCTCTCTGTCTCTCTCTCTCTCTCTCTCTCTCTCTCTCTGTGTGTGTGTGTGTCTGTTTGCCTCTCTGTCTCTGTCTCTCTGAGTCTCTCTTTCTCCCCCCCCCTCTCTCTCTCTCTCTCTCTCTCTCTCTCTCTTATCTGCCTCTCTGTTTCTCTGCCTTTCTGTTTGTCTGTCTCTCTCTACCTTTCTCTTTCTCTCTCTCTCTCTCTCTCTCTCACTCTCTCTCTAATTATGTCTCTCTCTCTCTCTCTCTCTCTTTATATTTATTTCTTTCTCTCTCTCTCTCTCTCTGTCTTTCTTTGTCTCTCTGTCTTCTGAGTCTGTCTGTCTCTTCTCTGTCTCTCTCTCTCTCTCTCTGGCTCTCTGTCTCTCTGTCTCTCTGTCTCTCTCTCTCTCTCTCTCTCTCTTGCAGTACATAAATCAGCATAACTAACAAAACACAAAACCACAAGAGTTCTTTAATACATCGTTTAACACTTACTTTAAAACTTTTGTCATTTAAATAGCAATAAATTAAAAAAAAAACACTTATTAATCATAAAATCTCAACTGTGAGAAACCCTTACGTATGATACACTGGTCCACATTTATATTAAACATTGAAACGATCAAACCAATAAATCTCGCGCGTCAAAAGACCACAATCAAACTGTGGCAAATAATGCGTTTAATGATTTATTTCAACTTCTTGGACGATAGAGAATAGTCCTATTTTATAGTCAAATATTTACATTTATAAGTAAAAACTGTAAATGCAAATACGTTGTTGAACGGCGAACATCAACCTCTGCTTGGTATGTATGTTAAAAATATTTTTATTTCGTTTGTGGGAACAAAATATACCGGAAAGTAATTGGCTGGACTGATGTATACTTGCTTATTTTTTCTTTAAAAAGGTGAATAAAATGTTGACTTTTATACTTTTAATGGATGGAATAAAGTTTCATAATTACATAAATATAGTAGCAGAAGTTTAAAGTCCGCTCAGGTATCCTTAGTTACGCGTGTTTGGTTCTGTATCGTGGTGGGCAAGTGGCTGGATGGGGAGTCTTCTACTTTAAATGACGCTTATCTTTAATACTACTACATGTGCCACTAATAATATTCTTTTTCATCATTAAAATGTCTTAAGTAGTGAACGCTTGATCAGGTCCCCGTTTCACGAAAAAACTTGAGTATGTTATTTTATTTAAACTCAATAACCGGGGCCAGGTTCTAAATGAGTGGTAGTTTTAGTTTTTTTAAATCAATAAACTTTTAAAAAAAAAAAAAATTTTTCTTTATTTAAACCGGGTGGAAAAACTTATGCTGCGCTGTTGAAAAATTTATTTTGCATATATGTAGTTGATGTTTTGTCACGGCTGTAGTAATGTACGCTTGAATATCTATGCATATATGTAGTTGATGTTTTGTCACGGCTGTAGTAATGTACGCTTGAATATCTATGCATATATGTAGTTGATGTTTTGTCACGGATGTAGTTTTGTACGATTGAATATCTATGCATATATGTAGTTGATGTTTTGTCACGACTGTAGTAATGTACGATTGAATATCTATGCATATACGTAGTTGATATTTTGTCACGGATGTAGTAATGTACGATTGAATATCTATGCATATATGAAGTTGATATTTCGTCACGGTTGTAGTTATGTACGATTGAATATCTATGCATATATGTAGTTGATATTTTGTCACGGATGTAGTAATGTACGATTGAATATCAATGCTTTATGCATATACGTAGTTAATATTTTGTCAAGTTGCAGTAATGTACGATTGAATATCAATGCTTTATGCATATACGTAGTTGATATTTTGTCAAGTTGTAGTAATGTACGATTGAATATCTATGCGTTAAGGTAAATGGCGTTTTGTCATGGTTGTAGTAATGTACGATTGAATATCAATGCATATATGAAGTTGATATTTCGTCACGGTTGTAGTTATGTACGATTGAATATCTATGCATATATGAAGTTGATATTTCGTCACGGTTGTAGTTATGTACGATTGAATATCTATGCATATATGTAGTTGATATTTTGTCACAGATGTAGTAATGTACGATTGAATATCAATGCTCTATGCATATACGTAGTTATTGTTTTGTCAAGTTGTAGTTATGTACAATTGAATATCTATGCATATACGTAGTTGATGTTTTGTCACGGCTGTAGTAATGTACGCTTGAATATCTATGCATATACGTAGTTGATGTTTTGTCACGGTTGTAGTTATGTACGCTTGAATATCTATGCATATACGTAGTTGATGTTTTGTCACGGTTGTAGTTATGTACGATTGAATATCTGTGCATATACGTACGAGATGTTTTGTCAAGGTTGTAGTTATGTACGATTGAATATCTATGCATATACGTAGTTGATATTTTGTCACGGTTGTAGTGATGGGCGATTGAATATCTATGCATATACGTAGTTGATATTTTGTCACGGTTGTAGTGATGTACGATTGAATATCTATGCTCTCTGCATATACGTAGTTATTGTTTTGTCAAGTTGTAGTAATGTACAATTGAATATCTATGCATATACGTAGTTGATGTTTTGTCACGGCTGTAGTAATGTACGCTTGAATATCTATGCATATACGTAGTTGATGTTTTGTCACGGTTGTAGTTATGTACGATTGAATATATATGCATATACGTACGAGATGTTTTGTCAAGGTTGTAGTTATGTACGATTGAATATCTATGCATATATGTATTTGATGATTTGTCACGGTTGTAGTTGTGGACGATTGAATATCTATGCATATACGTAGTTGATGTTTTGTCACGGTTATAGTAATATACGCTTGAATATCTATGCATATACGTAGTTGATGTTTTGTCAAGGTTGTAGTAATGAACGATTGAATATTAATGCTCTATCCATATATGTAGTTGATATTTTGTCAAAGTTGTAGTAATGTACGATTGAATATCTATGCATTAACGTAATTTATGTTTTGTCACGAATGTACGATTAAATATCTATGCATTTACGTAGTTGATATTTTGTCACGGGTGTAGTAATGTACGATTGAATATCTATGCATATATATAGTTGATGATTTGTCACGGTTGTAGTTATGGACGATTGAATATCTATGCATATACGTGCTTGTAGTTGATGTTTTGTCACGGTTGTAGTTATGTACTTTTGAATTTCTATGCATATACGTAGTTGATGTTTTGTCAATGTTGTAGTAATGTACGATTGAATATCTATTCATATAATTAATTAATGTTTTGTCACGGGTGTAGTAATGTACGATTGAATATCTATGCATATACGTAGTTGATGTTTTGTCACGGTTGTAGTGATGTACGATTGAATATTTATGCTCTCTGCATATACGTAGTTTATGTTTTGTCACGGTTGCAGTAATGTATGATTGAATATTTATGCATATACGTAGTCGATGTTTTGTCACGGTTGTAGTAATGTATGATTAAATATTTATGCATAATCGTAGTTGATGTTTTGTCTCGGTTGTAGTACTGCATGGTTGAATATTTATGCATATACGTAGTCGATGTTTGTCACGGTTGTAGTAATATACGATTGAATATTTATACATATACGTAGTTGATGTTTTGATACGGTTGTAGTTATGCTGGATTGAATATTTATTAAAGTATAATGATTATTTGATGAATTTATGATGCTGTACACAGATTATTTGAAATACCCCGCCATAATCTTATTGTAGATATATTCGTTAAATTTTTTTTCGAGCATGGAGACTAAACCATGAATCTTCCTTCCTATTTATGTCAAATAGTCTTCGTTCGTTTGTTAATTCATTGTTCGTTCATTCGCGCGTTCTTTATTTCCTTTCTAGGATCCTTCATTTCTTCCTCCAGTATTTCATTCCATCACTCCTCCATTCATTAGTACAAACAATCATTCATTTGTTCATTCATTTATTCATTCGCTCGCTCACTCACTCACTCACTCACTCACTCACTCACTCACTCACTCACTCACTCACTCACTCACTCACTCACCCACCCACTCACTCACTCACTCACTCACTCACTCACTCACTCACTCACTCATCCACATGTACACTGTGTGAAGAGGTTAATTCAGTAGTGATTTTTTGAACAAACGCCGAGAAAGGGCAACGGGAAGTCATTTTGCGTAAATCTTAAATAATAAGATAAATATACACATAACAGTGTTCTCAAATGTTTGCCGGTGGCGTTAATGATTCGGGTTCATTTACATTTAATGTTAATATTTGTCTGGAGGTATATAAAGAGTGATGGATCAATATTAGTTTTGTAGCGTAATACTTCATATTTGTTTATGCACTTATCAAGAGCTAGAAATAAGGAATTATGCTAGCTGGAGAAATACAGACTTATGTTTGTTTTATATTCTTACAGAGTTAGAAACAAGAGGACAACATCAGGACGACGCCATTAATATAACCTTGCTATTAACGCACGTCCATCGATGGTTTAAAGAGTTCAGCATTTTTTCAGAAGTCGGTTAACTACAGTTTGCAGTGGTCAACCTTCCGTTTGAATCGTAGTTATTGTGGACATGGGCATATTCTAGAGACCAGATTTGTATACATATTAGATCACTTGTCAACAATAAACGGTCAAACTGAAACAAACTTGGAATGACAGCGAGTCGCGTACTGAAAGTGGATGTGTTATGTAGTGTTTCTTACGTTGGCTGCCAAGTAAGACCGAAAAACGATACCTTGTAATTTGGAACTAATTTGATGCAGTCGTGCGATGCAATATCACCAACACGTGCTACTCCCGAGAACAATATGAGAGCACGTGATAACACTGGGGAAGGGTTTACTTTGTAAGTGTAAACGCTTATATAAACAATAAGAAAATTAGTTTACAAAATGATGTTAAAAACACGTAATCAGGGAGATGATTCCATGTTCCGGTGGGCGAGAACGGAAATGAAAAGGGTGAGTCTGACTGCCTGCCTGCCTGCCTGCCTGCCTGCCTGCCTGCCTGTCTGTCTGTCTGTCTGTCTGTCTGTCTGTCTGTCTGTCTGTCTGTCTGTCTGTCTGTCTGTCTGTCTGTCTGTCTGTCTGTATATTAACATCATCCCTAAAAGCCAATATATTGCTGTATAAAATATCACTTACGCAAATAGTATGTTAATCTTTGGGACAAGCAACGATTTATGTCTTTTTTATACAAACTTTTCATAGGTAATATACAATCATACTTTATAACATGATCACATTGAATTAACAAGTCTCATTAGACTTAACATATGATTGATGTATACGTTTTAAATAAAACAAGCATTAAATGTATTTGTAATACTATAGGACAATCTGTGCTCGTTCTGGCGCCGACGATAAGCACCACCCGCCCTGCGTGCCACTTGTTACACGCATTAACAGCGGGATTGTGATATTCATGCTAAATAAAAACATTTCTAAATGGCGAAACAATCTCAATCATCACAATTCTATGAACTGACAGTTCGATATCTGGCCCAGTGATACCAACGACTTGTTAAGGTAGTTTATCAGGGGAGAGATGCTATTAAGGTCTTAAAAATAAAATTATTTTTTAAATTGCATTTCATTATATGGATTGGCATGTCAAATCAAAGACACATGACAAAGTAATTAAGTCACTGATCAAAACGTGACAAAAAAAAAGCGTGTCAAAATCGATATTTAATCGGAGTGGCTAACGAAATCTCAATTCTAAAAATAGACACACTTAAATACTGCTTGATGACCTTCACAACGGTATGATTTGGACTCTTTCTAAGTACACATTGTTGGCGCTTTCGTACTAACGGAGCTAATGACGTCATCTGGGGAAAACATTGCACTTTTATTTCGTGTGAACACTGAACAAGTATGACGGATCAAATCGAAATGAAATCACGTGACTCATTTGATACGTCACAAAATATGTTTCAATTTTAACTAAGCGGAAATCTATTCTAGACTGACCTGGGCGCTTAGCCCAAGTAAAGTAGGTATTCTTTTGAAAATACTGGATCAATGCGTACATACAGCATGATATATTGGGGTGAAATATTTTAGCCAATTTTAGATTTAAAAAAAAACACAAACTTAATATATCTATACTTCCTTTAACAATGACAACAGTATTTTGTTTACGTCACATTCAGCATTAAAGGGACTCTGGGCAATAATGGTGAAATTTCATCTACACAATATGTAAAGAAAATAACATTCTGTCTATCATTACGATACACGTGTGGAAATAAAACACCTCAGTATATATGTATAAAAAGGGCTACAATAGGCCTACTTGTTTTTTTTAATCGTTACACCTTCTGTTGTTGTTTTTTGCAGAAATAGTTTGAATTATTGTCCCAGAAAGGTTAAAAATAAAAAAAAGTTTTTTATGTATTAAACGTTACATAGCCTTGCTTTGTATTTTATGGATGCATTTGTTCTATATTCTTATATTCATACAAGAAAGTTTAGGTCTTCAATTCAATGGTAATTAAGTACTTTGGATTGAATCCTAACTTTTATGGCCAGGAAAAATAAACCAGTATTTGACACACCGCTTCTAGCAATACACCCATTATTAAAAAAAAATCATTTATAAGTCTTGTATACAGAATAATGAATATACATTATTCACATTAATGTGTTAAAATGAATATATCAGGATTTTTCAGAATTGGCAAAAAATTCAAAAAATATTTTTTTCTCCAATATACGGGTTGTAAAAATTGTTTTACTTTAGAAAGAGTCAGAATGACGATGTGAAAGTCGTCAAGCAATATTTAAGTGCTGTCTATTTTTAGAATGGAGATTTCGTCACCACTCTAACTTACATATCGATTTTGTCAAGTTTTGGTGAATGATTAAACATATCAAACTTTTCAGTTTATGTTAAGGTTTAATGAGACTGATGTTTTTATCCCTTTCGATAATTATTTGAAGACATTTATAGTGTTGATCATGATACACTCCGTTTAAATAACAAGGCCACGTGAACAGCAACAACCGTTAATGAAGTTGTCATTGATTTTTAGTTACAAAAATATAAATTTATTTTTGACAATGCAAAATAAATATGAGATTTGGCTCTGAACTTATGCTTGTACAGAGTTTTACAATAGCTCACTAAATGTTTCACCTTTACTGGAAGTATACAAACGATCTTACATGAGCAACGCGTGAAATAAAAGACCCCGAAATGGTTCACGTAAGGTTTAACTGTGATTACACGT
The DNA here is from genome assembly GCA_029582155.1 of Panopea generosa. Lineage (NCBI taxonomy): Eukaryota > Metazoa > Mollusca > Bivalvia > Adapedonta > Hiatellidae > Panopea > Panopea generosa. Next base: position 6,391,257 of record CM055906.1, read on the forward strand.
AAGTTCACATCTCATGAATGTTCGACAAAACGGATCATTTTACACAGGTGATCAGACATGAGTACCCATTTATTATACGAGACTCTGCCGAGCCGATGTATCATTTTTACACAGGTGATCAGACATGAGTACCCATTTATTATACGACACTCTGCCGAGCCGATGTATCGTTTTTACACAGGTGATCAGACATGATTACCCATTTATTATACGACACTCTGCCGAGCCGATGTATCGTTTTTACACAGATGATCAGACATGAGTACCCATTTATTATACGAGTCTCTGCCGAGCCGATGGTACCCATTTATTATACGAGACTCTGCCGAGCCAATGTATCATTTTTACACAGGTGATCAGACACGAGTACCCATTTATTATACGAGTCTCTGCCAAGCCGATGTATCTTTTTTACACAGGTGATCAGACATGAGTACCCATTTATTATACGAGACTCTGCCGAGCCGATGTATCTTTTTTACACAGGTGATCAGACATGAGTACCCATTTATTATACGAGACTCTGCCGAGCCGATGTATCATTTTTACACAGGTGATCAGACATGAGTACCCATTTATTATACGAGTCTCTGCCGAGCCGATGTATCATTTTTACACAGATGATCAGACATAAGTACCCATTTATTATACGAGTCTCTGCCGAGCCGATGGTACCCATTTATTATACGAGACTCTGCCGAGCCAATGTATCATTTTTACACAGGTGATCAGACACGAGTACCCATTTATTATACGAGTCTCTGCCAAGCCGATGTATCTTTTTTACACAGGTGATCAGACATGAGTACCCATTTATTATACGAGACTCTGCCGAGCCGATGTATCTTTTTTACACAGGTGATCAGACATGAGTACCCATTTATTATACGAGACTCTGCCGAGCCGATGTATCATTTTTACACAGGTGATCAGACATGAGTACCCATTTATTATACGAGTCTCTGCCGAGCCGATGTATCATTTTTACACAGGTGATCAGACATGAGTACCCATTTATTATACGAGTTTCTGCCGAGACGATGTATCTTTTTTACACAGGTGATCAGACATGAGTACCCATTTATTATACGACACTCTGCCGAGCCGATGGTACCCATTTATTATACGACACTGCCGAGCCAATGTATCATTTTTACACAGGTGATCAGACACGAGTACCCATTTATTATACGAGTCTCTGCCAAGCCGATGTATCTTTTTTACACAGGTGATGAGACATGAGTACCCATTTATTATACGAGACTCTGCCGAGCCGATGTATCGTTTTTACACAGGTGATCAGACATGAGTACTTATTTATTATACGAGTCTCTGCCAAGCCGATGTATCTTTTTTACACAGGTGATCAGGCATGAGTACCCATTTATTATACGAGACTCTGCCGAGACGATGTATCGTTTTTACACAGGTGATCAGACATGAGTACCCATTTATTATACGAGACTCTGTCGAGACGATGTATCGTTTTTACACAGGTGATAAGACATGAGTACCCATTTATTATACGACACTCTGCCGAGCCGATGGTACCCATTTATTATACGAGACTCTGCCGAGACGATGTATCGTTTTTACACAGGTGATCAGACATGAGTACCCATTTTTTATACGAGACTCTGCCGAGACGATGTATCGTTTTTACACAGGTGATCAGACATGAGTACCCATTTATTATACGAGACTCTGTCGAGACGATGTATCGTTTTTACACAGGTGATCAGACATGAGTACTTATTTATTATACGAGTCTCTGCCGAGCCAATGTATCATTTTTGCATACGAGGATACAAAAAAGACCCAGTCAGTTTGCAGACGCATAATTCATTGCTGCTTTATAAAGGGGTATAACTCCTGTAAATGGTTGAAAAGCATCATAGTTTGCAAATCTGTGGTTATATGTGACAAGATTTGTCATAAATATGATATTTTTGATAAGTTTTGCAGGCGAGATAGAAAAAAATACAAAGAAATATTAATTTGTATTTTTCTCGGTACCGTGTCTTCATTGATTTTATAAAAAAGTGTTGATAACTTCTCAAATATCAAGATTAATATTTTGTACTGCCACACGTTCATAGGTGTAAAGTTGGATTTGATACATTAACATGAGTACAATTATAGTTCAAACATTGTCGTCAATGTTCTTTTAAATTTGGTGTGCTGAGTTAACATAAGTGAACTTCGATTTCATCAGTGCGTGTGTTTTCAAATGTTTGATTGAATATTTAGCGGTATGTATGCCATCGGGGCTTCAAGACGATCAGTTAACCTAACCACTCATTACTTGAATCCTGAGAGGTTAAACAGTACTTGAGCACACCTATCTCTGCGAGTAACTGATAACTTTCCCACTTTTTATCAGGGGAGAGAGATGGATGACAACGAGAGGCAATGCCGTTTACCATTCATCAATGAGACTGGCCGGGTGGGGATTCGAACTAATGACCCCAGGATTGATAATCAGACGCCACTACCGACTGAGCTATACGGGCCCAACGGTCCCCTTTAATAGTGTTACTGCCGTTTCATATAATGATGCTTGGAGAGTAAGTTTTGTTGTATATACTAAAACCAATCTGTGGATTATTTAGAATATCGTTGTCATATTCAGGAGCTGTACTTTGGAATTCCATCCCTTGTTGTGTTTTAACACTCAATCAGTCTTTTACAGTTTAAAGTAAATCTTGGAGCAGATCATAACATACCAGTCATGTGTAGTATTAAATTATTGTCTTTTAAAATCAGAATATTTGATGTTCATTTGTTATAAAATTCATGTTTAACCCTGTTCTTCTTTAATTTTGTTGTTTAGGTCCTAAGGGAAGATTGCATTTAGACCAACTGAGTGTTCTCGTAAAATTAAATCCTTATTATTATTATTATTATTATTATTATTATTATTATTCATTTTGTGTGTATGTGACAGACGACGTAGTGTTGTTTGTTGTGTGAATCTTTTTCTTTACACAACCTTTTTAATCATAGCCAGTATAACTTTAAGTTGAACTGCCAGACTCACCTGTAGTTTCAACTAATGTAAGTATATTATATATTCGGTCCAACTTTAATCTAGAATGGGTGTTCTTTTATTTTCAGGAAATCGTAATGTCTCAATCTTCCTATGCGAAAATTGCCGGACTTCAAAGTGAAGTTGGTCGCGTAGCGATCACGAGAGTGGCCGGAAGTGAGCTAGAATACAAACGAACACTGAACATGTACCGGAAGGACATGACGTTGGCAGTTAATAATATTCGTCGCGAGCAAGTGAAGATGCGACTAAAAATGGGCCGCTACGCCAAAAAACTTAAGCAGACGAAAATGGAAAATGCAAAACGATTAAAAGAAGAACGACGCAGGGACACCGAACGTGCACAACTGGAAGAATTACACATAAGATTGAAGTTTGAAGCTGCCGCTAGAACTCCGGAACCAAACCTTGTTCTAACGGACCACAGAGACGCGACAGTTTCTCCGTCTGATATACATTTTAAGGGACCCCTGTATTTACAAACCGGTGCTTTGCATGAGCGTGAGGAAAACTTTTGGCGAACACCTGAAAATGATAATGAACACGAAAAGGATTCTAAATCAAGTAGTAAACATGCTAATAAACCTAGGAATGAAAACATGCCATTTTCACCGTTACCAATGATCAATGAAGATGCAGAAAAAGAAACGGAAGAAGTAATTGTTGAAACTGAAGAAAACAGTTCGCTTCCTAATAGTACAATCCCTCTAAAAGATACAAATATAGAAATTAAAATTTTTGATGAAGAAATGTCTGTTTCATCCTATGGGGGGAGGCGAAAAAAGAAAAAAGAGGTTTCTTTTTCAGATATCATGAAACTAAAATACACTGGAACAAAACATTTGTTCGATCTAGTCCATATTCTAGCTAAAAAGCACGGTATTCCTGACGTTGTGGAAAAAGTGCCTGATCCAAGAGATCATATCGTTCATAGGGGGGCAACTAATGACTCGGATTCACTAAGAATGCATGCTGCCGTTCTTTATCCAATGAAATACGGTTACGAAAACAAATCTGACAATGTGGAACACTTGGATACCGACACTTCAATTTCCAACCCTAAATCACCTGTAGTAACTACTCAAATTGTAGATGTAGAAAACATTTTATTCCACGAGGAACCTGCCGAAGATAAGGACGAAAAGCCAAAGAGATGGAGAAAACTTTCATTAGAACAGCGTCGTGCCATATATTTATCAGGAGTTCATTCAAAATCCGTTGATGCAATTACTGGTCAGTCCAATCACCATGCAGGGAGTCCGCCGACGCGGACTGAGTCTCCTCGGAAATTGAAATCAAGAGACAATAGCATGCCTTCGTTGGTGGAGAGAGTTGCAAAAATTAAACTAGAGCAAAGTGAACGTATTTCTGAGCGTCGCAACTCTGATGTAATGATGGCACATCTGTTGCCGACGAGCAAACCGTCGTCTTCACGTTCTTCAAGATCACTGCCACCGCTTTCGAGACATTCGACAAAGAGTGAAGACAAAGTGTCATGGACAGAAGCATTTGGACTGTTACGAGCAATACATAGCCTTGATAATATATAGGGAATATGGTCGTTTCCTTGGTTCCTAACAGGTTAACCAAATATAACAAAACCTTTTTTCACATGTAATAATATACGTGACATATATATATTATATTATTTTTTCAATATCTGTGAAAGTGGTTTTAAGAAACAACAGCTAATACTAGACAGAATGTCCGCTTGACAAAACATAGCAATAGCTATAACTAGACAGAATGTCCGCTTGACAAAACAAAGCAATAGCTAATACTAGACAGAATGTCCGCTTGACGAAAAATAGCAATAGCTATTACTAGACAGAATGTCCGCTAGACAAAATAAAGCAATAGCTTTTACTAGACAGAATGTCCGCTTGACAAAATAGAGCAATAGCTATAACTACACAAAATATCCGTTTGCCAAAACATAGCTATAGATATTACTAGACAGAATGTCTGCTTAACAAAATAGAGCAATAGTTATTACTAGTCCGCTTGACAAAACATAGCAATAGCTATTACTAGACAGAAATACCGCTTGCCAATACACAGCTATTAGAATATCCGCTTGACAAAATAGAGCAATAGCTATTACTAGTCCGCTTGACAAAACATAGCAATAGCTATAACTTGACAGAATAACCGTTTGACAAAATAGAGCAATAGCTATTACTCGTCCGCTTGACAAAACATAACAATAGCTATAACTAGACAGAAAGGTTGCTTGACAAAACATAGCAATAGCTATTACTAGACAGAAAGTCCATTTGACAAAATAAAGCAATAGCTTTTACTAGTCCGCTTGTTAAAACACAGCAATAGCTATTATTAGACAGAATATCCGCTTGCCAAAACACACCAATTGCTATTACTAGACAAAATGTCCACTTGCCAAAACACAGCCATAGCTATTACTAGACAGAATGTCCGCTTGACAAAAAAGAGCAAGAGCAATTACTAGTCCGCTTGATAAAACATAGCAATATTTATTATTAGACAGAATAGCCTCTTAACAAAGCATAGCAATAGCTATCACTAGACATAATATCTGCTTGCCAAAAACACAGCAATAGCTATTACTAGACAGAATGTCCGCTTGCCAAAACACAACAATAGCTATTACTAGACAGAATGTCCGCTTGACAAAACATAGCTATAGCTATTACTAGACAGAATGTCCGCTTACCAAAACACAGCAATAACTATTACTGGACAGAATGTCCGCTTGACAAAATATAGCAATATACATTACTAGACATAATGTTCGCTTGACAAAACATAGCTATAGCTATTACTAGACAGAATGTCCGCTTACCAAAACACAGCAATAACTATTATTAGACAGAATATCCGCTTGCCAAAACACACCAATTGCTATTACTAGACAAAATGTCCGCTTGCCAAAACACAGCCATAGCTATTACTAGACAGAATGTCCGCTTGACAAAAAAGAGCAAGAGCAATTACTAGTCCGCTTGATAAAACATAGCAATATTTATTATTAGACAGAATAGCCGCTTAACAAAGCATAGCAATAGCTATTACTAGACATAATATCTGCTTGCCAAAATCACAGCAATAGCTATTACTAGACAGAATGTCCGCTTGCCAAAACACAACAAAAGCTATTACTAGACAGAATGTCCGCTTGACAAAACAAAGCTATAGCTATTACTAGACAGAATGTCCGCTTGACAAAACATAGCAATAGCTATTACTAGACATAATGTCCGCTTGACAAAACATAGCAATAGCTATTACTAGACAGAATGTCCGCTTGACAAAAAAGAGCAAGAGCAATTACTAGTCCGCTTGAAAAAACATAGCAATATTTATTATTAGACAGAATAGCCTCTTAACAAAGCATAGCAATAGCTATCACTAGACATAATATCTGCTTGCCAAAAACACAGCAATAGCTATTACTAGACAGAATGTCCGCTTGCCAAAACACAACAATAGCTATTACTAGACAGAATGTCCGCTTGACAAAACATAGCTATAACTATTACTAGACAGAATGTCCGCTTACCAAAACACAGCAATAACTATTACTGGACAGAATGTCCGCTTGACAAAATATAGCAATATACATTACTAGACATAATGTTCGCTTGACAAAACATAGCTATAGCTATTACTAGACAGAATGTCCGCTTACCAAAACACAGCAATAACTATTATTAGACAGAATATCCGCTTGCCAAAACACACCAATTGCTATTACTAGACAAAATGTCCGCTTGCCAAAACACAGCCATAGCTATTACTAGACAGAATGTCCGCTTGACAAAAAAGAGCAAGAGCAATTACTCGTCCGCTTGATAAAACATAGCAATATTTATTATTAGACAGAATAGCCGCTTAACAAAGCATAGCAATAGCTATTACTAAACATAATATCTGCTTGCCAAAATCACAGCAATAGCTATTACTAGACAGAATGTCCGCTTGCCAAAACACAACAAAAGCTATTACTAGACAGAATGTCCGCTTGAAAAAACAAAGCTATAGCTATTACTAGACAGAATGTCCGCTTGACAAAACATAGCAATAGCTATTACTAGACATAATGTCCGCTTGACAAAACATAGCAATAGCTATTACTAGACAGAATGTCCGCTTGACAAAAAAGAGCAAGAGCAATTACTAGTCCGCTTGATAAAACATAGCAATATTTATTATTAGACAGAATAGCCGCTTAACAAAGCATAGCAATAGCTATTACTAGACATAATATCTGCTCGCCAAAAACACAGCAATAGCTATTACTAGACAGAATGTCCGCTTGCCAAAACACAACAATAGCTATTACTAGACAGAATGTCCGCTTGACAAAATATAGCTATAGCTATTACTAGACAGAATGTCCGCTTGACAAAACATAGCAATAGCTATTACTAGACATAATGTCTGCTTGACAAAACATAGCAATAGCTATTACTAGACAGAATGTCCGCTTGACAAAAACGAACAAGAGCAATTACTAGTCCGCTTGATAAAACATAGCAATATTTATTATAAGACAGAATAGCCGCTTAACAAAGCATAGCAATAGCTATTACTAGACATAATATCTGCTTGCCAAAAACACAGCAATAGCTATTACTAGACAGAATGTCCGCTTGCCAAAACACAACAATAGCTATTACTAGACAGAATGTCCGCTTGACAAAACATAGCTATAGCTATTACTAGACAGATTGTCCGCTTGACAAAACATAGCAATAGCTATTACTAGACATAATGTCCACTTGACAAAACATAGCAATAGCTATTACTAGACAGAATGTCCGCTTGACAAAAAAGAGCAAGAGCAATTACTAGTCCGCTTGATAAAACATAGCAATATTTATTATTAGACAGAATAGCCGCTTAACAAAGCATAGCAATAGCTATTACTAGACATAATATCTGCTTGCCAAAAACACAGCAATAGCTATTACTAGACAGAATGTCCGCTTGCCAAAACACAACAATAGCTATTACTAGACAGAATGTCCGCTTGACAAAACATAGCTATAGCTATTACTAGACATAATGTCCGCTTGACAAAACATAGCAATAGCTATTACTAGACAGAATGTCCGCTTGACAAAACATAGCAATAGCTATTACTAGACAGAATGTCCGCTTGACAAATATAATACTATCCTAGATCTGATAAATGTTACTAGTTCCGATAAATGGCTCTCTCTCTCTCTACTACATTGAAGGGGACATTAATCCTTCCTGAGAGGAGTGAAATATACAAGTAACCCATTATGAGACATTATTCCTCGACGAAGATTGTGTAGTACAATTTCACCACAATATCTGAACTTACCCTTTAAGCTTAATGCGTATAGTTTTGTTTCAGTCTGTTTCGTTTTAGGTTGAACGAGCAAGATTCGTATTAGAACACGTAAGAAAAACGTCCTCCTGTCACAGTCAGCAAAATTTCATTTTTCTTTTTTCGGATAAGTTATTTATCAGATCTAGAAAAGTGTTATATTTTGTCAAGTGGACATTCTGTCTAGTAATAGCTATTGCTATGTTTTGTCAAGCGGACATTCTGTCTAGTAATAGCTATTGCTGCTATGTTTTCGTATCAGGATAAAACGCTATAAATGTCTTAAAAAATAAAATAATAATCAATACGGATATACGGTGTCAGTGAATATATATAGGTATGGTATATTGGAAAAATGGTTTAGCCTATTTCAAAATTTTGAAAATCCTTATAATTTATATTCCTTTTAAATGCTAAATAGACTTTTTTGTTTATTGCGATTTGAAATTTTTTGATAAAATTTTTTTGAACAACAAAGAATTTGTTTCGAACCAGGGGTTTGTGAGAGTCCCTATGAAAGCCATTGGATGATCCAGTGAAGTGTTGTCATGACGAACCTGCTAACATTACAGTGTAGTGTTTTCATGATGACTGCTAAAATTACAGTGTAGTGTTGTCATGACGACTGCTAACATTACAGTGTAGTGTTTTCATGATGACTGCTAAAATTACAGTGTAGTGTTGTCATGACGACTTCTTACATTACAGTGTAGTGTTGTCATGACGACTGCAAACATTACAGTGAAGTGTTGTCATGACGAACCCGCTAACATTACAGTGTACTGTTGTCATGACAAACCTGCTAACATTACAGTGAAGTGTTGTCATGTCGAACCTGCTAACATTACAGTGAAGTGTTGTCATGACGAACCTGCTAACATTACAGTTAAGTGTTGTCATGACGAACCTGCTAACATTACAGCGTAGTGTTGTCATGACGACTGCTAACATAACAGTGAAGTGTTGTCATGACGAACCTGCTAACATTACAGTGAAGTGTTGTTATGACGACCGCTAACATTACAGTGTAGTGTTGTCATGACGACTGCTAATATTACAGTTTAGTGTTTTCATGACGACTGCTAAAATTACAGTGTAGTGTTGTCATGACGACTTCTTACATTACAGTGTAGTGTTGTCATGACGACTGCAAACATTACAGTGAAGTGTTGTCATGACGAACCCGCTAACATTACAGTGTACTGTTGTCATGACGAACCTGCTAACATTACAGTGTAATGTTGTCATGACGACTGCTAACATTACAGTGAATTGTTGTCATGACGAACCTGCTTACATTACAGTTAAGTGTTGTCATGACGACTGCTAACATTACAGTGTAGTGTTTTCATGACGACTGCTAACATTACAGTGTAGTGTTGTCATGACGACTGCTAACATTACAGTGAAGAGTTGTCATGACGGACGTGCTAACAGTACAACGAAGTGTTGTCATGACGAATGCTAACATTACAGTGCAGTGTTGTCATGACGACTGCCAACATTACAGTGTAGTGTTGTCATGGCAAATCTGCTAACATTACAGTGAAGTGTTGTCATAACAACTGCTAACATTACACTGTAGTGTTGTCATGACGAACATACTAACATTACAGTGTAACGTTGTCATGACGAACTTGCTAACATTCTAGCGTAATGTTGTCATGACGAACCTGCTAACATTACAGTGAAGTGTTGCAATGACGACTGCTAACATTACAGTGTAGTGCTGTCATAACGAACCTGCTAACATTACAGTGTAGTGTTTTCATGACGAACCTGCTAACATTACAGTGTAGTGTTGTCATGACGAACCTGCAAATATTACAGTTAAGTGTTGTCATGACGACCCTGCTAACATTACAGTGAAGTGTTGTCATGACGATTGCTAACATTACAGTGAAGTGTTGTCATGACGACTGCTAACATTACAGTGTAGCGTTGTCAAGACGAACCTTCTAACATAACAATGAAGTGTTGTCATGACGAACCTGCTAACATTACAGTGGAGTGTTGTCACGACAATTCTGCTAACATTACGAACCTGTTAACATTACATTGAAGTGTTGTCACAACGAACCTGTTAACATTACAAGGTAGTGTTGTTATGACGACTGCCAATATTACAGTGTAGTGTTGTCATAACGAATCTGCTAACATTACAGTGAAGTGTTGTCATGACAAACCTGCTAACATTACAGTGTAGTAGTGTCATGACGACTGCTAACATTACACTGTAGTGTTGTCATGACGAATATGCTAATATTACACTGTAGTGTTGTCATGACGACTGCTAACATTACAGTGAAGTGTTGTCATGGCGAACCTGCTTACATTACAATGTAGTGCTGTCATGACAAACCTGCTAACATTACACTGTAGTGTTGTCATGACGACTGCTAACATTATATTGTAGTGTTGTTATGACGAATCTGCTAACATTACAGTGTAGTGTTGTCATGACTAACCTGCTAACATAACAATGAAGTGTTGTCATGACGAACCTTCTAACATTACAGTGAAGTGTTGTCATGACGAACCTGCTAACATAACAGTGAAGTGTTGTCATGACGACTGCTAATATTACAGTGTAGTGTTGTCATGACGAACCTGCTAACATTACAGTGAATTGTTGTCATGACGAATCTGCTAACATTACAGTGTAGTGTTGTCATGACAAACTTGCTAACATTACAGTGAAGTGTTGTCATGACGGACCTGCAAACATTACACTGTAGTGTTGTCATGACGAACCTGTTTATATTAAAATGTAGTGTTGCCATGACGACTGCCAATATTACAGTGAAGTGTTGTCATGACGACTGCTAACATTACAGTGTAGTGTTGTAATGACAAACCTGCTAATATTACAGTGTAGTGTTGTCATGACGAACCTGCTAACATTACAGTGTAGTGTTGTCATAACGATTCCGCTAACATTACAGTGGAGTGTTGTCATGACGAACCTGCTAATATAACAATGAAGTGTTGTCATGACGAACCTGATAACATTACAGTGGAGTGTTGTCATGACGAACCTGCTAACATTACAGTGTAGTGTTGTCATGACGACTGCTAACATTACAGTGTAGTGTTGTCATGACGACTGCTAACATTACAGTGTAGTGTTGTCATGACGACTTCTAAAATTAAAGTGTAGTGTTGTCATGACGAACCTGCTAACATTACAGTGTAGTGTTGTCATGACGACTGCTAACATTACAGTGTAGTGTTGTCATGACGAACCTGCTAACATTACAGTGTAGTGTTGTCAAGACGAACCTGCTTACATTACAATGTAGTGTTGTTATGACGACTGTGTAGTGTTGTCATGACGAACCTGCTAACATTACAGTAAAGTGTTGTCATAACGAACCTGTTTACATTACAATGTAGTGTTGTTCTGACGACTGTGTAGTGTTGTCATGACGAACCTGCTAACATTACAGTAAAGTGTTGTCATGACGAACCTGCTAACATTACAGTGTAGTTGTGTCATGACGACTGCTAACTTTACACTGTAGTGTTGCCATAACGAACCTGCTAATATAACACTGTAGTGTTGTCATGACGACTGCTAAAATTACTGTGCAGTGTTGTCATGATGACTGCAAACATTACAGTGAAGTGTTGTCATGACTAACCTGCTAACATTACAGTGAAGTGTTGTCATGACGAACCTGCTAACATTACAGTGAAGTGTTGTCATGATGAACCTGCTAACATTACAGTGTAGTTTTTACATGACGAACCTGCTAACATTACAGTGTAGCGTTGTCATGACGAACCTGCTAACACTACAGTGAAGTGTTGTCTTGACGGACCTGCTAACATCACAATGAAGTGTTGTCATGACGAACCTGCTAACATTACAGTGAAGTGTTGTCATGACGAACCTGCTAACACTACAGTGAAGTGTTGTCTTGACGGACCTGCTAACATTACAGTGAAGTGTTGTCATGACGAACCTTCTAACACTACAGTGAAATGTTGCCATGACGAACCTGCTAACATTACAGTGAAGTGTTGTTATGACGAACCTGCTAACACTACAGTGAAGTGTTGTCATGACGAACCTGCTAACATTACAGTGAAGTGTTGTCATGACGAACCTGCTTACATTACAATGTAGTGCTGTCATGGCGAACCTGCTAACATTACACTGTAGTGTTGTCATGACGACTGATAACATTACAGTGTAGTATTGTAATGACGAACCTGCTAACATTACAGTGTAGTGTTGTCATGACGACTTCTTACATTACAGGAAATTGCATCATTTATCATTTCTATCCCCGGACGGGTCACACCAAATACTTAAAAAAGGTAATAGAAGCCTCCTCGCTTAGTGCTCAGCATTTAGAGAATAATTGGTCGGCCCGGTATCAGTATGATATGACTGGATGGGGTATCATACCATGTGTCTACGGTATGCAACTCAAATGTGGCAGCGATTAGAACACCTTCGCGATATAACTGATCTTTTAACCATACAACAACAATTGTATAGTACAATAAACACAGCACAGACGCCAACAGAATGTAAATGAACAAAAATCTCATCTACATGCTAGAAACCATAGTAATGCAGTCGGTAGCGCGCATGGCTGTCAATCCAGGGGTCGTGAGTTCGACTCCCTCGCCTGGCCAAAGTCTCTGTGATGATACGACATTACGTTTCATTCGCATTCGTCTTTCGTCGATGATTCAAATGGGAAATGTTTCAAGACACTTGCAGAGAAGGGAGTGCTCGAGTACTGGTTAACCTTACAGGATTCCAGGAACGAGATGCTAGGTTAACTGATCGTCTGGTAGCCCCTGGTGGCATAATCTGACATTGAATGTACATTGAATGTTTACTTACATAGATTTTCGAAAATATCATCAGCACTAATATCATGACAATGACTGCTTGCTATAACATTTTATTAAATGTGCATTTGCGCCAGTTTCAAAACATGATATGTTTATATGTTATGATCATCAGTTTTATTGTTGGGGATCTGCAGTCCTCGGGGTGAATATGAATAAAGGTGTCACCCGTGGACGAGTGATCTGAAGCGCTGTCGTTGCGAGTTTCAACCAATTTGGTCTAAAGACTTTACGTGAGAAAGAGTTCCAGTTACTGGCGAAAGGACATGTGTTCTACTCAGATTCATTCTGAGGTCTTCATATGCCAATAAAACTGGATATACCATAACTATATAAGATGCAGTGTATTTAAATGACGTACAATGAAGAGAAAAATCCTAGAATCTTAGTAACCACCGTCTTTCTTCAAGTTACTGGTAGACTTTCTTACATTACGTTTTTGGACAGAGCTGGAACCGGCACCCAAACTGCAAAATGTAAAATAAGTGATGTTGCGACGACGCCATATAACACTGGAATACGGAGGATTCGCTTAATAGAACATAGCTTTATTTTATGCACTGCCGGGTTATACCTTAGTGCACAAGTTCTGATTACCTATTCAAATATAACAAAACATTACATTGATAACAGTATAGTGACCTATAACGGATTCAAAACCATTTTGGTAAATGTTTTCAGCTCGTGCGTGTGCATGCAGGTCGATTTGAGATATAACATTCTTAATTCAAAACTAAATAAAAAGAGAAATGCATTGAGAAAGTTGTCTTTACTTTATTAGGATGTTTACATAGCAAACATATCGCCATGTTACCAAATATTTTTGTCTGAAAGGGAAACTAATGTAGCCTATCTTCGAATATGTGTCATATTTGACGTCTTTGCTATGTTCTCAAAATTTGGTACGCAGTAAAACCCTATTCATTCATTCATTCATTCATTCATTCATTCATTCAAAATTTCTTAGACCCCTTAACATTACGCCCTTTACTAATATAAAATCCTGGATACGCCCCCGACATGATATATGTTGTTTTTTAATTTCAACCACCAAATATATGTTCATATCTCAGGATTCATTTCCCTTTATCTAGCACTGAACTTCATTGAATATTTAAGTTAATGTTGATAAACAAAACAACAAAAGCCACATCTCCTGTACAATTACCTCAAAACGGTCTTCAATCGCAAATCTCGACATGACCGCTTTTATCCAAAATCATGTCCGAAGCTTAAAAAGACCGCTCATGGGCATACATTTATGGGAAATGAACCACACAATTATACATTTCATTTCAAATAAGAAACGTAAATAGTGTTTTATCAACACTGCACGTCATGTGGCAAGCCTTGAATAATAGTTCAAACGAGAGTCCTCCGACCGCTGCCGACCTGCCTTGGACACTGACTCAAGTTTATTCACCTTAATATTGATATTGCCGTGGGTTCAGTGGCACCCAGCCCCGTTCGAACACTTGTGTAAAATATAACGGTAAATAACTTGCGGTAGGACATTGGTTCTGCTCATATTCATTCTGAATTCTTCTGTCACCAATTAAACTGGATGCCAGATAAATATTACCCGTAATGTGCTGAAAAATAAGGTTAAACCCCATTGATAAAACTAACTTAAACTACGTATACAGATCAACCAAATCGCTCTTCAATGCCGTCTTCGTAGTTTTATACCACTTTACAGGGCATACGTACACGTGTTATGCACACCATCTAATATTTTAATGTCAGCTTGATATTCGTGTTCCGTGTTTCGATATTTAAGTGTGTAACTCTTCAACATTGGAGATAAATAAGGTTAGTATTAGGATTAGTTTTAAGTTGAATTTCTAAAGACGTAACACGAATACCGGACTTACTTAAGACAGCTTTTATAAAGCTGCACGATGTCTCAGATACTAGACTGTAAGTCGCATTACCTTAGTTTTAAGATACGAAATGCACCATCTTTGTCTATTTGCACGGTCGACGTGTTCGTTAGTTTTTGGCTTTCGTCCAAAAGTTACTTGCACAAGTGCAGGTGCGTTGTCAGGCCCTATCCCCATCAACTGTTACTACATCTAAACAATTGAAATATAAGACCAAAAATGTTTTTCCCCGGAAAATGTTTTCCTTGTCAGATTAATATATTGGGACATTGTTTAAGATATCTATATTTATGTTATTGTATTTTTCAAGATGTTAGAGAGTTGTAGATGTGGTAACAGGGGGTGGGGGTAGGGGTTGTTGTAAGACCTGACAACGCACCCGACACCTATGGTTACGTGTAGTTTAAAAGATGTTTCTTTTAAAATTACTAAGTTTAACAGATAGGTTGAATGGTAAAATGACCGTTAATTATTGAACAATTCACACTTTACTTAAACTTTATTATTTTACATCGATTGAAAAAAAAAGGTTTTCTTGTATATCTTGCCTGGTAAAATATATAGGCCTACAAAGCATATGAGGATAGAGTGCTCTTGCTCAAGGACACAACACATGGGTCATCAAACGAACTTGTCACATTTATTGTTAGTATAGGCCTATAACATATATTGTGCTTTAAATGGCGTTAAATAGAGGATCTTAGACATTCGTGTTCATTTATTAATGAATTTATTAAACAAGTTTGCAAAATAGATTAGATTATGCGAGGTTCTACTTAGCATTATATCATTTTACCAACGAATTTAATAAATTAAATAATAAATGAGCACGAACGTAAGATTTTTTTTATCACATAACTTAGGAAAATGGTACCCACATATCTCTATATGGAACGAAAATTAATTGTGCATATTAGTTTCCGTTGGAAAAATAACATAATATCACCATAGCAAATCGACGTCATTTATATATTCGAAATGTAGTTTATTTTAGCCTTTTACGTACGATAACCAAGTTATGCGAAAAACATCAATCGTAATTGATATTACACTAGTCTGATATAACAACTGTCATGGTTTATTACGCTCCTGCACCATAACTATGCAATAATCTAAATTTCATTTCATCGGAGATGAACTCTATAAGAATTATATTCTTCTGTTTTAATCCTTTTTCATTTTGTATATTGTGCTTGCTTATATGGAAAAAAAACTGAAAGTAAAATATGTTTAACCAAACTTAATTTCTGATAATAACTACTAGTATACGAGTTTGATTTTCGGAGTACCGATTTATTTTTTAGTCATTTTTTTTATGAAGTTTGGTGCCATCTCCACACATAACATGTTACATGCAGCATATTAAGCATATTAAATTTTAATTGTAGAGTAAGGTCATGGAATAATTCTGAGTAGAACCGCCGTCCTTCCGCAAGTAACTGACGGTGAGAGATAAAAGCGCGACTGGAGTTCAGCGAAAGAAGATCGGACGAGTTATCTCCCTTGATGGACGGACACGTAAGCTGCTGAGGTCATTTTTATGATAAAGTCATTCAAGCATATTAACTTTTATCATCAATACTGATATTTTGGATAAATGTGAGAG
The DNA here is from genome assembly GCA_029582155.1 of Panopea generosa. NCBI lineage: Eukaryota > Metazoa > Mollusca > Bivalvia > Adapedonta > Hiatellidae > Panopea > Panopea generosa. The sequence continues at coordinate 6,408,008 of CM055906.1, forward strand.
AAAATACGATAGATGATAACTATTGTTATTTCACTGTTTATTGTTTTAAATAAATGTTCAAACATGTGATTTACCAGTGCAATTAATTTTGCATTCCGGATCACGGGAGTTTGAAACTCTACTCATAAACAACTAAAATACCATTTATCTTTGCCAAGACATATATTGGGTTTACAAGCGGCATATTTTTTTAATTTATAATATATTTTTTATTTATGGATAGAATTTAAAGCTGTTTTTTTTTATCGGAAGCGGCAATATAATTCTTATTCAATGGAGTATAAGTATAATTAATATATCTACATCTATTTTATTATAATTTTGGTAACCGGACATCAATACGAAACACCTAAAATGATTCATGTAAAATGGAGTACGGGGGGGGGGGGGGGGGGGGGGGGTGCAAATCGTATTATGTCAGAATTTGATATTTAAAAAAACAAAACAAAAACGCAAATGCAATCATGATTTGAACAGACTCCATTTTTTCTTAATGACTTAATGTGTGGATCGGTCACTGTCAATGGTAACCTGATAACAAGTCATGGATGGACAGCTATTTTTATTTTTTTTTTTCTATATCTGATCCGACGTGCTGTCCATAATACTGTCTCAGGAGACACAATATTGAAACAAGAGTTGTTTTCATAAACAAACCATGAAACAATGGCCTCTAGAACTATAGAAATGCCAGAATACCCAGCAAAAATACTGTACTCGCTATGACAGCAGACTTTTACATCTGAACCACAGGGACTAGTGACACTATATATATTCTATATTATATCTGAACCACATATTCTTTATTATAATCTGAACCACAGGAGCTAGTGACACTATATATATTCTATAGCATATTTGAATCACAGGGGCTGGTGACACTATATATTCTATATGATCCCTATATGATATATATTGTCACTAGCCCCTCTGAACGAAAATTAAAACATTGTACAATTTATGTGAGGATCTAAGGAAGCTGCGCACGATGAGCACTACTGTTAACGGTATCAATAAATTCTGCTTCATGAAACAAGCCAGTAAAATTATATTTTCGTTCACATGTATATGAGAACTTTCACACCACCTTTTTAATCCGCACATATGAAGTAAAACACCTATCACCCCTTAGTCTGGTTCCCTGGCCTACTAATAATTGGTTTAATAATTACTTATCAAGTTAGGGCAGGGAATCAGACTAACCACCCCCTCCGCCAAGGTACTACTAAAACCCGGTCAAATTCCTGCCGATCCGGTCACTTTTCCGGCCGTGGGGAAAAGGCAAATGTTGCGTGTATACTAGTGATTATGATGTTAAACATAACTAATCCCATTAATAATGTACTGCCCTTGACATATATATCAAGAACATATATGAAAAAATAAAATAATGCCTGAAATTTGGTCTTGAAGTTTACCTTTTAATGACGTTTTTTTGACGATTTTTAGCCGTTTTTGACTAATTCCGGCTGCGTTTGAATGGCTATTTAAAGTATATCCATGGTAAATAACCATGGTTTTAATCAATTCTTACAAAGATTAAGGTATGCTGAATATGTAACAATGAATTAACGCGTGTTAGAATTTTAAATGTGTAACTAAAACGCGCACCGTCCTATACAGTTGTGCAGATATACACGTGGGTTTGTTTTGGTTGTTTACAAACGTATTTAGAGAGGTTATGCATTTTTATAACGTGATTTCAATTTAAGATATTTCTATTGAGCTCATTTGCTTCCTTTAACAGACTGAATGAACGTTTAAGTCCAGTGAAAGTGCACTGGAGTTTGGGTTGCTGTTGTTTTTACTTTTGTGCACTAAATCTTTAAATGACTATTTTCCCAAGCATTCCAGGAGGAGGACTGGATTCTTGTTGGACTATGTTTAGTCCTGCGGGATTGATCAGCTCAGATGGTAGCAGTTCTCACAAATGTCTATTTGCAGTTAAAAGTTTCAAAATTATGTACACGGTCTATCTTTCGGGCTAGTAGGTGACAGATACTGTAGCAAACAGCTTGATTTACTATAAATCTCTCCAGTGTTGATGCTGAGCTGGTCCAAAATGGCAGTTGGTTTCAGTTTCTGATCATCTGTGGGAAGAATGAGTTTTATGTCTCATGGCCAATTTTCCCCTCTGGTACGTCTGTCACTCTTGTATGTAGCTGTTAGATTAGATGTCCACCAGTCTGTGTTGGATCTTGTACAGCATTGTTGGTGGGTCTGATCTATGTTGGGGTTCAAAGCTTCAGTGAAGTTGGTTGAGCAATCCATATTCGTGATATAACCTGGTGTTCTTTATGTCCATTTGGAGGTGTGTGTTCTGTGCTGTTGTAGCATATTCAAGAGCTGGGTGAACCATGGTGATGTATGTTGCTGCTTTCACTCACTGGAGTATGTGTGTGGTACCCCCGGGCTGGCACAATAGAGTGTGGACTGTATTCACTGGAGTAGTACAATCATTGAAGTTTTGATGTGGGAAGCTGAGGGGTTTACTCCCCTTTCTTATAACATTCTCTGTTTGTCAATATTAAACTGGGCATGATTAGCTCAGCGCATCTGGCTTTTAATCAAGGGGTCGCGTGTTCAAATCCCCGCCTGGCCACAATCTCCGTGATGGTTGATATACGACATTGTGTCTCATTATCATTCATCTCTCACCGCTGATTCAAGTGGGAAGGTTATCAGTTACTTGCGGAGATGGGATGTGCTCGTGTACTGGTTACCCTTCCAGGTTAGGTTAACTGATTGTCTGTAAGCCCGCGATGGCATAAATATGACGCTAAATATTCAATTAATCAATTATCAATATTAAAGACTGAACAGAATCTCATAATTATTCTTCTCACCAGTTGAAGTTTAACTGTATATCATTATTTTGGTTATTTTACTGACCCCTGTGTGGTCCCTGGGTGGAAAATGAGTGATGGCAAGAATAGGATCACCAATCATTTTCATATGACAACAATTTGAGTATAATAATGGAACTTGCTGAAACTCTGCAGTTCTGCAAACTTGTATCAAGCTTGTAGGTTCATTCTACATATTCATTAGTTGATGTTTTTGTACGTAGATTTTTCTTCTTGATGGTGTCATGTACAGGTACAACTTTTCATGTTTGGTACACCATGAAACCCAATTAATTCATTTATTAGTCATATGGTAGCCACTAATAACAGCAGACAATGTTAGTATAAAAATATACCGATAATGAAATATACAAGTATTGCAATAACATAATGAAACCTGTCAAGTCTTACGCTTTCAGAGTGAGGGAATATGGCTCCCAACGTGGGACCATATTTCCTCACAAATTTGGAATTCGTCCCAAATTTCCATAGAGACCAGAGAATCATGTTAATGTTTTCTCAGAATATAATTTATTATATCAGTCACAGCTCCACGCTGGGCACCAAATGTAACAGGACGAGAAACATATGCAGCCAGTCCGGGACTCAAACCTGAGACCCTTCGCTTACAGGGCAAATGCTCTACTGTCTGAGCTAACCTAACCACTTACATAAATTCCTCTCCTAGTAGGTAACGTACACACTGTGATATATTCACTCACAAAGTTTGGAATTCGTCCTGGATTTCCATAGAGACCAGAGAATCATGTGAAATGTTTCTCGGAATATATATCAGTCACAGCCCCACGTTGGGCGCCAAATGTAACAGGACGAGAAAATTATGCAGCCAGTCCGGGACTCGAACCTGGGACCCTTCACTTGCAGGGCGAATGCTCTACCGTCTGAGCTAACCCAACCGCTTACATAAGTTCGTCTCCTAGTAGGTTATGTACACACTGTGACATATTCCCTCACAAATTTGGATATTCCATCACAAATTTGGAATTCGTCCCGAATTTCCATAAAGAACAGAGAATAATGTGAAATGTTTTTCGGAATATATATCAGTCACAGCCCAATGTTGGGCGCCACATGTAACAGAAAGAGAAAAAAATATGCAGCCAGTCCGGGACTGTAACCCGGGACATTCGCTTACAGGGCGAATGCTCTACCATCTGAGCTAACCTAACCGCTTACATAAATTCCTCTTCTAGTAGGTTACGTACACACTGTGACAGTCGCACCAATCATGCTCTCACACAAAGCTAAATATTAACCTCAAGCATTTCCATAAAAAAGCAAGTCAACTGTTTTTAATTTCATACATCATTAAACAGTTGGAAAATAACACATCTGTCTACATCAGTGAGGTCTGTTGATGCAATTAATGTGTACTTCTTCAGTAGTAGTAACTTATAATAAATGATACACAAATATGCACAATACATAATCAAATAAAGTTTGATACTGTTTCAATGGCCAGGGCTCTCGTTTGCCCATTTTTGGGGCCGTTTTTCTGCCCAATTTCCAATGGCAAATAGTACCTTTTTTTTCCAATTCAAAGTAAGAAAATTCACAATTTTAAAATGCTGAGATACAAATCTCCAAATTTTTCCCAATATTTTTGATATTTTGATTTCAATGTAGTCTTACAAGAACTTCACATTTTTTTTATACTTTACCGGTAATATATATTACACATATATTGTTACATGTATTGAAGGAAACTCTGCTATGTAATTTTCCCAATTTCTTTAAAATTAATGCTATTTTCCCAAAGTCAGGGGTGCCGACCCTATTCCCAAAAGTGCGAGCAAGAGACCTGTTTGCTTAAGAATATTCATGATGGTTTTGTATGTACACATCTAATGGTGTAGAGGTTCATTCTTTCCTAAGTCATGGATTGGAATATCAAGTCTTGTTAAAAAGAAAGAATAAAAGCTAAGTAGTGTGGCTGCAAGATGCAGTTGGATTTTAAATGGTCAAGCATGTATCCAGTTAAGCATCAAGCTCAACAATAATTTTTTCTGTATCGTTTGCTTAAGAGGTCTCAGTTGTGGGAGGCTGTCATAAAATGCCATGTTACAACAAATACTCACTATGGCAAGGCTATGTACAGTTTTATATTAGTGAAGTTTGTCGCAGAACCACAACCTGGTTAAACATCATGAAAAAAGTTGATGTCATTGACGTCATCGGACTGCTCTGGGTAGCCATTACATGCTTAATTTCTAGAGCTGTTGCTACATAAACATATTCAATATAGACACAGAAAGTTGCAATGGCATAGAGGAAATATTAGTTTTTATTGTAATATAATTTTAATTATGTGCTATATAAGTCCACATATTTTTTTAACATACCTCGTAGGTTGATGTATTGCAATATAAAAGCTGTATAAAGCATTAAAAAATTACGATAACACGTTTTCATTAGCTGAGCAGTTTGTGTTCAGGTACACTTATAATATTTTGACAGACCAGTCAAAGTAGATGAAAATTAATTATATCACAGATGAATATCATAACACAGTAATAGTGTACAGTAATATACATTGTACTCGTCTTGTAATATGGTGCTCAGGGGATCGTTGCACCTGTATTTGTAATCATTTCAACATCATGATAAATTAAATTAATTTTATATATTTGCAGAATAAATAATGGCAAAACATAAGAAAAAGCATAAGAATGAAGCACCAAACGCTGAAGAGATTATAAACGAGACTAAAAACGATATTGGGAGTGTTCATAAAAAGAAAAAGAAAAAGAAGCATAAAAAGGAAGAAGAAGATGATCTAGAAATTGGGGCTATTGGAGATGAGACAAAATTAAATGAATCACCTGACAAAGCAGCTGATATATCAATACATCATAATAAGAAGAAAAAAAAGAAAAAGGACAATGATGAGGAATCAAATGTACAAATTACAGATAAAAGTCAATCAATGAATTCAAATAAAAGGAAGTGGGAAGAAGAAATTAATGAAAACTCAACGGATGAAGTTCCTAAAAAGAAGAAAAAGAAACGAAAACACAAAGAAGAAAAAGAATCTAGTTTGAACCATGATACTGTAGAAAATGCAGTAATGGAAAAAAATGAAAATGTAAAACATAACAAGAAAAAGAAAAATAGGAAAGAAAAATTTGAGCTTGAAAATGGAAATGATGTTGAAACAAAAAATGAAAATAGATTTGAGGAAACTCAACTAAAGGAAAAGAAGAAGAAACATAAAACTAAAAAGAAAGAAAGTTCTGCTCACAATAACACTGATGAAAAAGATACGGAGAAAGAAATGGTTCAGACAGGTTCCAAATTTAGTGAACCTTCGGTGGGAAAGGAACAGCCTGTGGAAACTGGTTTTACAGGTCAGTGGAACTCTGCTTCTCTTGGTGATACTGATAGACAAAATAAATTCTTACGCCTACTTGGGGGCTTTAAAAAGGGCAGTGATGCAAGTGGCATTAAAAACAAGTTTGTGCTGGGCGGTAAAGCTAATCCAAACAAATCTATACTGTTTAATAAACCTGGAGATTCAGATAGAAAACTGAAATTTGGTGGAAATGTTGCAATGGACAAAAAGCAAGAAGAGATCTATAAAAAGTCTATGGAGAACGAATATGAACGAGCCATGTCTATGAACCTAAATCGAGGAGTAGGACTCGGATTCCGAAAACCTCCTGAAGAAGGAAAGAAATTTTACATTGATATGAAAAAATCAAATTCAATAAAATTTGATGCTTAAAAATTATTTTTTTTTATTTATCATTATGAGAAATTAAATGTGAAAACATGGCATAATTTCAGCATTTTCATATGTTCCCTGTGATTTCATTGGTTGGCACTCTAATTAGATTTGCGTATATTAAAAACTGCATGTACTGTTGATTTTACTACAACGATCATTTACATTGAAGGACACCAATGTCGACAGTTCTAAATTTTAAATACTATTATAAATCTTTGTAAAATAATAAGTTAGAAATTAATTGAATATTTTGAACAGCTGACTATTTGGTTTAATTTTCACAAGCATTTATTTTTATAGCTTATCAATAAATTTAATTGATTTTGTTTCGGCTAAACAATCAAGTTTTAATTTAATTAGTAATTTCGGGCAAGAGGGTGTCGGAATTCATACTGTAATTTTTGACGACTACCATCGATGTTGGTGTCGGCAACTGTAATGTTAACATGCAATCCTCAGACCATTAAAATCATCTATCAGTAGTTAGGCCAACAGTAAAATAAATACATATTGTTTAATCTCTACTGGTCCTAGTTTTCAAAACTTGGTAAGTAGACAAAACATTATTTTAATAGCTCATCTGAGCAAAGCTCAGGATCTACCTTTGTTTGTCGTCTGTCGTCCATCATCCATCTGTTGTTAACTTTTGCTTCAAACAACTTCTTCTGTGAAACCACTAGACAGATTTTCACCAAATTTTGTTTGAAGGTTTCTTACACAAGGCTTTCTCAAGTTCCTTCAAATGTTGACTCTGGGGTCAAATTTGGCCTCGTCCCAGCGATTTATCAGTATTTTATATATCCAAAATTTCAAAAATCTTATCCAAAAATGCAAGGCTTGCAGCTTTGATATTTTGCCTGTAGCATCATCTAATGAGATTCTATCAAGTTTGTTCAAGCCATGACCCTGGGGTTAAAATTAGCATGTCAGTTAAACATGGGGAAATTTACATTTAAAATTTTTAACATACTATATGGGAAAATTCTGCTTTTCTGATCTATTTTAGGTATTATTTCAACTATCTCATGTCTGGAGCATTGCTTAGACATAACAGTTAATACAGTTAATCCTGTAAAGGGGATTTGAATTAAATACGGGCCCAGCAGGAGCCAAAAAAAATTGAAATTTCAAAAATCTTCGAGCCAAATTTATTAATATTTGGTTTCAGAGTTGCTCAAATAAAGGGGTTAGGATATACTGGGTTCCCGTAAGGGGACTTTGATTTTTACATAGGAATACTATTGGAAAACAGATAATTCTGTTTTAAGTTCTACTGTCCAAAGGCCAGAAGGGCTTATGCGATGGCGCTTTCTACGTCGCCTGTTGTCCGTTAGTAGCACTTTCTCTGAAACCACCAGGCCAACTTAACTCAGACTTCACATGGGTGTTTCTATTAGATAGGAGGCTATACAGAAGAGTTTTTTTTTCTATCTGAAATTCAAAATGGCTGCTGTTTTGGCATAAATTATCCCTATACATGTGTAGGGATTTGAATGAAGATAAAAATTAAGGAGCTAATATTTATAGGGGCACTGTAAGGGGACTTAGAATTTTACATAGGGATACTATGAGAAAACAGAAAATTCTCATTTTTTCATCCATTTCGGCAAATTTATTATTCAATTTGATTTCTAAAGCATCATTTGGTCATAGGAAATAAGATTTGGTTCAATACTTTCCATAAGGGGCCAGGGTGGGTCAAAATAGGATTAAAATAGAAAATTTTAAAAAATCTTCTTAACAACCTGTCAGTCAAATTTGTTCACATTTGTTACAGATTATCCCAGTGAGTATGAGTTTAAATTTTGTGCAAATAAAGGGGCTTGTATTTATAGGAGCTTTTAAGGAGAGTTTTATATAGGAATACTATGGGAAAACGGAAAAAACATTTTTTTTCATCCTTATATGATTTTATTTTTTATTCAATTTGAGTTCTGAAGCATCTTCTAGTCATAACAAATAATATTTTGTTCAATAAGAAGGATTGATTTTCCAAAAGGGGTCAGGTGGGGTCACAAAATGGTTAAAATTTAACATTTTCATAAATCTTATTCAACAACCAGTCAGTGAAATTTGTTCATATTTGATATAAATTATTCTTATGATTAACAGTTCTGAATTTGTACAAATCAAGAGGCAATGGGATGTAGAGAGACCCTGTAAGGGGACTTTGAGTTTTACATCGGAATACTATGGGAAAATGGGAAATTCTCATTTTTTTTGTCTGTTTGTGAAAATATGTTGTTAACTTTGAGACCTAAATCATTGGCTAGTAACAGTAAATTTGATTCTGTTCATTAATAAAGTGGTTTGAATTTCCATAAGGGGCCAGTGGGTGGGGGCAATATGGTTAAAATTAATTGAAAATTTTAATAAATCTTCCTCTCAATAACCTTTCTGTCAAACTTGTTCATATATGATATATATTATCCTTACATAAGCAAGGGATTGAAGATTCTGCAAACCAAGGGGCTGGGATATATAGGGAATGTTTGGATCTATGTGTACAAAAAAAATATATTTAAAATAAAGCATTTCTGCTCATAACAAATCCCTAAGAGTGGGTTATTGTAGTTTTGACAAATCAAGGGACTGGGATGTATAAGGGTTCTGTACAGGGACTATATATTTTTTTACAGATGAATGGTATAGGAATTTAAAGTATTTCATTTTCATAGCAATTAACTTCTTGTTCAGTATGGCTGGGGTGTGGTGGGGGTAATTATCCATAAGATGTTAAGAAGACCCCCCCCCCCCCAAAGAGGATTAATATTGTGAAATTTCAAAAAGTGCTATGGTCACTATGAGCCAGTAGAGCATCCTTAGGCCCTCTTGAGATAAGGGATAAAATCGTGATTACCAGTAGTCAAAAATCTTGTTCATTACCTCCCTTTATTTTATTTTTTTTTCATAAAATTTTCTTCTCAAGAACTGTCAAGCAAAATTTGTTAATATCTTGTATACATGATCTTTATTAGTAGGGGTTTCATGTTGTCAAAATGAAGGGGCTAGGATTATTTAAGGTCCAGTAAGAGGACTGACTTTTACATAGGAATACTATAAAAAAAACATTAAATTCTATTTTTATCAGTTATTTTAGGAATTGTTTAATCATCCTGGGGTTTGGAGTATTGTTTAGTCATAACAGCTGAGCGCAAGACTTTTAAAAGGCTTTAAATTTCCATAAAGGACCCAGAGGGACCTAAAAAGGGATAAAATGGTGATTAGTAAAAAAATATTTCTTATTGCCTCCCTTATTATTATTTTTATTTGTTATTGTTTCTGTATATATTTATAGTTTAAAAAAAAAGCTACCACATCAAGAGTCGATAATAGTATTGAAGTTAATATTTAATATAAAATTAGTGGACAAAATTTCCAAGGGTTAAATGAACCAACCCATTTCATTGTAACTGTCCACCTAAACATGAACTTTTCTGAAACTGCTGTAGTAATTACCTTATTCTGCTTTCCAAAATTACTAGTTCAAACCACTAGGGTAAAACTTGTTCATATATGATACTGCTGATTTTTTTTTCAAATACTAGTATTTGACCTAAATTCATTAAAGTAAAATGGCTGTTCTTTGGCAATGTATGGCTGCAGTCTGGACCTTAATTCATTAAAGTAAAATGACAGTTTGTGGACCATGTATGGATGCATTCTGGGCCTAAATTCATTAAGGCAAAATGACAGTTTGTGGACCATGTATTGATGCATTCTGGACATAAATTCATTAAAGTAAAATGACAGTTTGTGGACCATGTATGGATGCATTCTGGACCTAAATTCGTTAAAGTAAAATGACAGTTTGTGGATCATGTATGGATGCATTCTGGACCTAAATTCATTTAAGTAAAGTGACAGTTTGTGGACCATGTATGGATGCATTCTGGACCTAAATTCATTAAAGTAAAATGACAGTTTGTGGACCATGTATGGATGCATTCTGGACTTACACTCATTATTAAAATAAAATTGCAGATCTTTGGCAATGTATGGCTGCATTCTGGACCTAAATTGATTACAGTAAAATGACAGTTCGTGGACCATGTATGGCTGCATTCTGGGCCTAAGTTCATTAAAGTAAAATGACAGTTTGTGGACCATGTATGACTGCATTCTGGGCCTAAATTCACTAAAGTAATATGGCAGTTCGTGGACCATGTATGGCTGCAGTCTGGACCTAAATTCACTAAAGTAATATGGCAGTTCGTGGACCATGTATGGCTGCATTCTGGACCTAAATTCATTAAAGTAAAATGACAGTTTGTAGACCATGTATGGCTGCATTCTGGACCTTAATTCATTAAAGTAAAATGACAGTTTGTGGACCATGTATGGCTGCATCTGGACCTAAATTCATTAAACTAAAATTGCATATCTTTGGCAATGTATGGCTGCATTCTGGACCTAAATTCATTAAGGTAAAATGGCAGTTCGTGGACCATGTATGGCTGCATTCTAGGCCTAAATTCATGAAATCAAAATTGCAGATCTTTGGCAATGTATGGCTGCATTCTGGACCTTAATTCATTAAAGTAAAATGACAGTTCGTGGACCATGTATGGTTGTATTCTGGACCTAAATTCATTAAAGTAGACTGGCAGTTCATGGACCATGTATGGCTGCATTCTGGACCTTAATTCATTAAAGTAAAATGACAGTTGGTGGTCCATGTATGGATGCATTCTGGACATAAATTCATTAATATAAATAACAGTTTGTGGACCATGTATGGATGCATTCTAGGCCTAAATTCATTTAGGTAAAATGACAATTTGTGGACCATGTATGGATGCATTCTGGACCTAAATTCAATAAAGTAAAATGGCAGTTCGTGGACCATGTATGGCTGCATTCTTGACCTAAATTCATTAAAGTAAAATGACAGTTTGTGAACCATGTATGGCTGCATTCTGGACCTAAATTCATTAAGGTAAAATGACAGTTTGTGGACCATGTATGGATGCATTCTGGACCTAAATTCACGAAAGTAAAATGGTAGTTCGTGGACCATGTATGGCTCCATTCTGGACATAAATTCATTAAAGTAAAATGACTGTTTGTGGACCATGTATGGCTGCATTCTGGACCTAAATTCATTAAAGTAAAATGACAGTTTGTGGACCATGTATGGATGCATTCTGGACCTAAATTCATTAAAATAAAATTGCATATCTTTGGCAATGTATGGCTGCATTCTGGTCCTAAATTCATTTAAGTAAACTGGCAGTTCGTGGACCATGTGTGGCTGCATTCTGGACCTAATTTCACTAAAGTAAAATGACAGTTTGTGGACCATGTATGGATGCATCTGGACTTAAATTCATTAAAATAAAATTGCATATTTTTGGCAATGTATGGCTGCATTCTGGACCTAAATTCATTAAAGTAAACTGGCAGTTCGTGGACCATGTATGACTGCATTCTGAACCTCAATTCATTAAAGTAAAATGACAGTTTGTGGACCATGTATGGATGCATTCTGGACCTAAATTCATTTAAGTAAAATGGCAGTTCGTGGACCATGCATGGCTGCATTCTGGACCAATATTCAATAAAGTAAAATGACAGTTTGTGGACCATGTATGGATGCATTCTGGACCTAAATTCATTAAGATAAAATGACGGTTTGTGGACCATGTATGGATGCATTCTGGACCTAAATTCACTAAAGTAAAATGGCAGTTTGTGGACCATGTATGGCTGCATTCTTGACCTAAATTCATTAAAATAAAATGACAGTTTGTGGTCCATGTATGGATGCATTCTGGATCTAAATTCATTAAACTAAAATTGCAGATCTTTGGCAAAGTATGGCTGCATTCTGGACCTAAATTCATTAAGGTAAAATGACAGTTTGTGGACCATATATGGCTGCATTCTGGACCTAAATTCATTAAAGTAAAATAACAGTTTGTGGACCATGTATGGATGCATTGTGGACCTCAATTCATTAAAATAAAATGACAGTTTTTGGACCGTGTATGGATGCATTCTGGACCTAAATTCATGAAATCAAAATTGCAGATCTTTGGCAATGTATGGCTGCATTCTGGACCTTAATTCATTAAAGTAAAATGGCAGTTTGTGTACCATGTATGACTGCATTCTGGACCTAAATTCATTAAAGTAAAATGACAGTTCGTGGACCATGTATGGCTGCATTCTGGACATAAATTCATTAAAGTAAAATAACAGTTTGTGGACCATGTATGGATGCATTGTGGACCTCAATTCATCAAAATAAAATGACAGTTTTTGGACTATGTATTAATGCATTCTGGACCTAAATTCATGAAATCAAAATTGCAGATCTTTGGCAATGTATGGCAGCATTCTGGACCTTAATTCATTAAAGTAAAATGGCAGTTCGTGGACCATGTATGGCTGCATTCTGGACCTAAGTTCATTAAAGTAAAATGACAGTTTGTGGACCATGTATGGATGCATTCCGGACCTAAATTCATTAAGGTAAAATGACAGTATGTGGACCATGTATGGATGCATTCTGGATCTAAATTCACTAAAGTGAAATGGTAGTTCGTGGACCATGTATGGCTGCATTCTGGACCTTAATTCACTATAGTAAAATGACAGTTTGTGGACTATGTATGGATGCATTCTGGACCTAAATTCTTTTAAATAAAATGACAGTTTGTGGACCATGTATGGCTGCATTCTGGACCTAAAGTCACTAAAGTAAAATGACAGTTTTTGGACCATGTATGGATGCATTCTGGACCTAAACTCATTAATGTAAAATGACAGTTTGTGGATCATGTATGGATGCATTCTGGACCTAGATTCATTAAAATAAAATTGCAGATCTTTGGCAATGTATGGCTGCATTCTGGACCTAAATTCATTAAAGTAAAATGACAGTTTGTGGATCACGGATGGCTGCATTCTGGGCCGAAATTCGTTAAAGTAAAATGACAGTTTGTGGACCATGTATGGATGCATTCTGGACCTAAGTTCATTGAAGTAAAATGACAGTTTGTGGACCATGTATTGATGCATTCTGGACCTAAATTCATTAAAGTAAAATGACAGTTTGTGGACCATGTATGGATGCATTCTGGACCTAAATTTATTAAAATAAAATGGCAGTTCGTGGACCATGTATGGCTGCATTCTGGGCCTAAACTCACTAAAGTCAAATGGCAAATATTGCACCAGGTATGGCTGCATTCTGTGCATAAATTCATTAAAGTATAATGGCAGTTCGTGGATCATTTATGACTGCATTCTGGGCATAAATTCATTAAAGTAAAATGACAGTTTGTGGACCATGAATAGCTGCATTATTGTCCTAAATTCATTAAGTATAATGACAGTTCGTGGACCATTTATGGCTGCATTCTGGACATAAATTCATTAAATAAAATGGCATTTTGTGGACCATGCATAACTGGATTATGGACCTAATTTTATTAAATAAAATAACAGGTCGTGGACCATGCATGGCTGCAATCTGGACCTGTATTCATTAGAGTAAAATGGCATTTCATGGACCATTTATTGATGCATTCTGGACCTATATTCATTAAAGTAAAATGACATTTCGTGGACCATGTATGGCTGCATTCTTGGCCTAAATTCATTAAAGTAAAATGACAGTTCGTCGACCATGCATGGCTGCATTCTGGACCAATATTCATTAAAGTAAAATTGCAGTTCGTGGAGCATGTATGGCTACATACTAGGCCTATGTTCATTAATGTAAAATGGCAGTTCGTGGACCGTGTATGGCAGCATCCTGGAGCAAATTTCATTATAGTAAAATTGCAGTTCGTTGACCAGTATGGCTGCTTTCCGGACCTAAATTCATTAAAGTAAAATGGCAGTTTGTGGACCAGTATGGCTGCATTCTGGGCCTTAATTCATTAAAGTAAAATGTTTAAACTCTAAATGAAAATGTTTTAATTCAACCAGCGCTGGATTAATCCTTACAACAAAAATCCGTAGAGCAATTTGATACAGTAAGCCCAATTGTTAATGCCTGTGTTGCATTTCTCTAATAAGGAATTATATAAGTGAACAATTAATATATTATTAGAACAAATTATTCTAGTCCAATATTTTTCTGATCCGTGTATATCGTGTTACAAATTAAGGATTTATTCTAAGCTCCCCATAAATACCAACAATAAAAGTATAACGTTTAACATTTAATAATGCTTTGCAAAATTTAAGATAAATTCTCTCAATAGCCTTCGATTTACCGAACCCCCATATTTCACTTGAGTAGAATTGAGCCTACAAAAGCATCAAACAGTTGGCAAATAACTTTTGGTTTTATTGTATATCTCTTTGTATTATATAACAGATAATTTAATGCCATTATGTCCACTTTTCATCAGATCGCATATTGCCACGTTTTCTAAAGACTATAATTTTTTTTTCAGTATTGACATCTAGACCGCACGTATCACAATAAGATGATTAACAGAGTAAAACTTTTTTGTAATTCACTCACACTCTTATCCCGAATTAATATGTTATCTGCAAAAAGCACCAAAATAAAAGTTATATCATCAAGAGTGAGCCTGCAACGTTATCATCTTGCAAACGTAGCTCCGGGTCTTCCAAAAAAAAAGAGAAAAACAAAACCGGCGATATTATCTTCCCTTGTTTTAACCCAACTGCGCATTCAGCCAAATCCGAATACGAGTTACATCCCTTTACACACATCTTAACATTAGTGTACATATCTTTCATTATTCTTTTTGTGCTGTGTATATTGCGCTTTCTGCCTGATACAACAGTTAAGTTGTGAAAGGATGTGGAAGGATGTTCTAAATCGTGTTAACACTAGCAGTGACCTAATAACTGACACTATCCTCTATTAATACAAACAGTAGGTTGTGACATCGGCAAAACTATAATGATTTTTGCCAACCTATTACAACGTATACGTTTAATGCAAATAAAATTCTCTTTACGATGGTATTTTAATATAAAAATATATTAATTACATCTTCCTTCCATTTTGATTTGAAAATGAGATAAAATGTAATTCTGATTTATTTTGCTTGTAACCAATACAGCGTACTATTGTACCCAATACAGCTTATTATTGTACCCAATACAGCATGCTATATGCAGATGTTGGCCAGCCCCCGAAATGTTTATAAACATTTTGATATTGCATGTTATGTATAGTTTAAAGTTGTTTTTTTTATTGATGTATTGCTCTTATATTCTAATATAAAGCATAGATTTATATCAATTTCATATTTCAACTTATTTTTTTTTTTTAAAAAACATCAAATTCAAGTACATTTCTTTTGTAATTCAAAACATTATTGAATGGTTTATTTTTTTCGCAAAAATTTATGTTTTAAAGTCTTTGTTATGAAATAATTCAGTTGACATAAAAAAGGTGTGTTTAATTGGGAAACTCAATTTATATCACTTGGTTCTTTAAGACCAAATCCAGTGACTTAATAACAATAATACGGATAGGTCACTGGCCAAAACACCATCACACATTTCATCACACATTTCATTAAAACAATGCGGAAAATAACACTACTCGTAGCATATTATTTGAATAAACAGATTAAATAATGTAATTGGTTGAAAATTATGTTACTACAGCATAACATGACGGATGTACGGATTTACGAATGCAAAAATTTCGATGAACGCCAAATTCTAGAAATACTAGCGATAAACGGGAACTATTTTTTCTCGTTTTTTTTTTCGAAAAAAAAAAAACCCGTCTTCAAATCAAAATTACCAAAAAACAAACCGAGCGATTTTTATATAATTTTACATGATTCATACAATATATTGTACAATGATTGTGAAATTTTAATAAAATATTATAATATTTAATTATTTAACCCTACCCTACTACGTAAAAAAACGCTTTAAAGCAAACGTCCACG
Source organism: Panopea generosa (assembly GCA_029582155.1). Taxonomy (NCBI): domain Eukaryota; kingdom Metazoa; phylum Mollusca; class Bivalvia; order Adapedonta; family Hiatellidae; genus Panopea; species Panopea generosa. The sequence continues at coordinate 6,424,504 of CM055906.1, forward strand.
TCGGTATGGCGCATTAAGTATACGGATTGTGTTAATTAAATTGTTCTTTCCATTATACTAGTATTTTGTGCACACTAGTTATACATACTACTGCTGTTTAGTGGCAACTAACTTGTCTATATTAGTGTGTTACACGTGGAACTGGATTCCAAAACTATGTTCTCATTTCTGACTACCTCCACGGCTGGTAGTGGAATATAGACATCATGGTTGTCAGTTATCTGACTTTTCTGAAGTTCGGAGCAAACTGTTACACATTCATAAAATGGGCTTGAAAAAAATACCCACTATGGTTAGTAGTGAAAAGTCACAAACCAGTTATATCGTCATTGAACGTACGGTGGAGCACCCCTCTACCCAGCCCCTTCATATAATATTACTATTGTTTGTAAAAATGTTTCATTTGAAGAAAGAAACACAGGAGTCGGTAGTCACGTGGTCAGCTGTTACTACTTCCGATTAAATACACTTCCAAATGTTTTTAGTCAAATCACCCGTTCGCAGAGTATTTCCTTCCCAAAACATTAAGTTGTATCAAACTTAAATTCATTCATTCATCCATCCATTCATTCATTCATTCATTCATTCATTCATTCATTCATTTATTTATTTATTTATTTTTTTTTTATTTATTTTTTTTTTCGAAACAGCAATTAAAATAATACATAAAAGTTTCAGAAACACATAATTAGTTATGATGTAAGGCTCGTGGACATTTTTGAATATGAAGGATCAGACGAGGACTGGTAATCTGTATGGCCATTAAGACGACACAACCCGCGACCTTTGGAGTACTGCGCTACCACCATTCTTAAAACGTATCTTCAAGAGACACACGCCAATGTTAAAATCCATTTTACTTACGTTTCCGCTTCAAACGAATCATTGCATTATGGATGTATTTCTATATGAAGATATTAACACTAGTATTTCTTTATAGAACTAGTTTGTTTATTTGAATATTAGCGCCATTTTGTGCCACCAAGGGCTAATAGGCGATCAGTTAACCAAACCAGTCTTTCCTGGGATTTTAGAAGGTTAACCAGTACTCGAGCACAATCATCTCCACAAGAAACGGTTAATTTTTCGCTTGGAATCAGCAGTGAGAGACGAATGACAATGAGACGCTATGTAAAACATAGACATAAGAAATTTTATTGACTTAAACTAAAATACAGTTTCTCGTTACCATATACAAATATTTCATTACATGACAGGTATGCTTTTTACTTTAAATTGATCTCTGCAATAAAAGATGTTGTTATCATTTTATAAACATTTTACTGAGTAGTTGTGTCATCAATCATCAGAATGAACATAATGATGCACATTTTAAGAAATAATATTTGGAATTGATCGCCTTATTACAAAAGCTTCGGAAATAAATTTACTTAAATTTAGGAGGTCTCTTTTAGTTGTAGATTGCAATAATGTTATAAACTTAAACATATTTGGTCTTGTGTAATAAAACTTCTTGATATACTTTTCTCTAATTTTCATTATAGTTAGAACATATTAAAACAACGTGAAACTCGTCTTCCTTTCATTATTATTACATATCTGGCATAGTCTTTCATTTATTACTATTCTTTCTATCCCATATCGCCCTGTCTCAATTCTTAATGAATGTGAAAATAGTCTTAATTAGTTAAAACACTGCGTAGTTGTTTAGAACATAACAAATCTAAATATCTTTCATAACCATATGTTAGTTTTATATTACTATACAACAAGTTCTATACTATATTCGAGTCCACATCTACCGTCCAAGTTTGAATAAAACTATTAATCATTCTTTCACGACAAATCGAAATAAAATATTTATTATTTACATTTGTTGGATTATCCCATACATACATAAAACCATAATTATTTAGGATGGACTTAACCTTTGAGACCCAGTTGGTTAATCCACTCAGTTCACAATCTGCTAAAGAGTTCTTATAAACACTGCTTAAGATAATATGATCAGTTGTTGATAATCTTAACCAGTACTTAACAATTTTAATTATCGAGAAATAAACATCGGATAACGCTCAAGTTCGCCATAAATACCAGAATTGCTAGTAAGTTCTTTGACGCCCAGTATAGCTTTGCAAAATTTTAAGTGAATGTGATCTTAATTTTTCTGATTTAGTAAATCTCCATACCTCGCACGCATAGATAATTGAGAATAGAACTTACGAATGCATCAAATAACTGTAGCGATGTCTTACTTCATTTTTTTTTTATATTAACAGATAAAAGATTCACCGCCTTTAGTGCTTTAACACTAAGAGATTTCTGATTTAAAGCAAATATGCCTGTGTAATTAAAAACAACGCCTAGATAATTAAAATCATCAACAACATCTATATTTACGTTATTTATGTCCATATTTAAAAACTCTAACTCTACCCCTCTTACGAATAACAACAACCATAGCTTTTTCTGTGTTAACTTCGAGCCTACAAGTTCCACAATATTCATATAACCTATTTAAGCTTTCTTGAAGGTCTTCAGGAGTGGTACCTATGAAAATCATGTCATCAGCAAAAAGCAGTAATATAAGGGAAATATCATCTAAATGTAGGTCACATTTAGTTCTATTTTGTAAATAAAGCTCTAAATATTTGATCAAAAGAGCGAACATAACTGGCGACAGTATCTCCCCTTGCTTCGAACCGACTGATATATCAAAAACTCTGAATAAAACCAACAAAGTTTCACATGCGTTTTAACAGTGCTGTACATTGAGCGTACTATTTTTAGCATTTTACCGTTAATACCCATTTTAAAAAGTTTGAGTCACAGCGCATTCCTATAAATCGAATCAATCGTTGAATCGACAAAAACACAGTAAAGTGTTTTATTTTCTCATTTAAAATTGTGTCGATAATAATATTATGAAGTATAAGAATAGCATCCGTTGTAGATCTACCCTTTCTAAAGCCAAACTGTGCGTCAGCTATAATACTAGATAATACAACAACAACAACAACAACAACATTTACTTTTATTAATATCAGGCTACACAAAGGTAACAACATTATTCATTTTGTTTAATCTATTTGTGCAGGGGTCGTTAGTTCGAATCCCCGCCCGGTTTATACTTTGTACCTGCACATAATATTCAAATATTCAATCAATCAATCAATTAACATATCTGTGGGTATTTATCTAGGGGAGAGAAATAAATGGAATTTATGTAGATTACACATAATGCAAATGCAGGCTTGTGCATTTAAATCATGATTGCCGGATCAGAGCGACATGTATAACTTTGCATATGTGTGTGTTTGAATTCACGTTCTGTCTACTCAAGGTTGGGTATGTTTTCTGATTTGCACGTGCTTAACGTGCTTTCATTCCTGGAAATTGTATAGTCGCATTGGAATGTCATTGACTGTGATTTAATGGTAAATACACGACTGTGCATAAAAGCCAGTGGATTACTTGAGGGAATGTGACTATTTTAGATAGACCATAGCTTTAATGAAAGGTAAGTCTGTTGCGTGTAATTACTTGAGCGAAAATAATTGTTAATATAGCGAGCAAATGTACTAACATTGAGACATGACAATGAGCAGTCAGGTACCGTCTCGGCAACGTCAGGGGTACCCCCATGGTTTTGTCATGGCCCCATCCTATTCTTGATATACATGAATGGCCAGCCTGATGATATACGATCTAGGGTAGGATTATTTGCAGACGACACTGCCGTTTACCTAGCCGTAACCTCCACGACGTCCAACTGCTGCAACGTGACTGATAGACTGCAACTTTGGGAGCAGAAGTGGAACACGGAGTTCAATCCAAATAAGGCACGGCCCACGTCCAGCAGGTTAGTTCATCGGCAAACAAAACGGTTAACACTAGGTTTTCTGAAAAAGAACATTAGAACATTAGAACTAAAAACCCAGGTATTAGGCAGACCGCAAACAAGGTCCTTGTCTGTCCGGTGTTGGTGTGCTCGTCCCCTTTGGAGCCCACATACCAAGCAGAACATTGACAGACTGGAGCCGCCAGGTGAGTAAATAATGACTACTCCTACCAGTCTAGCGTATAAGCTACACTGGCGATCTCTCCAAGATAGGCGGTCTGAGACAGGCTCGTTCTCTTTTACAAAATTGTTCACATACTTGTTGCCATTGAAATGCCCCCATATGCCAGACATCCTACGTGAATATCACCAACTTCCACTCACTTTTTGTTACTAGATTTGATTATTACAAATACTCATTCTCCCCTCTTGCAGTAGTACAGCGGAACAGCTTATCATCCTGCTTTCAAGCTTGCTGTGAGCAATATGTCTCATCATACCCCCAAAATCACAATACACTGTATTTTGCCTTTTAACTCACTTCACTTGTTCTTATCGAACTTTTAACCATGTAACACTATCATCTTTCGTTCTGTTTCACTGATATCTAATTCCTACTTTAATCATCCTTTAGCACTAACATCCATTTGGTTTATACTTTGTACCTGCACATAATTACTACAAGTGGTACTGCAGTATCGACAGACAGACAGACAGACAGACAGACAGACAGACAGACAGACAGACAGACAGACAGACAGACAGACAGACAGACAGACAGACAGACAGACAGACAGACAGACAGACAGACAGACAGACAGACAGACAGACAGACAGACAGACAGACAGACAGACAGGCAGGCAGGCAGGCAGGCAGGCAGGCAGGCAGGCAGGCAGGCAGGCAGGCTATACAAACTCGCATAATCGAGTAGAGCCGCAAAATAGACCTGTCCATTTTTCTCGGAACATCGCTCGGTAATTTCCGTAAGCACAAATTGGGCGAGCAGTGCCCGAGGAGTTCCGAATAGTCAGCCATTTTTTCTCATTTGGCGCAAAATATGAAAACAGTTCGGATTTGAACATGAATTTTGCACCACATTAAACCACAGGAGTACAACAAAACATGTGAAAAAGGTACTTACGGGTAAATACAATAAATAGTTCAATGATTACTTTTATAATTGTAATTTACAAGTAAGGAAGCTTCTTCTCTAGTCCTGAATCTATTTTTCTTGCATACGTATAAGGCTAGGCTATTTGCATTTTTACCGAGGTTAGATTTTACGTATCTTACATGGATTGGAGGTTCAGATAGGAAATTCCGTTTCGAGGGATAACTGTTTTGGTGGATATCTTGTTTATCCAGCCTGTGTGGTTCCGGCTAAGAATAGAATCGCTGTCTATCTCTGCAGAGAGGTAGGAATCCTCCGAATGGGTGTCGTGTTCACTACTGTGGTTAAATTATCAGCCCCTGTGTGGTTTCCGGGAGCCATATGAGTGATGGCAAGAAAAGGACCACTGTGGCTCATACATGTCGTAAGAAGCGATTATTTGATTAATACGGTAGAAATTGCTAAATTTCTGCAGATATCAAGGTTCTAGGTTCATTCTGCATATTCATTTGTTGGTGTATTTTTTTTAAATCTGTATGTTAATTTGTTGTTTTTATACAAGAAAGAAACCAAAAGAAATATTTGAAAAATTATTTAATATTATGATTTTAATGTAGTCTTCTACAAGAAAATCACATTTTTTATACATTTAACATACATTACACATATACATTGTTGTGCTATGTGATTTTCCTAATTTCTTTAAAAATAACACTAATTTTCCCAAAGTCAGGCGGCCCTACCCCATTCCCAAAAGTGCGAGCAAGAGCCCTGGACCTTAGCAGTAACAGGATAATAATCTTGAGATGGTGCCTTAGACCACTCGGCCGTCTTACTAAATTTATAATAGTGACTGCCTTGAACCGAAATGGAACTTTTCAAAGCAACTTCTTTATGTCATTGTAAACAATATTAAAATAAATAATATATTGATTACCTTGTCAGTCTTTTTAGCTGAAAACCAAGTAACAATAGTTCAGTGAATACAGCGATTTGAAGCAGGTACTGCTGTTAATCAAGTTCATTTACATTTACGTTTTGTTTTCAACTCGTGTAGATACTGGCAAATTTGGAGAATTATTAATAAATCGTGGTTTTAAATATTTGCATTTTGACTGTTTCAAAGGTTTTCAGACCTACGTGTGACTGATGGTCGTTGGAACAATAACAATACAATTGGTGAGGTGTTTTAGGGTTTATGTAGTGTAGTATTCTCAATTTACATGTATCACACAATACAAATTTTCAGTTCCTAACAAGATAAATTAAGATACGAGTAATTTCTTAACTGGCAGGCTGATCAGCAAGTAGTGAATTATGATATAATGATATGAGTAAATCTTCGCAAATTTTCTTAAGGTTGCTGTTGCTTTGACTGTCAGAAGAAAAGGGCCTAGATGGTTAGTTTGGTGGGAATAAGAAATAGTTAATTTACCATCTTGCAACAATCTTGCTCACTCTCGGACGAGTTCTTGAACCAGCATGATTCGACCACAAATGCCCACACCACAGGGCTTATAAGCACATTTTATGCGAAACTTTAAAAAAAAATTTCTCTGAAAGTTAAAGGCCTAGACATTAGATATTTTACATGATCATTGCATGGAGGTCAGGCCCTTGGGTCAAATTTCAGGCCGCCACAAAGGGTCACTGTTATACATTGTAGACATGATAGCATCTTCATTACCTCTACTGCCCAAAGGCCAGCAGGGCTTATGTTGTGGTAAATTGTCCGTCCTTTCATTAACCTTTTTCTTGTAGATGCGATAAGACCTTCATTTTTCATTGAATCTAAACCAAACTTGCACAGCTGTTATATAACCCCAAGATCTCAGACAAGTTCTTAAACCAGCGTGATTTGACCACAAATGTCCCCACCATGGCTTATAAGCAAATTTTCTCTGAAAGTTTTAGGCCTAGACCTTAAATATTTTACATGTAGCATCTGTTGCAAGTAGAGCAATTCAGGTCCTCTTGTTTAAGTATTACATTCATGCAATTACTGCTTGGTACATGCTACATCTGCTTCAGCATTCTTATAAAAAGTTATTTTTTATGAAACTAATTTGTGTATAACACTTGTCATATTTTATGGATATGAGTTTTTAAATTCATGTTATATAATATTTACCATAATAATGTACAAATTAAAACTGATAAAAAAGAAATTTGACTATATTTCAGAAAATTTCATGCTGATGTAAGAATTTTCATATTGCAGATCTTGGACAAAGGTGGCAGTTGAGCCTGATGGCAAGATCCAGACTTTGATGTTATACAGCACAATAACACAGTAACTTTTTGGAAAATAGAATATGGACTATAGAATGTGTTGTTAAGATGTACCAACAGATTTATGTGCAGTAGGCAAAGATACAGATTTTTCTCTGTAAAACAGGTACTGTTTTTTATATAAAAAAAAACGCTAGAATATAATATCAACATCCATTGTGATAATTTTCATGTCTCTGACATTGAATGTTTAGCTGAACTAACTGATAGATAAGGAGAGCTTTCCTGTTCACCCAGCATCCATGTCTTGTGTCAGCATCTGCACCTGGTTTAATATAAATACAAGTCACCTGATTAACTTGATTCCTTTAAAGCATTTTATTAAAATTTGATACAGGTTTAGCAGAGAAAGAAATGTTCCATAATTCTAGCTTGACGTTTAGAGCAGAATTATTTTGTTTACTTAGTAAATATATGGTTGATTATAAGTTAACTGTTATTTGATATTGATTAAAACATATGCCTACAACTTTTTTTTTCAAATTAAGTAAGATTTTTATTATATTGACTTGTTGAAATAGACTGTTCTGCAGAATAAAATGATTTGAACCTTCAAACAGACATGTATTTTGTTTTCATTATTTGGAACTGGCTATTATTTTATTTTATAAAACTTGTATGTTTATCATATGACCAATTTCTGTTTGTGGATTTTATGAATGCTTTATTATAATCCCTTCTGGACTTCTATTTTTTTTCAGAGCTCTGGCCATATTGGTACTTCCAGGAATGGTGACAACCTGTGATGTCATTACTTAGTTTGCCCAAACAGTTACTTGAACAGTTTACCTGAACTTCTCTTCATTGGTATCTTTGGTAAGTAGTGTCTTTTGAGATTTAAAATATATTTCATGCCTTGACAATGTCTGCGGGTTTGTTTGTCATATTAACAGATCTTTGACATGCTTACCATGCCTTAAAAGTTGTCACAAGTGAACTGTCATTAATTAGTGTCATTGTGAAGGAAGGCTCAAAACTTGTAGTAACTGCTTACTGCGTAAATTTGTTTCCCATTTTCTTTTTATTTTGATATGCAAATTAAAATTAAAATTTGATTGCCAAAAAGAGTTTTATTACATAATGCAACTTAGAATTCATATACGCATATTGAAATGCGAAATCTGAGCTCTAGAGACAAGAACCGATACTAGCTCTACATGATGTCTATAAATAGACTATATTACTGCAAAACAGTTTATTATTTGTATTTATTTCTACATTTTTTTAAAAAATGCAAATTGAAATTTAAAGTTGGAATGTCAAATGGGTTTTTATTTTAAATGTAGTATTTGTACAAACATAATTAGTGAACATTTGAAATGTAAAAGTCAGGCCTCTAGAACAGATACTAGCTCTATATGCAGGGCTGAAATTTTTTTAAAACCTCCTGTTATTGCATGAAACATTAACAAAAAAAGGTGCTTACTTTTAATGCAACCAATTAAGAAGATCAATATCCTGGCAATTTGATGGAACAAAAGAGGAAATGGTTTGTATACGTAAATAAACTATTTTAACTGTGTTTTCAATCGTTTATTTGATGATGTTTCCTATAATGAGTCACCTTTCGGGATACGTCTAATTTGTCATGTGAACATTTGCCACATTTTAGAGAGTTGTCGAAGAAAAGTTCAAACTAGATTTTATAAGGAGGGTCACATCCACATTGAGTAAATAATGTAGTAAAGGAGTGTTTATTTCTATTTTAAGTTGTTGCCTGTCTTGGACCAGAGAAGGATTTATACACAGAGACATGATTTGTCGGTGATGTTACTACTGGGGGTAGATGTAGATATTTGCTGGGTTATAGGCAACATATAACAGACAAAAGTTAGTACAGACACTACACAGCAGACAATAGGTACAGGCACCACACAGCAGACAATAGGTACAGGAACCGTATTAAATATACAATAGATATTTTTATTAACAAATGTTTAAATACAACATCATTATCATAATATTAGATCAAATATGCAATATTTATTCACAAGTATTTCAATATTAGAATACTAAAGAGGAGTTTTAAATTGTTTTGGCTATTTTATGTACTGTGAAATCATTAATTTTCGTGTGGAACTAATTTTCGTTGATTTTGTTAGATCAAATATCCATGAACTTAGTTTATACTTTATAGGTGATGCTGACAATATGAATTACCTCTGTTTTCATATGCCTGCGGTCATCGCATAGTGCTAAATAATCCATCCTTTATTTATATATTTTCTTTCGTCATATTGCATTAATATTTGAATTGATGATTTTGTAAATAGTGTAAGATTGTTTAATACTCGTATCATCTATGTCCATCCGCTCATAAACTTGGGTGTGTAGCCAGATGTGTTATTATCTGCCATACTGTGCATGCATTTCAATCAAATGTCAGAGGTCAGTGTTTTTTTTCCGGTCATTTTATAGCCGTTATTGGGTCATATTCCCAATGGCAAATAGTATCTTTTTTTCCCAATTCAATGGTAAAAATTCCCAATTGAAAGCTTCAAAAATGTAAATTGAAACTTGCCATACTTCCTTGATAAAATAAAGAAAGTTTTCCCCATTCTGAATTTAGAATGACATTGATTATTTAATTAAATGGCCTGATAAGCAAGTGTACACTTTTTATAAATATATAATTATATTTAATGCAAAAAAAATTCCCAATGTTAATGAAAATGCCGCTAAAATTCCCAATTCCAAGGGTATGGGTCATCTTCCCAAAATGGTGAAAAAAAACACTGGAGGTGCTAAAAATAGACCGTCACCTTGTTATCATGTTGAAAGTTTGAAACAATGTGGCGTTATAATAGGCCTATGGTAAACATTGTCATAAAAGTGAAAATTTCTAGTGAAGTAATATCGTGTTTTTAGTGGTATATTTTATCATATTTTATTGCTTCTTTTTATAATCAAATATATGGTGATACATTTGTAATGAATAAAACAAACTTATCTCTTAAAAGACATAGCAGATTGATTTACTGTTCGTTATCAGTCCCGTGATGTAGCACTATGGTTATTTACAGTAGGACTGCCTTCTGAAACCCTTTCTGGATTAGATCTTGTACTTCTCCTTTCCTCTCCTCTTGTTTGCATAACAATTAGTTCAATATCGTACTTGTATATTAGGGCATGTGTCAACTCTTAATTGGCACAGCTGGTAGCGATAAACCCTGACACATGATGTGTGTATTACCGTGATTATAGCAGAGGTTAATAACAGGAACGCACTATGCAGTGTTGATTAAGCTGTAAAATGACTATTTTTTCATTTGGGTCATTGAATTTAAGTCCCCACGAATGTGTCTTAAAGTGGAAACCACGAAATTTAATACCCACGAAAATAAATGATTTCACGGTGTATTAAACTGTAACTTTTCTTTGAAGCACAAATAGGCATTTGGTGCTAGTTTTTGACAAATTGTGTATATTTCGAAAATAAATGCACACTAATTCGCATGTCTAATGACTGAGCATTATCCCTATAATTATATATTTTCTTATTTTGAAACGAAAGTTGTGCTGTTTCCAAGGTTCGCAATAAACACTTAATACACACTCACAGAATGTTAGCTTATTTTAGAAAAAAAGTGAGTTGAAATTCCAACACGTAAAAATAAAGGCAAGACAAAAAATATAAAAAATATCCAAAAGAAATGAGTTGTTTCCAAAATTGTTATGGTTTTAAGTCTAAAAGCTCTGTTTTTTATTTAAACTCTGCAAATATCATTAAATCATCTATAAATGTTGACATTGATCTGTCAATAACAATATGTTTTCTCTTTAATAGTTGTTTATATTTGGTAGAATTGTACAATAGTAATATATACTGTTTTAATGACGTTTCTATAGTGCATTCCTCATTTGAAAACCTAAATCTGAACACGGTGGGGGTGGGGGGTTGGGGGACAACTATCTGACTCCATATGTAAACAAAATTTGGTCAGAAATTATTGCAAGTTGACTGGTTTGTCAACTTGATGAAAATTATTGAATTTGGTTTTGTTCCCAATCGTTACTGGGCAAGTTTACGATTTATACAGACTCAGACAACTTCTTTTCTGGAACAGCATGACAGATTTCACCAAATTTGGTAGGGAGCATTGCTACATGAAACTTTGTTCCCTGCTCCAAGGGCAAGTTTTTTTGTTTATTTAAAAAATCGACTTCATGGGAACTACAGGAGAGCTTTGATATTTAACCAACTGATATTCTCCCATTTTTATTTATTTTTGGGTCAATCCATAACTTTAGTGTGAAAATTTGTCCCACCTCGGGGACTTTTCAGTTTAAATATACGAAAATATTATACCCAAAATCCATCCAAATATGTATTTGCCTGGTAAAAATGATCCTTATGAGTAGGTGTTTTGAGTTTGTTCAAATGGAGGGTCCAGGATGTATTAAGTCCAAGTAAAAGAGAATTTTACATTTAGAATAATATATATAAATTTATAAAGATTTTTCTGGGATTGTACAACAAGTTTGAGTAATTCACATTCAAGGTTGACGTGATGAAGTTTGTTTGTTTTACAATTAATGTAAATAACTCTTATATTGGTTGCTGTGGTGAAATCTGTTAATAAAAATAAAATGCATCCATCAATTCCCTGATACAATTGCTATTATATTTTTAAAGTGTAATATTTGTCTATATTTAAGGTTTTGGGGTGCAAGACATTTCTATAACTTTGGAGATGACAAGAGGAGACTGCTGTTTAGCAAAGAACTGAATTGTCAGGTATGTCTATTTTTTTGATACCAGACATAGATGTATAAGACTTTTTCAGGGTACAGAATTTCATCCCACACTCCTTTCACGGTTCTTTTCTACCCTCGCACAGGGATGTGACGTATATTATGTGATGTGACATATTAAAAGCTAGTGTTGAAAAATTGATTATACTTATTATTTTAGTTTGATAGCAAGTACGTTCAGCACTTGTATAAACTGCTATCGAGTCCACTTCGTGGGTAGAACCAATACTAAGTGTTGTTTTTTGAGATATCATCAGGTGGAGCTGGGGATTGAACCTACAGCTTCTAGTGGGAGTGGCCATCAACTGCACAACCACCTCGCAAATGATTATTCTGTGTGATTTTGACATAATTAATTTACTTAAAGGATTGAGTATCATTATTTCCCCCTAAAAGATTGGTTGGAAGTTGGGTCCCTGGGGTCAAATTTGGGGCCACCACACAGGTCACTGTTATATAAAGAGTGTTATAGGGAAAATGTTGTAGACGTGATAGCACCTACTTTTTTCATTGAATCTTAGCCAAACTCGCACAGCAGTTATATAACCACAAGATCTCAGACAAGTTCTTGAATCAGCGTGATTTGATCACAAATGCCCCCGCCAAAGGGCTTATAAGCATATTTTCAGCAAAACTTTAAAAAAAAATTTTCTCTGAAAGTTCAAGGCCTTGACTGTAGTTATTCTATATGTAGCATTGCATGGAAGTCCCGCAAAATATTTGTTTAGTTGGGTCCCTGGGGTCAAATTTGTGGCCGCCACTGCGGTCACTGATTTACATAGAGTTGTATAGGGAAAATGTTGTAGAAGCATTAGTATCTTTATTTTTCATTAAATCTTAACCAAACTTGCCAGCAGTTATATAACCACATGATTTCAGACAAGCTCTTTAATCAGCATCATTTGACCACAAATGCCCCGCCACAGGGCTTATAAGCACATTTTAAGTAAAATTTAAAAAAAACATTTTCTCTGATAGTTTAAGGCCTTAGATATTTTACATGTAGCATCTGTTGCAAGTAGAGCAATTTAGGTCCTCTTGGGCCTCTTGTTTTACTTGAATAAAACAAAAATTAAATTTGAATAAGTTACTCTATTACACTCCCATCTCTTTCTTTACAAAAAGTATGTTTGTCATTGTTGGAGGTTAAATGTTGTGTGTTAACTCGCGTGTATCACAATGACATCTCCAAAATTGGAAAATAAGATTTGAGTAGGCTGGGCTTTTTATGGGTAGGCAGGGCTGGAATATTCCATTCTTTTGCTTGCCATAACGAGTCAACATATGTGTAGGACGAGTAAGATTTAATAAACTGACCTTTACATTTCTTTGATTTTAAGCATTTCATTAAAAAATCTTAGAAATAGAAGATGAGTAGCTTTTATAAGATACTTCAAGCCCTGGGTAGGTAGGGTGAGAATAAGCAAATAATATTTTAAATTTGGCCTTATTTCCCAGTACACCTTAAACTAGTAATTCAAATAACCTGATCAAAATACAGAATATAAAAATTCTACTTTACTGTGTTAGATATATAAAAGACAACATTGATGATGCATAAATGTAACAAATAATAATACAACCAAAATAATCTTGGATTTAAACATTACTTTTTACATAAAAGCTTGACATTCTTAACCTCTGGACATTCAAGTAGTTTTATTGTCTGAGTCCACTGTAGGTTAATTGTTTCACTGGCAGTTATTTTGAGAGATTTCTAAAATGGCTAACCTTTATATTAACATTTTTAAATATACTCTTGTATTGGCCTTGTAACTATCATTTTGTAGTTTATATATTTGCATTGGAATTGTTTCCATTCATGTTGCAGATATATACCTTGTCAACTGTAACATGAATGCCCAGGGATCATGGAGTAAATAATGGCACTTTTAAGTATTTCTACAGAAGATTGTCAGTATGGTGTGTTGGACAGTTTTAGAAGTAAACTACACTTCACAGGTAAGTAGAACAGTTTGAATACTGACTACAGGTAAAGGTTCCAAGTCTGAACTGGAGTTGTAAAATCTAGTAAAAACCTACTTGTCCATTACAAGTGAATTTTAATTTGTGTAGTGTTTAAACGAAATTACTTGTCTGTATAACAAAACAAAGAACCTTTTAGTTATACTTTAATACACAATCCACTCTGTCACAAGTCCTGAGTTAATGACATAATTAAATTGTTTTCAAATAACTGATTTGATTTGAAACATAAACACTGTACTTCAATTTTGTTTATAAAATGAGCCATTTTCACACGACTTTCCACTAGGCCAAGGCACTGGCCAAAATTGCAAGTGCACAAAAATCCTTAAATTCTAGCCCTGCAACTGATGAAATTTAAATGTTTCCTCTGCCATATGTGAGCAAAATTGCCTTCTTAGGCATTGTCTTCTCTGCCATATGTGAGCAAAATTGCTTTCTTTGGCATTGTCTCCTCTGCCATATGTGAGCAAAATTGCCTTCTTTGGCATTGTCTCCTCTGCCATATGTGAGCAAAATTGCCTTCTTTGGCATTGTCTCCTCTGCCATATGTGAGCAAAATTGCCTTCTTTGTGCATTGTCTCATCTGCCATATGTGAGCGCTTTAGGGCCAATGTTGCCTTTTGATTTAAGAGACGAGAAGACAGTTTGATTAATACAGGTTAATTTACTCTGAAAGCATAGGATTTGGAAATATGGCTACTAAGACAAGTGGCTGCTTAATAGAGGTGACTACTTACTGTAACTCATGTTTGACTTTTTTTTATTGGTGTTTGTATTGAATTCTGTCTATAAAGTATGAAATGAATTTCCAATAAATTCTTATGAAATTCTATATTAGATATAGCGAATGTGCCAATAGCAGATCATAAGTGAAACAACCGCTGCATAAACTCTTTCAGAAAATATGTTAACTGAAAGAAAAATATTCCATTTGAACATACCAGTCAACTTTTCCTTGAACTAGTTCACCATTACAGGGGTATCTACATTTTACAAGAGGCTGAGTAAGCACCAATCACGGATCAACTACGTCATTATCGGATCACATGATATAAGCCTTTCTCTGTCCTCAGGGAATATCTCAAACTTCATATTGACTTGTCGATAGGCAGAACCCCTGATAATTTTTTAAGTTGATGAGTAATTATTCGATACGATACAGTTCTATACTATCAGGTTTTGCTTTCATGGATGATGAAGACTTCATGATCAACATGGCTGCTTACACTGTCAATAAGAAAAGTAACAGGTCAATCAGTGCCGGCGAATTTATTGAAGTGAGTAATGAAAATATACATGCATCCATCCATCCCTTTTTGGTGTATGCAATATCACTTCCTTAAAGGGAACCAGTGAGTGGGTGATAACCTCTTGGTTTTGGCCAAGGGTAGACTCGGAATGGTGACATAATTTGCAATTCCACAAAACATTACAGTTAAATGCTGTTTCCTAGCAGTGATGTGGGGTACGCGAACATCACTTCTAATTGGACCTATGAACTTTGCCGTGTTGCTGCTATGTTAAAGCCCGTTTCATCAGCATTCCAGATTCTGCTTAGTTTCCCAAGTAAATTGTTTGCTTTTAAAGTCTCTGAATTTGTTTTACCATTTATATTTTACCTCATTTGTGACCTGTGATTCACAGATCAAATGAGGTCTCAGATCATGTTGTTATAATATTCATGAGCATTTCTAATTTTAAAAGCATCATACCAGCTAAGCACAGGCCTACAGTCTTTAATGGGTATCTTCCAGTTTTCTTTCTTTACAATGTTTTTTTTTACAAAATCTAAAAACTCACAAACTCTTAAGACCCATACCTCACATCGCCATTTCACTTAGCCACACCGCCGTTGACTCCTCTTCTTTCTCTGTAAATATGGTTGACGGGTCTTTCTTTTTGTACAAATTAACTTCCCTTGACCATCTATGGTAAAGAAAGTGATAGGAAAGGTCATTTTCTTCAGCAGCCTTTCTGATACTTAACAGCGTACAATCTCTTCTGACAAGCTCTTTTTTTCCTGCATGACATTTTCTTCCCCCTGTAATTTTAAGATAATGCACCAGCCGTTTTCTGTGCCGGGCTCTTTTTGGGGCTCTTTACATAAGCTACATTCTTCTTTTTCTTTGGATCCATCTATTGAAAATACACAAGATAATTCTTATACCATATGGCTAAGTGTTTTATGATCTTTGAAAACAGAATTACCACATACAACTAAATAAAAAAATGTAATAAGTTGTGTAAGAATTTAACACCTGTGGCAGTACAGTATATCAGAAAACAATGACAAAAGCCAAACAAGATTTTATTAGTGTTTTAGCTTACAATGTTATAGAAAACTGTAGTACATCAAATTTCATCCAATTTTCACTACTTAAAAACATACGGACGGACAGAGGTATTGTAATAACATTCGATGAGGTCTTGACAGCTCTCCAAAAAATGAATTTCAGAATAACCCAAATTTTCAAGTTTACAATGCCATTTGGTTGATAACAAAGTTTTTGAAATTGTCCCTCAACAATTTAACACATTCAAAATGTGATCCACTAATGGTACATAGACATGCCTGTATTAATCCATCAGTTATCTCATGTCAAGACTTTTTAGTTAACAAAATCAAGTGTTATGCAATTTGTTGTTGTTGTGACATCAAATAAAACATACCTTGTTCAATTATGGAGATATGCAGCGTACAAATCTACTTTCAGTTAATACGATGCGATAACTCCAGTGTTAACAGAATGGGCGATAAAGTGTTTCAGCGATCATGATCATACTGTGTGGATGTTTATAATTTTTATTATTCTCTTTTTTTCGAAAAAGTTCGAAAGGTAGTATGAATGACAGCAATATTTTATTTTGATTATCATAATTGTTTTGAAAAAAAAATATAACTAATTTTTTTTTTTATCTGTTATTGGTATTTATCCGCCATTGGCACATTCACTGTATACGAATTCAGACCTGATATAAAGGTTTCTTGAGTCTTATAGGCTTGTTATGATTAAGATTTATTCTGTATATATAACACTATTGTTTCTGGACCATTTAGGTAAAAAGAAGTGATAACAAGATCTGCCTCCCATGGTAGCCAGTCTGTCAAGTCACTTGGAAAGAAGTTCACTATTTTCTCAATTGGAAGCTTTTTCTACATTTGTCAACACTGCAGATCAGTTTACTGGAGACAGAGTTGATAAGTATATCAGGAAGTTTTGGACAAGGTATAGATAAACTAAAGGTAAGAAGAAAATTGATAATATACATGTTTAAGTACATTCATGTGACCAGTGGCCACCTAGTGTAACATTATTTTTGTCATATATTTATTTGTGTATTTACTCTGATGATAATCATAGTATGAGTTCTTCATACATCATTCTATAACTGTATGTATGCTGCAACTTAACTATACAAATAGTAATGCACTTTATATAAATCGTACATTATCATTGTTTTGTTTTTTTTGTTAAATTTTGCAACTGTTAAATACATAATATAGTTGAGTATCAATACACATTTACTGTTCTGTCTGCCGGATCGGATTAGCTAAGTCAGTAAAGTGTTTGACTATCAATCCAGGAGTTGTGAGTTTGAATCCCCTCCAGGCAACAGTAGCCGTGATGATTGATATACAACATTGTGTCTCAGTATCATTTGTCTTTCACTGCTGATTCAAGTGGGAAAGTTATCAGTTACAGGGAAGATTGGGTGTGCTAGAGTATCCTTTCAGGATCCCAGGAAACAGTGATCGTCTGTTAGCCCTCGATGGCAAAAAGATGAAGCTAAATATTCAATCAATCAATCTGTTCTGTCTGACATGGAATGAACAAATTACTAACAAATACATTTTAAAAAGTACTCTCAATTTTTAGCTTTACTGGCAAAAGGCCAGAAGTGTTTATTTGATGGCGCGTTGTCCGTCGTCTGTTAGCAGCACTTTCTCTGAAACCACTAGGCCAATTAAACTGAAACTTCACATGGATGTTTCTATTGCATAGGAGACTATACAGAAGTTTGTTTTTTTATCTGAAATTCAAGAAGGCCGTCATTACTAAAAATAGTCCAAAACTTAAAAAATCTTCTCATGAATGGCCAAACAGATTTTCAAAATGTTAACCGGTATGTAGTAATGATGACCAACTATAGTTTTGTTAGATCTTTTCAAATGGTGTCCCAAGGGTTAAAAATGACCCTGTCCCGAGGGTTCAGTTAGGGGACACATGTCATTATAATATTTTTTATTTTTTTTTATATAGAAATGATTTTGCCTATATCTTCACAGTGGCATTGTTTGGTGAAGGAGGTTCAGATTTGTAAAAATGACTGGGTTCCACTGTCTTAAGGGGTCAGAAAGGGCCTCAAAAGGGTAAAAATTGGGAATTACTAAAATCTCTTTTTCTTTCATCTATTCTGAAACCACTAGACCAATTAAACTGAAACTTCACATGGATGTTTTTATTGCAAAGGAGACTATACTGAAGATTTTTTTTTTCAATCTGAAATTCAAGATGGCCGCAATAACTAAAAAAAGTCCAAAACTTAAAAAATCTGCTTCTCATGAAAATGACCCTGCCCCGATGTTTCTATTGCATAGGAGAATTTCAAAAAGTGCTATGACCACTATGAGTCAGTAGAGCGTCCTCAGGCCCTCTTGGGCCTCTTGTTTCCCTTCAACCAGTAATGTTTGATATTGACACTGTTACATCACTTGGCCAACAAACAGATAATTTTTACGATTAAATGTAATGCTCTGTGTAAAGATACACATTTCAATTTATATTAAATATCATTTCAAGATAATACAAATATTTTATATATAAACTTGTGTGTTATTTTATGTGATTTTAAACTATGTATTGCCAGATTTCTATTAGCTTTTTATATAATGTGTATTAAATTAATACAATTAACTGCCTAAGGTACCTCATCACAGACTGATAGAATGGTATTGTGTATAAATTTTGATCTGTTGAATAAATCCAGTAAATATTAACTGTATTAATGAAATGGTAAAGTTTTATACACGATAGATCTGCGGCATTGTGTCTTTTGTCAGAGATGAACTGTAAAAATACTGTTTTTTGTTTGGAGTTGTTTTTATGCCCCCTCAAAATTTTTAGGGTGGCATATAGTAATTGCAGTGTCCATCCATCTGGTATTTTGTGTCCAGCCTGTAACTTTGTCATGTATAGATGGATTTTGTTAATACTTGCTACAAATGATCAACATAACATGATGAAGTGTCGCATGTAAGACCCACACTCGTACCTCAAATGTCAAAGTCAGACTTTGAGTTTGTTTGATAACACTTTGAATCTGTGAGATTTCGTGTCGGACCTGTAACTTTGTCATGCATAGATGGATTCTATGAATAACTGCTACAAATGATCAACATAACATGACGACGTGCTGTGCGTAACATCCAGACTCCCACTTCAAAGGTCAAGGTCACAATTAAACTTTCTTTGACGACACTTGGTCTGTTTGAGTATCGTGTCTGGTCTGTAACTTTGTCATCTATGGATAAATTTCAAAAACACTTGGCTCAATTCATCAGCATGACATGATGACATGTCACGTGTAAGACCCTCACCCGTACCCCAAAGTTCAAGGTCACACTTTGAGTTTGTTTGACAACACTTAGAGTCTGTGTGAGATTTTGTGTCCGGCCTGTAACTTTGTCAAGCATAGATGGATTTTGTAAATACTTGCTACAAAGAACATAACATGACTTCAGTGGTCAAGGTCACAATTTAACTTTGACAACAATTTCAGTCTGTTTGATATTTTCTTTCTGGTCTATAACTTTTTCACCTATAGATAAATTTCAAAAGCATATGGCTAAATTCATCAGCATGACATTACGTTGTATGGAGCGTAAGATCCACACCCATACCTCAAAGGTCATGGTCACACTTTGAATTTGTTTGACAACACTTTGAGTTAGTGTGAGATTTCGTGTCTGGTCCTTAACTTTGTCATACATGGATGTATTTCAAAAACACTTGGTTCAGTTGGTCAACATAACATGATGAAGTGTCACATGTTAGGACCCAGAACCTTTCCTCAAAGTTCAAAGTCACACTTTTAATTTGTTCGATATTTTGTGTCTGGTCTGTAACTTTGTCTTAAACTTGGCTCACTTAATCAAGGTGATATGATGACGTGTCGCACATAAGACACCTCTACCTCAAAAGTCAAGACCACCTTTCAGTTTTGTTATTTCATGTTTGGTCTACAACTTTCTCTTACATGGACCAGGAGGGGTTTTAAAATAGCTTGACACAAGTGATCAGCATGTCATGATGATATCACCTGCATGTACCTGTGGAAATACCAAGACCTTTACATCAGATGTCGAGGTCAAGGTCACACTTTAATGTAAATTCATGAAATTGAATGTCTAGTCTGAAATGTCTGTCCATAACTCTTAATATTCATGGATACATCGCTACCTATTATAAAATATATCATTATTTTCACAGACCATTTGTGTGTGTTGAGGGGGGGGGGGGGGGGGGGGGGGCATGTGACACTTACCAGTGACATTTCTTGTTATATGTACAGTCTGTACAGATTGTGGTTATTTGTTTCAGGTCAACAGTCTGGATTTACACAGAGTAGAAATGTCACTCACTGCTTGCAAGTCAACTATCTGAAGTAATCCACATTCAGAACTGATACAACACTGTTTACTAGTTCCCCATTCTTTTGGAATTCCCCATCAGATGACTTAATGTGACATGGATTGCCATTCTGCCTGCAGGCTGGATGTGACAGTTAAATCTAGTGTGAAATAACATAATGAAGAGGAACTACTAGCAGCTTAATTGATATTAAGACGGGCAGTTGTTGTCAGAACAAGACACTTTCTGATGTGGCATAAAGGTCAAAATGGACTCTGACATTATTCTGTGTAGTTATTATACAATACAAGTGTGTAGCGAAACCTAACACAACAATGGGATTGACAGCGCTGGAAAATTCCACTTGGTAAGAGCGAATAAGGTTTTATAAACTGACCAAAATATTTCTTTGATTTTAAACATTCAATTAAAAATGTTGGAATGGGAGCTTTTATCAGAAATTTCAAGCCCTGATTGAATTTTGACCAAAAAAATAGGAAATAAACAATCACTTCTAAAGATTAAAGGGAAAAAATCGCTTTAATTGTCTTAAAAAATAAATTAATCTCATTATTATATAATTATTAATACATAAAATTCGAATGGTTTGGTCAAATTACCAAAAATGTGGAAAATTATTTACATCAGAGTGGTAAACTTGAATCAACATCCTAATTCTAAAAATTGACAGCATTTAAATACTGCTTGACAACTTTCACATCATCATTAAGACTATTTCTAAGATACTTTGTAATTATTTTTTACTGCATGTAAACCTGTATAACGGATCAAATTGAAATTAAAAATTCAAGTGACTCTTTAAACACGTCACAAAATATTTAAGTCTAATCCAGGCATGTTAGGAAATTCCTTTTTAATGTATTATTTTGGTTTAAATAGATATCCATTGAGCAATACGGTGTCAGTAAGTATATATAGGCCTGATATATTGGAAAAAATTGGTTTGGCCAATTTGAAGTTATAAAACAAATACTGATATATTCTCTTTAATGGTGTTGTCTAAAATTCGCAATTATACTCCTAGTTTGGTATGTACATTTTAATTATTAAAATAATTGTAGTTATATCAAATTTATTTTATGCATTTTAATGAATTGTAGAAATTTCTCAGTGGATTATTTATGGTAATCCGCTGTTTCAAACAAAGAAATTATGAAAAAAATATTTTTAAATTATTTGTGTCCGTGAATATTAATTTTAAAAAAAAATATTATTTAGAAAAAATACTTTTTTTTTTTTTTTTAATCAAATAATATTTAATGGAGAATTGAGCTCAAAATAAACAAATTACTATGAAATGCATAAAATAAAAAGAAGTTTGTTTTGGTGTAAGATCAAATGATATTTGATCTCATGATCACCAAGAATGATATTCTCTTTCTTTGCAAGCCAAGCCCATGTGGTACCGGCTAAGAATAGAATCACTGCCGATCTCTGCAGAGGGGTAGGAATCCTCCGAATGGGTGTCTTGTTCATTTTATTACTTTTTGTCATGTTCACTATTCTGGTTAAGTTATCAACCCCTGTGTGGTTTCAGGGAGCCATTTGAATGATGACAAGAATAGGATCACTGTGGCTCATACATTTTATAAGAAGCGACAATTTCAGTTATATAACAGAATTTGCTGAAACTGCAGTTCTGCAGGTATCAAGGTTCTAGGTTCATTCTACATATTCATTTGTTGGTGTATTTTTTTAAAATCTGTCTGTTGATTTGTTGTTTTTGTACATGTAGATTGAACCTGGAATCTTCCTTCCTGTTGGCGTCGAATAACCTATTATGTGTTGGTACGCTGTAAAACACCATTCATTCATTCGTTGCAAGCCACTCGTGGAAATATGACTTTCGGTGATTACTTGAAGAAATATAATTCGATCTTACACCAAAACAAACAAATAACCTCCATATATTCAAAATATATTTTAAAACATAAACCATGTTATATATAATAAAAAAAAAATGAAAAAAATGAAAAAAAAGAATGAAAAAAAAAAAATGAAAAGAAAAAAAAAATGAAAAGAAAAGAACAAAATAAAAATAAAATTAAAAAAAAATGAAGACAAAAAAATGATGGAAAAAAAATATATATATTTGAAAAAAAAAAAAAAAAATACAATACTTTTATTACATTATAGTATTTTTTGTCAAAAGCATTACATTGTCTTTGGGAGCAGATCAAGATTTAACTTAATTTCATTCTGATATATATATAAAAAAAATCATCACATACCCATTAATAAATTTTCGAACATTGATATTTATTGAAATATTGCACAAATTAATTTATTAGATGTTCAGAAATATTTACCCATTTTATTTTTATCATGAATAGGTTTGTTGCTTGCTCTCATAGATTATGTATGTTTTGTATATTTTGTAGCTTGTATGTTTTGTATATTTTGTAGCTTATATGTTTTGTATATTTTGTAGCTTGTATGTTTTGTATATTTTGTAGCTTATATGTTTTGTATATTTTGTAGCTTGTATGTTTTGTATATTTTGTAGCTTGTATTTTTTTTATGTTTTGTACATGTTGCTTATATGTTTTGTAGCCTGTATTCATTTTTATATTGTATTTCATGATTAGGAAAAGAGAGTTTTTTAGTGGTTAATAAAACAAAATATTGTATAAAATGTAAATTTTTCTAGCACAAATTTCATTCGAAATCAGTATTGCTGAAATAGTAAAAGTATTTTTGTTGCACTGTCTGCTGCAGATATTATACATGTTCAATATTATTATATGAATTTTAAGATGTTTTTTTTTAAAAGAAAAGCATGAGAGAAAAAATGCTTACAGGTTAAACAATATTATACATTTTTTTTTACAGATATCTTCTTTTATTTACCACTTAAATATGTTATATATATGAGTTTTTTTGTAATAATAAATATGTGTTGATATATTAAGGCAAAGAAATTTGTGACTCAAATCATACATACATTTTTATCATCTTTGTAAAAATGTACGAATGGGGAATGTTTTTGTTTTCATGGTGTACTGTTGACATTATATTAAAAAGGTTATGCGTTATTGTCCATATGTATCATAAGGATTTATAACAGGGGTTGTGTGTTTGAGCACAGTCTGATCTAAAAAAATGATGTGGTAACTCTCGCCAGAAGTTGTGGGTTCGAGCCCAGCTTGGCCCCAACAATTAATGTGATAACTCTCACCAGAGATTGTGGGAGCTCAGTTTGGTCCCAACAATTTATATTTACCAGAGGTTGTGGGTTTAAGCCCAGCTTGGTCCAAACAACTTATGTGATAACTCTAACCAGAAGCTGTGGGTTTAAGCCCAGTATGGTCCAAACAACTTATGTGATAATTCTAACCAGAGGTTGTGGGTTTAAGCCCCAGCTTGGTTCCAACAACTTATGTGATAACTCTTACCAGAGGTTGTGGGTTTAAGCCCAGCATGGTCCAAACAACTTATGTGATAACTCTAACCAGAAGATGTGGGTTTAAGCCCAGCATGGTCCAAATGACTTATGTGATTACTCTCACCAGAGGTTGTGGGTATAAGCCCAGCATGGTCCAAACAACTTATGGGATAACTCTAACCAGAGGTTGTGGGTTTAAGCGCAGCTTGGTTCCAACAACTTGTGTGATAACTCTTACCAGAGGTTGTGGGTATAAACCCAGCTTGGTTCCAACAACTTATGTGATAACTCACCAGAGGTTGTGGGTATAAACCCAGCTTGGTTCCAACAACTTATGTGATAACTCACCAGAGGTTGTGGGTTTAAGTCCAGCATGGTCCAAACAACTTACGTGATAGCTCTAACCAGAGGTTGTTGGTATAAGCCCAGCATGGTCCAAACAACTTATGTGATAACTCTCACCAGAGGTTGGGGGTTTAAGCCCAGCTTGGTTCCAACAACTTATGTGATAACTCTCACCAGAGGTTGTGGGTTTAAGCCAAGCTTGGTTCCAACAACTAATGTGATAACTCTCACCAGATGTTGTGGGTTTAAGCCCAGCTTGGTTCCAACAACTTATGTGATAACTCTCACCAGAGGTTGTGGGTTTAAGCCCAGCTAGGTTCCAACAACTTATGTGATAACTCTCACCAGAGGTTGTGGGTTTAAGCCCAGCTTTGTTCCAACAACTTATGTGATAACTCTCACCAGAGGTGGGTTTAAGCCCAGCTTGGTTCCAACAACTTATGTGATAACTCTCACCAGAGGTTGTGGGATTAAGCCCAGCTTGGTTCCAACAACTTATGTGATAACTCTCACCAGAGGTTGTGGGTTTAAGCCCAGCTTGGTTCCAACAACTTATGTGATAACTTTCACAAGAGGTTGTGGGTTTAAGCCCAGCCTGGTCCTCACCAGAGGTTGTGGGTTTAAGCCCAGCTTGGTTCCAACAACTTATGTGATAACTCTCACAAGAGGTTGTGGGTTTAAGCCCAACAACTTATGTGATAACTCTAACCAGAGGTTGTGGGTTTAAGCCCAGCTTGGTTCCAACAACTTATGTGATAACTCTCACCGGAGGTTGTGATAACTCTAACCAGAGGTTGTGGGTTTAAGCCCAGCTTGGTTCCAACAACTTATGTGATAACTCTAACCAGAGGTTGTAGGTTTGAGCCCAGCATGGTCCAAACAACTAATGTGATAACTCTCACCAGAGGTTGTGGGTTTAAGCCCAGCTTTGTTCCAACAACTTATCAGATAACTCTAACCAAAGTGTGTGCATTTGAGCCAAGCTAGATGTTCCAGCCCTGTTTGGTTCATGTGTGCACTGTAGCACCTGTATTTTTCATTTGATTTTTACCAAACTTGCGCAGTAGCTATATAACCATATTATCTCGGACATGTTCTTGAACTTGCCAAATCAGATTATTAATGTCACCTAGGCCACAGGTGATCTATTTAGGGCCATTCTGGCCCTCTTGTTTTAACCAGACTGTCCGGGATGGCGGATAGGCTAGCCAGTTGGTTAACATTTTTATTTTGATTCAATAACATTTGACAGTATTATTTTCATTAGAGCTCTTCTGTTTAATTTATTCAATTAATTACTTATATGAACTATCACCTATATATTGTTTTAACCAAAAATATATATTTCTCTCTCTCTTAAAACACAACTGTGATTGATAGTATGACCTCTGATTCTGGGTCAACTCTATGCAAGATTAACAATTCTCAAATGTATCTATTTGGCTTTATGTTTGTATGTGTTTTCTGTTCACATAATCTTTTTTTTATTTTTAACTTGCATGTTATCATATATATCATGTTGCATATTGCATTTTTTTTATCAAAGTTTAAAACCGACTTGTTTACATTGACTTCTTAATTTGAATTATTTTTAATACATACAGTCAAACCTGTCTTAAGAAACCACTAAAGGGAAATCGGAAAAGTGTTCTCTTAAGGCAGGTGGTCTCTTATTGGGGTAAAAAAAAATTGTTGGTCTTTTTTTTGTCTTATATAATGCATGTACGTTTCCATCATTTTAGGGCTTTCACCCGCTGTTCTAATGTTAGACATTTTGTCTTTGCTGAAAATATGGCAACTTTGATAGAATATCGCAGTATGAAACCCAGTCAAATAAACCTTGACTCATTGTCTTACGTTTAATCATTTTTGTCGTAAAAACTTTCAAACCGATTTTAAGCGGTCGCTGGTCGCAGAGAGCAAGTGGTTGCTTATTGCATGTGTAATTATGAATGAAATTCGTTGGGGGGGGGATTTAATGTGGTCGCTTACATCAGGGGGTCGCTTATAACAAGTGGTCGCTTCTGCAAGTTTGACTGTATTTATACCACTGTGTAAGATATACTTTGTGAATATATGAGATTTTCTACATGACTAGGATGGTTTTGTAGTTGATGTATTTACATGTAATTAAGTACTTGTTGAGTAAAATCAGTCTTTCACATGTATTTATAATACTGAAATTTGGACAGTGATATCTGTTTATAGATCCAATTCAATTTTTGTATTTAGGAATGTATGTGCAAAAATCATTTTAAGGGACACACTGCAATTCTGATAGATTTCACTTTTTTCCTAAGAATTTTATGATATTTTAGATGTTGCACTGCATGGTTGTTATCAAAAACATTTTCTTTGAAATGTTCATCTGCCCATATGTTGTCAGTAGAATGATTCAGGCCCTCTTGGGCCTCTTGTTATCAATATGGTAGAAAATATGAATTTCTATTTGTTAAGAATTTCTACTCTAATTTTCAAAACCAGAGTGAAACACCAATTTCAAAAAATTTCATAAATATGAGGTTTCAAAAAAACAACACTACCTAAGCCGAGCCCGGTTAGCTCACTAGGGAGCGCCCCTAACAGTTAATCCAGGAATTGTGAGTTCAAATCCCAGTCGGCCTCTTTGATGATTAATATATGACATTGCTTCTCATTGTCGGCTGTCTCTCACAGCCCGTGTGGTTCCGGCTAAGAATAGAATCACTGCTAATCTCTGCAGAGGGGTAGGACGCTCCTTTGAAAAGGAACCTTTAACATGTTTTCAGTCATATATTATAATTATGATAATTTTTTAAAGGAAGTTCAAAATTTAGGTAGTGAAATATCAAAATTTGCAGGGAAAACTGATGAGGTCATGGGTTTGAGCCCAGTTTGAATCCCAAAATGTAGTTACTAATGGGAGGAAGGCGATTCAATGCTGGTATGTGCCAGTAGCTTGTTGAAGGAATGTGATTCTACTCAGATTAAAATATATGAGATCTTCCTTCACAAGAAAACAGAATGCCATAATATATTTTCATGGTGTAAAACGCCATTGAAGTATCATTCATTATTAATACACAAAATAAGTACATTACATTTAGGTCTTGAAAATTTACACAATGCTTCACTAGCAACTTCTTTATAAATAAGAACAGTCAATGGCACATTAACTGACTACTGGAAAACCATGTAGTGGTTTGTAAACAAATGTACCTACATAGCGGAACATAAAGCATCAATTGTAATACTGCAGCGGTGGTCTAGTGGTAGAGCATCCGCCTCACATGTAAGGTCATGGGTTTGATCCCCAGTCAGATCATACCAAAGACTTGAAAAATGGTACTAGAAGCTTTTAGCAGCATTTAGAGGATAATTCTAGGTCTGGTTGACCCAGTGTCAGTATAATGTGACTGGGTGGGGGTTAAAATACTGTCTTGAGTAGACACAGTCACAATATGACTGGAAAATTGTTGAAAGCGACACTAAACACCATTCAACAACGGTATCAATTGTAAATTAAATGAAAGGTCAAGGTCAGCAGCCTGATATCACAATGTCTAATTTTTGTCTTGAAAATTATACTAGGTCTTCATTGTTAAAGGGAGTATATATCCGGACATCAATACTATAAATGTCTTAAATAATAAAATATTTGTTAAAATGGATAAAAAGCATCTCATTATCATTAATAAATAAAATCTGAATGATTAAGTATGTCAAATCCACCAAAATGTGACACAATCGTTATGTAAATTGGGAGTGGTAAACTTGAAACAAATCCACATTATAAAAATAAACAGCACTTAAATATTGCTTGATGACATTCGTATCATAATCCAGACTTTTGTCTATGATGAAACAATTTTTACCGTGTGTAAACTTGTATCACAGATGAAATTAAAATCAACATCAAATCACGTGACTAATTAAGTACATCACAAAATATGTTTCGATGTTAAGCATATATCTATTTTAGTCTAACCTAGGCGCGTTGCTGAAGTTAGGAAATCTCTTTTCAATTTGTTTTATTTGCATGTTTTAAAAGATATCCTTTTGGCAATGTGTGGTTGGGAGTACATACAGGCATGATAACTTTTATACATGGTATTGTAAAAACATATTTATTGCCCATTTTAAAATTTTGAAAAATCCTTATATTTCCCTTTGAATTTTAAAGTTTTAAGGGTGTGGATGCCATTTTCTCTTTAATTTTTTTCTCTTTTTTTTTTTCTTTTTCTTTTTTTTTATTGGGGGTGGGGAAGGGGTTGGGGAAGGGGTTCGGGGGGAGGGGAGGGGGGAAGGGGTTCGGGGGAGGGGGGTGGGGAAGGGGTTCGGGGGGAGGGGGGTGGGGAAGGGGTTCAGGGGGTGGGGAAGGGGAGGGGGTGGGGAAGGGGTTGGGGAAGGGGTTGGGGGAGGGGGTTGGGGAAGGGGTTGGGGGGAGGGGGAAGAGGAGGGATGTTGGGAGAGTGGAAGGGGTGGGGCTAGTGATATGTGCTATGAACAACATATGCTTAAAAACATCCTGTTTGCGCTTGATATACCATACAAGGCTTTTATTGCAAAGTAAATGCAAATAATTACCTCTCGTATTTAAGTATTTTTTTCGCAGGAATTTCAATCCACACCATACATCAGCAGTTGTAATATCTTTTTAGTCACCTGCTGGTATCTAAGCTTGGTTTGTGAAACTTAGCATTTAGTTAGAAAGCAGTAATAATGCAGGTCTTTTATTTTTGCAGTCAGACAAATATTGTTGTTGCCATGTTAACAAAATTGGTAAAATTACAGAAACAATTTGGATCCTTTGATAACACAAAAAGTATCCAGGCTACATTTTTGAAACTTGGATAATGCAGGTCATTTTATTATGCTTCCCCAAAAGGGGGAAGCTTATAGTCATCGCTTCGTCCGGGCGTGTGTCTGTCCATGCGTCACCAAATTCTTGTCCGGGCTATTTCTCTACAATCTCTGGTTGGAATTTTATGAAACTTGCTAGGATGCATCACTACCAAGTGGAGATGTGCATAATATCTTTTTGTTCTGGTTCAATGATTTTTCACGAAGTTATGGCCCTTTAATTGAGTCTGTGACCAAATTCTTGTCCGCACTATTTCTCTACAACCTCAGATAGGAATTTTATGAAACTTGTTAGGATGCATCACTACCAAGTGGAGATGCGCATATTGTCTTTGTGTTTCGGTTCGATGGTTTTCACATAGTGATGGCCTTTTCATTGAGTCTGTGACCAAGTTATTGTTTGCTATTTCTCTACAACCTCAGGTTGGAATTTTATGAAATTTGTTGTTTCTGGTTCAATGATTTGCAAATGAGTGCAGAGCCACATATCTTTCCTGCTATGCAGTTTGTTATTTTTTAACCAAGTAGCCATCAGCACTAAGGGAATATGGTACAAAGTCAAACACTAACTTGGGGAGCATCCATCGGTTCCACTGATATTTTCTTGTTTTTGCAATCAAACAAAAATTGTGGTTGCCATGGCAACACAATAAGTAAATTGGTGGGGGAATTATGTATTACTTGCAATATTCCAGTGTCTTATAAATTCATGAAAATGCCAGTAAAAAAATTACTTCTGCTTTAATGACATATGTTTTGGTTAAATTAAGATTCTTGGCAAAAGTAATGTTTATATAGTCTCACATATTTAGCTTGTGATTCGGTTATCTGAACACTTTTCTGGTGCTCTTTAAATTTGTCCATGATTTAAATTTTGTACAAGCAAGCACTCTTTTTAGCTCTTCTGGCCAAATGCGATGGCACATTGTCTGTCGTCTGTCATCTGTCGTCTGTTAGCAGCACTTTCTCTGAAACCACTAGGTTAATTAAACTCAAACTTCACATGCATGTTTCTGTTGCATAGGAAACTATACAGAAGACTTTTTTTTTTCGATCTGAAATTCAAGATGGCCACCATTACTAAAAATAGTCCAAAGCTTTAAAAATCTTCTTCTCATGAACGGCCCAACAGATTTTTCAAAATGTTTATGTAGTAATGATGACCAACTATAGTATTGTTAGATTTGTTCAAATGGTGTCCCTAGGGTTAAATATGACCCCGCCCCGAGGGTTCAATAAGGGGACACATGACTTTATAAAAAAAAAAATTTTTTATTTATTTTTTTTTTAAATGGAAATGATTTTGCCTATATCTTAACAGAAGCATTGTTAGGTGAGGGAGGTTCAGATTTGTAAAAATGAATGGGTTCCACTGTCTTAAGGGGTCAGGAGGGGCCCCAAAATGGTACAAATTGGGATTTACTAAAATCGTTTTCTTAAGAACAAGTATGTCAGATTGGCACATATTTGGCATAAATTATCCCTATGTGTAGGGGTTTGATTGCAGATAAGAATTAAGGAGCTAAAATTTATAGAGGCCCTGTAAGGGGACTTAGAATTTTACATAGGGATACTATGGGAAAACAGAAAATTCTCTTTTTCTTTCATCTCTTCTGAAACCACTAGGCCAATTAAACTGAAACTTCACATGCATGTTTCTGTTGCATAGGAGACTATACAGAAGATTTTTTTTTTTTTATCTGAAATTCAAGATGGCCACTGTTACTAAAAATAGTCCAAAACTTAGAAAATCTTCTTCTCATGAACGGCCCAACATATTTTCAAAATGTTTATGTAGTAATGATGACCAACTATAGTTTTGTTAGATTTGTTCAAATCTTGTCCCTAGGGTTAAAATGACCCCGTCCAGATATTTCTATTGCATAGAAGAATTTCAAAAAGTGCTATGGCCACTATGAGTCAGTAGAGCGTCCTCAGGCCCTCTTGGGCCTCTTGTTAATTGTATAACTGTAGGATCTTGGACAATTTCTTAATTTCAACCCCTAGCACAGTTAGTTTATAAAGTTCTTGGTCAAGTTATTAAACAGGCCTGATTGAATAAAAAGTGTTCTGGCCCTATTTTGCAATTTGTTTTTGTATGATTAGGGTTAAAACCACCGTGAAAATTACTTGACTCTGAGTGGTTGCTGCTTTGCTTTGCTTGTGTAGCCCTGGTCATACTTGCTAGTATTTATATTCATTTATTTATATTGTGCGTATGTTTATGTCAGCCCCTAATGTTTTTTATGCCTGCAACCCTTGTGACCTTTGTATATGCATAATTATACTTTATTGTGATGTCACAGTTTACATCTGATCTATACAGAAAAGAAGTATGCTGTGATGACACATTGAAATGTATACAAAATACAAATATCACATGGGTCACAACGGACATAGAAACAGTTAGGCTGACATAAGCGTATGTGCAATATAATAACTGAATACCATTTCTGGCCATTGTGACCAGGACTACACTGCATCAGAGGCCACGTATTAAAAGTACTTAGAGGATTTTTTTGAATGCATATGTTGATCAAAGTACCTGGTGATTAGATGTAGTGTGTAGGTATTATAGGTATATGTAAGTACTATAGGTATATGTAGGTACTATAGGTATATGTAAGTACTATTGGTATATTAAGGTATTATATGTATATGTAGGTACTATAGGTATATGTAGCTACTATAGGTATATGTAGGTACAATAGGTTTATGAAGCTACTATAGGTATATGTAGGTACTATAGGTATATGTTGGTACTATAGGTATATGAAGGTTTTATAGGTATATGTAGGTAATATAGGTATATGTAGGTACTATTGGTATATGAAGGTACTATATGTATATGTTGGTACCAGAGGTATATGAAGGTACTATAAGTATATGAAGGTACTAAAGGTATATGTTGGTACTATAGGTATATGAAGGTACTATAGGTATATGTAGGTACTAGGTATATGAAGGTACTATAGGTATATGTAGGTACTAGGTATATGAAGGTACTATATGTATATGTAGGTACAATAGGTATATGTAGGTACTATAGGTTTATGTAGGTACTTTAGGTATATGAAGGTACTATAGGTATATGAAGGTACTAGGTATATGAAGGTACTATAGGTATATGTAGGTACTATTGGTATATGTAGGTACTATAGGTATATGTAGGTACTATTGGTATATGAAGGTATTATATGTATATGTAGGTACTATAGGTATATGAAGGTACTATAGGTATATGTAGGTACTAGGTACCTGTAGGTATGTATTGGTATATGAAGGTACTATAGGTACATATAGGTACAATATGTACTATAGATAGGTATCATAGGCATGTATGTACATGTAGGTGTGGTTGGTAGATGTGTAAGAATGGTTGGTAGGAGAAAGGTGGGTGGATGATTGGATGTTAAGTTATGTAGGTATGTATTATAAGTACATGTAGGTAGGTTGGTGTATATTTGGTTGTTAGGTGTTTGGGTGGGTCTTTGGAAGGTAGGTATGTGGGTGGATTAGTGTTTAGTTAGGTAGATAAATAGGTACTATAAGTACATGTAAGCAGGTAGGTAGGTGTCTAGGAGGAGAGGCAGGCAGGTACGCATAAGGGTAGGCAGGTATACTTCCATGTCATATCAGTGTCGGCATATCTACTCATGCTTATTTATTGTAAGCTCGCTGGGACGAAGTCCAAGGAGAGCTATTGTCATGATCCCGGCAGTGCGGCGTCGTCTGTAGACACCCAGGTTAAACTTTTGCGTTTAAGTTTCAGTTATCTATGCAACCACTCATTGGATGTCACTGAAACTTTGCATGTGTGTTAACCATCATCAATGAAACACACAAAGGCAAGAACCATAACTCTGGGTTGCATTTTGGCAAAGTTATGACCCTTTAAGACTTAATTTTTGTTTAAACACACCCAGGTTAAACTTTTGCATTTAGATGTGTTTAAGTTTAAGATATCTATGCAACCACTCATTGGATGTGAATGAAACCTCACATGTGTGTTCACCATCATCAATGGAACACACAGAGACAAGAACCATAACTCTGGGTTGCATTTTGGTATAGTTATGGCCCTTTTTTGACTTAATTTTTCGGGTTAAAGTTTTTTATCAGTTAAGATATCTATGCAACCACTCAATGGATATGAATGAAACTTTGCATGTGTGTTCACCATCATCATTGAAACACACAGAGACAAGAACCATAACTCTGGGTTGCATTTTGGCAAAGTTATGGCCCTTTAAGATTTAATTTTCCGTATATACACACCCAGGTTAAACTTTTGCGTTTAGATGCGTTTCAGTTTTGGTGTTTGCCTCCAATCTCAATCTTTGCATTGGTGGTGAGTTTTATCCCATCAGCAAGCTTTGTTGTCTTCTGACAACTCTTGTTAGATTGATTATTTCAGAGAAGACATTTTGTGTCTTTACATATTTCTTTATATAGGTGTTCCTTACTGGTCAACAGTAAGCACCCATATGAATTCCATCCATTTATGAAAACTGCTGGTTCTGTAGACAAAGGTACCTTCTCTAGGTCAACTCTCATATTTAGGCAGTTATTAAAACTTCATTGGATAAAATTAAACTGTCACAAATTGGAAAATTTAATATTTAAATATTAAAATATAACGGCAGTTTTGTGTAGGCGGTTTACTGCTCACAACAGTTAGTTGGTTTGATCTCGACTTGCCCCTCTAACAACCAGTACTTTTTCTATAACACCAGTAACAACACTAATACACCCAGTACTGTCTTTATAGTTCCAAATGATGGTTCTGTAACAGCAATTACTGGTTCTATAACACCAGTACTTACACTAATACACCCAGTATTGTCTCAATAGTTCCCAGTGATGGTTCTGTAACACCAAGTACTGGTTCTATAACATCAGTTCCAACACTAATACACCCAATACTGTCTCTATAGTTCCCAGTGATGGTTCTGTAACACCAAGTACTGACACTTATACACCCAGTACCGTCTATAGCTCCCAGTGCTGGTTCTATAACACCAAGTACTAGTTCCATAACACCAGTACCAACACTAATATACCCAGTACTGTCTAAAGCTCCCAGTGCTGGTTCTATAACACCAAGTACTAGTTCCATAACACCAGTACCAACACTAATATACCCAGTACTGTCTGTAAAGCTCCCAGTGCTGGTTCTATAACACCAAGTACTGGTTCCATAACACCAGTACCAACACTAATATACCCAGTACTGTCTGTAGAGCTCCCAGTGCTGGTTCTGTTACACCAAGTACTGGTTCCATAACACCAGTACCAACACTAATATACCCAGTACTGTCTGTAGAGCTCCCAGTGCTGGTTCTGTAACACCAAGTTCTGGTTCTATAACACCAGTACTGACACTACTACACCCATTACTGTCTCTATTGCTCCCAGCGATAGTTTTTATAACACCCAAGTACAGACTCATACACCCAGACTGTCTCTATAGCTCCCAGTGATGATTCTCTAACACCAAGTTCTGGTTCTAGACCATCTAGTACTGACACTAATACACCCAGACTGTCTTTATAGCTCCCAGTGATGATTCTCTAACACCAAGTTCTGGTTCTAGACCATCTAGTACTGACACTAATACACCCAGTACTGTCACTATAGCTACCAGTGATGGTTCTTTAACACCAAGTACTGGTTCTATAACACCAGTACCGACACTAATACACCCAATACCGTCTCTATAACTTCCAGTGATGGTTTTATAACACCAAGTACTGGTTCTATAACACCAAGTACTGACACTATTCCATCCAGTACTGTCTCTATAGCTTCCAGTGATGGTTCTGTAATAACCAGTACTGGTTCTTTAACACCAGTACCGACACTAATACACCCAGCACTGTTTCTATTGTTCCCAGTGCTGGTTCTGTAACATACAGTACTGGTTCTGTAACATACAGTACTGGTTTTATAACATACAGTACTGGTTCTGTAACATACAGTACTGGTTCTGTAACATACAGTACTGGTTCTGTTACATACAGTACTGGTTCTGTTACATACAGTTGTGGTTCTATAACACCAGTACAGACACTGATACACCCAGTACTGTCTCTATAGCTCTCAGTGCTTGATCGGTAACACCAAGCACTGACACTTATACACCCAGTTCTGTTTCTATAGCTCCAAGTGCTAGTTCTGTAACATCAATTACCGACACTTATACGCCCAGTACTGTCTATAGCTTCCAGTGATGGTTCTGTAATACCCAGTACTAGTTCTATAACACCAGTACCAACACTAATACACCCAGCACTGTTTCTATAGTTCCCATTGTCTGTATAGCACCCAGTGCAGGTTCTAACACCCAGTACTTGTTCTATAATACCAGTACCAACACTTGTACACCAAGGACTGTCTCTATAGCTCCCAGCGATGGTTCTGTAATACCCAGTACTGGTTCTATTTCACCAGTACCGACACCAATACACCCAGTACTGTCTATAGCTTCCAGTACTGGTTCTATAACACCAAGTACCAACACTAGTACACCGAGTACTGTCTTTATAGCTCCCATTGCTGGTTCCAAGTACTGACTATATAATAGCAATTACTAACTATAAATACCCCAGACTGGTTCTATAACAAATTACTGACTATATAATAGCAATTACTAACTATATATACCCCAGACTGGTTCTATAACAAATTACTGACTATAAAACGCACAGACTGGCTCTGTAACACCATGTACTGACTATATAATATCAAGTACTGAATATATAGCACCCAAACTGGCATTATAACACACAGACTGGTTCTGTTACATAAATTACTGACTATAAAACGCACAGCCTGGCTCTGTAACACCATGTACTCACTATATAACATCAAGTACTGAATATATAACACCCAGACTGGCTCTATAACACACAGACTGGTTCTGTTCTGACTATAAAATGCAAGACTGGCTCTGTAGCACCATGTACTGACTATATAACATCAAGTACTGAATAAATAACACCCAAGCTGGCATTATAACACACAGACTGGTTCTGTTACATAAATTACTGACTATAAAACGCACAGACTGGCTCTGTAACACCATGTACTGACTATATAACATCAAGTACTGAATATAAAACACCCAAACTGGCATTATAACACACAGACTGGTTCTGTTACATAATTTACTGACTATAAAACATTCAGACTGACTGTTACACCAAGTCCTAAGAATATATAAAACAGTACTGAGACTCTAACACCCAGTCCTAAGACCCTATAATACCCAGTACTGAGACTCTAACACCTAGTTCTAAACTTTATAATACCCAATACTGGGACTCTATCACCCAGTCCTAAGACTCTATAATACCCTGTATTGAGACTCTAACACCCAGTCCTAAGTCTATAATACCCAGTACTGAGACTCTAACACCCAGAACTGAGACTCTATAATACCCAGTACTGAGAATCTTAAATCAAATTCTAAGACTCTATCATACCCAGTACTGACATTCTTACTCCAGGTACTTAGACTATAATACCCAGTACTGAGACTTACACCCAGTCCTAAGACTCTATAATACCCAGTACTGAGACTTTAACACCCTGTCCTAAGACTATAATACTAAATACTGACACTCTTACTCCAGGTACTGAGACTATAATACCCAGTAGTGAGACTCTAACAATCAGTCCTAAGATTCTATAATACCCAGTAATGAGACTCTTACACGCAGTCCTAAGACTCTTTAATACCAAGTACTGAGACTCTTAACACCCAGTACTAAGACTCTATAATACCCAGTACTGGGACTCTAACACCCAGAACTGAGATTCTATAATACCCAGTACTGAGACTATAATACCAAGTACTAAGACACTTACACCCAGTCATAAGACTATATAATACCAAGTACTGAGACTCTAACACCCAGTCGTCAGACTCTATAATATCCAGTACTGAGACTCTAACACCCAGTCCTAAGACTCTAAAATACCAAGTACTGAGATGCTTACACCTGGAACTGAGATTCTATAATACACAGTACTGAGAATCTAACACCCAGTCCTAAGACTCTGTAACACTCAGCTTTGAGACTAACATCCGGAACTGAGACTCTATAATACCCAGTATTGAGACTCTTACACCCAGTCCTAAGACTCTATTATACCAAGTACTGAGACTCTAACACCCAGTCCTAAGACTCTATAATACCCAGTACTGAGACTCTAATACCCAGTCCTAAGACTCTATAATACCCAGTACTGAAACTCTAACACCCAGTCCTCAGACTCTATTATACCCAGTACTTAGACTCTAACACCTGAAACTGAGACTCTTACACCCAGTCCTAAGAATATATAATACCTAGTACTGAGACTCTAATACCCAGTCCTAAGACTCTATAATACCCAGTACTGAGACTCTAATACCCAGTCCTAAGACTGTATAATACCCAGTACTGAAACTCTAACACCCAGTCCTAAGACTATTATACCCAGTACTTAGACTCTAACACCTGAAACTGAGACTCTTACACCCAGTCCTAAGACTCTATAATACCTAGTAATGAGACTCTAACACCTAATACTAGGATTCTATAATACCCTGTACTGAGACTCTTACACCCAGTACTGGGATTCTATAATACCCAGTACTGAGACTATTACACCAAGTAATGAGACTCTTACACCCAGTACTGGGACTCTATAATACCTAGTACTGAGACTCTTAACACCAAGTTCTAAGACTCAATACCCAGTACTGAGACTCTATAATACCTAGTATGAGACTTTAACAGCCAGTACTTATACTCTATAATACCCAGTACTGTGACTATAATACCTAGTACTGAGACTCTTACACCCAGTCCTAAGACTCTATAATACCCAGTACTGAGACTTACACCCAGTCCTATGACTCTAAAATACCCACTACTGAGACTCTAACACCTAGTACTGAGACTCTATAATACCAAGTACTGAGACTCTTACATCCAGTCCTAAGACTCTATAATACCCACTACTGAGACTCTAACACCTAGTACTGAGACTCTATAATACCCAGTACTGAGACTCTAACAACCAGTACTGAGACTATAATATCCAGTACTGAGACTCTAACACCCAGTTCTTAGACTCTGTAATACCTAGTACTGAGAATCTTACACCCAGTCCTAAGTCTCTATAATACCCAGTACTGAGACTATTACAACCACTCCTAAGACTCTATAATACCCAGAACTGAGACTTTTACACTCATTCCTAAGACTCAGTTATACCTAGTACTGAGACTCTGACACCCACTTCTAAGACTCTATAACCCAGTACTGAGGCTCTTACACCCAGCCCTAAGACTATGAAACCCAGTACTGAGACTCTAACACTCAGTCCGAAGACTCTATAATATCCAGTACTAAGACTGTTACACCCAATCATAAGATTATATAATACTCAGTTCTAGACTCTAACACCCAGTCCTAAGACTGAATAATACCCAGTACTGAGACTCTAACACCAAGTCCTGAGACTCTATAATACCCAGTTCTGCAACTAACACCCAGTCTTCAGACTCTATAATACCCAGTACTGACACTCTTGCACCCAGTCTGAGACTCTATAATACCCAATTCTGAGACTAACACCTAGTACTGAGAATCTGACACCCAGTACTAGGACTCTATAATAACCAGTAATGAGACTTTAACACCCAGTCTTCAGACTCTATAACACCCAGTACTGAGACTCTTACACCCAGTACTGGGACTCTGTAATACCAAGTACTGAGACTCTAACACCCAGTCCTAAGACTCTATAATACCCAGTACTGAGACTCTAACATCCAACCCTAAGACTCTATAATACCCAGTACTGAGACTCTTTACACCCAGTCGTCAGACTCAATGATACCCAGTACTGAGACTCTTACACCCAGTTGTCAGACTCTATAATACCCAGAATTAAGACTCTATAATACCTAGTACTGAGACTCTTACACCCAGTCATAAAACTCTATAATACCCAGGACTGAGACTCTTACATCCAGTCCTAAAACTCTATAATACCAAGTACTGAGACTCTAACACCCAGTACTGGGACTCTGTAATACCAAGTACTGAAACTCTAACACCCAGTACTGAGACTCTGTAATACCCAGTACTGAGACTCTTACATCCAGTCCTAATACTCTATAATACCCAATACTGAGACTCTTACACCCAGTACTGGGAATCTGTAATACCAAGTACTGAGACTCTAACATCCAGTCCTAATACTCTATAATACTCAGTACTGAGACTCTATTATACCCAGTACTGAGACTCTAACACCCAGTCCTAAGAATCTATAATACCCAGTACTGAGACTCTTACACCCAGTCCTCTGACTCAACAATACCCAGTACTGACACTCTAACCCCCAGTCCCAAGACTCTATAATACCCAGTACTGAGACTCTTACACCCAGTCGTCAGACTCAATAATAACCAGTACTGAGACTCTAACTCCCAGTCCTGAGACTCTTTAATACACAGTACTGAGACTCTAACACCCAGTCCTGAGACTCTATAAAACCCAGTACTGAAACCCTAACACCTAGTACTGAGATTCTATAATACCCAGTTCTGAGTCTCTAACACCCAGTCTTCAGCCTCAATAATACCCAGTTCTGAAACTCTAACACCTAGTCCTAAGACTCTATAATACCCAATACTGAGACTCTTACATCCAGTCCTCAGATTCTATAATACCCAGTACTGATATTCTAACACTCATTCGTCAGACTCAATAATACCCAGTACTGAGACTCTAACACCCAGTCCTAAGACTCTATAATACCCAGAACTGAGACTCTTACACCCAGTCCTAATACTCTATAATACCCAGTACTGAGACTCTTACACCCAGTCATCAGACTCTATAATACCCAGTACTGAGACTCTTACACCTAGTCGTCTGACTCAATAATACCTAGTACTGAGACTCTTACACCCAGTCCTAAGTCTCTATTATACCCAATTTTGAGACTCTAACACCTAGTACTGAGACTTTATAATAACCAGTACTGAGAATTTGACACCCAGTCCTAAGACTCTATAACACCCAGTACTGAGACTCTTACACCCAGTACTGGGACTCTGTAATACCAAGTACTGAGACTCTAACACCCAGTTCTAAGACTCTATAACACCCAGTACTGAGACTCTAACACGCAACCCTAAGACTCTATAATACCCAGTACTAAGTCTCTAACACCCAGTCCTAAGACTCTATAATACCCAGTACTGAGACTCTTACACCCAGTCGTCAGTCTCAATGATACCCAGTACTGAGATTCTTACACCAAATTGTCAGACTCAATAATACCCAGTACTGAGACTCTTACACCCAGTCGTCAGACCCGGTATTGCGGCTCTTACACCCAGTCATCAGACTCTATATTGCCCACTATTGTGACTCTTACACCCAGTTGTCAGACTGAATAGTATGCAGTATTGAGACTCTTACACCCAGTATTGAGACTCTTACACCCTGTCGTCAGACTATAATACCCAGTATTGAGACTCTTACACCCAGTAGTCGGACTTTTATACCCAGTATTGCAACTCTTACACCGAGTACTGAGACTCTTACACCCAGTACTTGGACTCTATAATACCTAGTACTGAGACTCTTATACCCAGTAATAGACTCTATAATACCCAGTACTGAGACTCTAATACCCAGTCCTAAGACTCTATTATACCCAGTATTGAGACTCTAACACCCAGTCCTAAGACTCTATAATACCTAGTAATGAGACTCTAACACCTAATACTTGGATTCTATAATACCCTGTACTGAGACTCTTACACCCAGTACTGGGATTCTATAATACCCAGTACTGAGACTATTACACCAAGTAATGAGACTTACACCCAGTACTGGGACTCTATAATACCTAGTACTGAGACTCTAACACCCAGTACTGAGACTCTAACACCTAGTACTGAGACTCTATAATACCCAGTACTGAGACTCTATAATATCCAGTACTGAGACTCTAACACCCAGTTCTTATACTCTGTAATACCTAGTACTGAGACTCTTACACCCAGTCCTAAGACACTATAATACCCAGTACTGAGACTCTAACACCAAGTCTTAAGACTCTATAATACCACGTACTGCAACTCTTAAACCCAGTTCTAACACTCTATACTACCAAGTACTGAGACACTAACACCCAGTCCTAAGTCTCTATAATACCCAGTACTGAGGCTATTACACCCACTCCTAAGACTCTATAATACACAGAACTGAGACTTTTACACTCATTCCTAAGACTCAGTTATACCAAGTACTGAGACTCTTAACACCCGCTTCTAAGACTCTATAATACCCAGTACTGAGACTTACACCCAGCCCTAAGACTCTATGAAACCCAGTACTGAGACTCTAACACTCAGTCCGAAGACTATAATATCCAGTACTAAGACTCTTACACCCAATCATAAGATTATATAATACTCAATACTAGACTCTAAAACCCAGTCCT
This sequence comes from Panopea generosa, assembly GCA_029582155.1. NCBI lineage: Eukaryota > Metazoa > Mollusca > Bivalvia > Adapedonta > Hiatellidae > Panopea > Panopea generosa. The sequence continues at coordinate 6,466,201 of CM055906.1, forward strand.
AAGACTGAATAAAACCCAGTACTGAGACTCTAACACCAAGTCCTGAGACTCTATAATACCCAGTGCTGAGACTCTAACACCCAGTCCTCAGACTCTATAAAACCCAGTACATAGACTCTAACACCTAGTACTGAGACTCTATAATACCCAGTTCTGAGACTCTAACACCCAGTCTTCAGACTCTATAATACCCAGTACTGACACTCTTGCACCCAGTCTGAGACTCTATAATACCCAATTCTGAGACTCTAACACCTAGTACTGAGACTTTATAATACCCAGTACTGAGAATCTGACACCCAGTACTAGGACTCTATAATAACCAGTAATGAGACTTTAACACCCAGTCTTAAGACTCTATAACACCCAGTACTAAGACTCTTACACCCAGTACTGGGACTCTGTAATACCAAGTACTGAGACTCTAACACCCAGTCCTAAGACTCTATAATACCCAGAACTGAGACTCTAACATGCAACCCTAAGACTCTATAATACCCAGTACTGAGACTCTTACACCCAGTCGTCAGACTCAATGATACCCAGTACTGAGACTCTTACACCCAGTTGTCAGACTCTATAATACCCAATATTTAGACTCTATAATACCCAGTACTGATACTCTAACATCCAACCCTAAGACTCTATAATACCCAGTACTGAGACTCTTACACCCAGTCGTCAGACTCAATGATACCTAGTACTGAGACTTTTACACCGAGTCGTAAAACTCTATAATACCAAGTTCTGAGACTCTAACACGCAGTACTGAGACTCTGTAATACCCAGTACTGAAACTCTTACATCCAGTCCTAATACTCTATAATAACAAGTACTGAAACTCTAGCACCCAGTACTGAGACTCTGTAATACCCAGTACTGAGACTCTTACATCCAGTCATAATACTCTATAATACCCAATACTGAGACTCTTACAACCAGTCCTAAGACTCTATTATACCCAGTACTGAGACTCTAACACCCAGTCCTAAGACTCTATAATACCCAGTACTGAGACTCTTACACCCAGTCCTCTGACTCAACAATACCCAGTACTGAGACTCTTACATCCAGTCAACAGACTCTATAATACCCAGTACTGAGACTCTTACACCCAGTCGTCAGACTCAATAACAACCAGTACTGAGACTCTAACACCTAGTCCTGAGACTCTATAATACCCAGTACTGAGACTCTAACACACAGTCCTGAGACTCTATAAAACCCAGTACTGAAACTCTGACACCTAGTACTGAGATTCTATAATACCCAGTTCTGAGTCTCTAACACCCAGTCTTCAGACTCAATAATACCCAGTCCTGAAACTCTAACACCTAGTCCTAAGACTCTATAATACCCAATACTGAGACTCTTACATCCAGTCTTCAGATTCTATAATACCCATTACTGATATTCTAACACCCATTCGTCAGACTCAATAATACCCAGTACTGAGACTCTAACACCCAGTCATAAGACTCTATAATACCCAGTACTGAGACTCTTACACCCAGTCCTAAGACTCTATAATACCCAGTACTGAGACTCTTACACCCAGTCCTAATACTCTATAATACCCAGTACTGAGACTCTTACACCCAGTCATCAGACTCTATAATACCCAGTATTGAAACTCTTACACCTAGTCATCCGACTCAATAATAACCAGTACTAAGACTCTTACACCCAGTCCTAAGTCTCTATTATACCCAATTCTGAGATTCTAACACCTAATACTGAGACTTTATAATAACCAGTACTGAGAATTTGACACTCAGTCTTAAGACTCTATAACACCCAGTACTGAGACTCTTACACCCAGTACTGGGACTCTGTAATACCAAGTATTGAGACTCTTACACCCAGTCCTAAGACTCTATAATACCCAGTACTGAGACTCTAACACGCAACCCTAAGACTCTATAATACCCAGTACTGAGTCTCTAACACCCAGTTCTAAGACTCTATAATACCCAGTACTGAGACTCTTACACCCGGTCGTCAGACTCAATAATACACAGTATTGAGACTCTTACACCCAGTATTGAGACTCTTACACTCAGTCGTCAGACTTTATAATACCCAGTATTGAGACTCTTACACCTTGTCGTCAGACTATAATACCCAGTATTGAAAGTCTTACACCCAGTCGTCAGACTCTATAATACCTGGTATTGGGACTCTTACACCCAGTCATCAGACTCAATAATACCCAGTATTGAGACTCTTACACCCAGAAGTCGGACTATAATACCCAGTATTGCAACTCTTACACCCAGTACTGAGACTCTTACACCCAGTACTGGGACTCTATAATACCTAGTACTGAGACTATAATACCCAGTAATAGATTCTATAATACCCAGTACTGAGACTCTTACATCCAGTCCTAAGACTCTATAATACCCACTACTGAGACTCTAACACCTAGTACTGAGACTCTATAATACCCAGTACTGAGACTAACAACCAGTACTGAGACTATAATATCCAGTACTGAGACTCTAACACCCCGTTCTTAGACTCTGTAATACCTAGTACTGAAACTCTTACACCCAGTCCTAATTCTCTATAATACCCAGTACTGAGACTATTACACCCACTCCTAAGACTCTATAATATCCAGAACTTAGACTTTTACTCTCATTCCTGAGACTCAGTTATACCTAGTACTGAGACTCTGACACCCACTTTTAAGACTCTATAACCCAGTACTGAGGCTCTTACACCCAGCCATAAGACTCTATGAAACCCAGTACTGAGACTCTAACACTCAGTCCGAAGACTCTATAATATCCAGTACTAAGACTATAACACCCAATCATAAGATTATATAATACTCAGTACTAGACTAACACCCAGTCCTAAGACTGAATAATACCCAGTACTGAGACTCTATAATACCCAGTTCTGCGACTAACACCCAGTCTTCAGACTCTATAATACCCAGTACTGACACTCTTGCACCCAGTCTGAGACTCTATAATACCCAATTCTGAGACTCAAACACCTAGTACTGAGAATCTGACACCCAGTACTAGGACTCTATAATAACCAGTAATGAGACTTTAACACCCAGTCTTCAGACTCTATAACACCCAGTACTGAGACTCTTACACCCAGTACTGGGACTCTGTAATACCAAGTACTGAGACTCTAACACCCAGTCCTAACACTCTATAATACACAGTACTGAGACTCTAACATGCAACCCTAAGACTCTATAATACCCAGTACTGAGACTCTTACACCCAGTCGTCAGACTCAATGATACCCAGTACTGAGACTCTTACACCCAGTTGTCAGACTCTATAATACCCAGAATTTAGACTCTATAATACCTAGTACTGAGACTCTTACACCCAGTCGTAAAACTCTATAATACCCAGGACTGAGACTCTTACACCCAGTCGTCAGACTCAATGATACCCAGTACTGAGACTCTTACACCCAGTTGTCAGACTCTATAATACCCAGAATTTAGACTCTATAATACCTAGTACTGAGACTCTTACACCCAGTCGTAAAACTCTATAATACCCAGGACTGAGACTCTTACATCCAGTCCTAAAACTCTATAATACCAAGTACTGAGACTCTAACACCCAGTACTGGGACTCTGTAATACCCAGTACTGAAACTCTTACATCCAGTCCTAATACTCTATAATACCCAGGACTGAAACTCTTACATCCAGTCCTAAAACTCTATAATACCCAGTACTGAGACTCTTACATCCAGACCTAATACTCTATAATACCCAGGACTGAGACTCTTACATCCAGTCCTAAAACTCTATAATACCCAGTACTGAGACTCTAACACCCAGTACTGAGACTCTGTAATACCCAGTACTGAAACTCTTACATCCAGTCCTAATACTCTATAATACCAAGTACTGAAACTCTAACACCCAGTACTGAGACTCTGTAATACCCAGTACTGAGACTCTTACATCCAGTCCTAATACTCTATAATACCCAATACTGAGACTCTTACACCCAGTACTGGGACTCTGTAATACCAAGTACTGAGACTCTAACATCCAGTCCTAATACTCTATAATACCCAGTACTGAGACTCTAACACCCAGTTCTGAGACTCTGTAATACCCAGTACTGAGACTCTTACATCCAGTCCTAATACTCTATAATACCCAATACTGAGACTCTTACACCCAGTACTGGGACTCTGTAATACCAAGTACTGAGACTCTAACATCCAGTCCTAATACTCTATAATACTCAGTACTGAGACTCTTACATCCAGTCATCAGACTCTGTAATACCCAGTACTGAGACTCTTACACCTAGTCTTCAGAGTCAATAATACCCAGTAGTGAGACTCTTACACCCAGTCCTAAGACTCTATTATACCCAGTACTGAGACTCTAACACCCAGTCCTAAGACTCTATAATATCCAATACTGAGACTCTTACACCCAGTCCTCTGACTAAACAATACCCAGACTCTTACATCCAGTCAACAGACTCTATAATACCCAGTACTGAGACTCTTACACCCAGTCGTCAGACTCAATAATAAACAGTACTGAGACTCTAACACCCAGTCCTGAAACTCTATAATACCCAGTACTGAGACTCTAACACACAGTCCTGAGACTCTATAAAACCCAGTACTGAAACTCTAACAACTAGTACTGAGATTCTATAATACCCAGTTCTGAGTCTCTAACACCCAGTCTTCAGACTCAATAATACCCAGTTCTGAAACTCTAACACCTTGTCCTAAGACTCTATAATACCCAGTACTGAGACTCTTACATCCAGTCCTCAGATTCTATAATACCCATTACTGATATTCTAACACCCATTCGTCAGACTCAATAATACCCAGTACTGAGACTCTAACACCCAGTCATAAGACTCTATAATACCCAGTACTGAGACTCTTACACCCAGTCCTAAGACTCTATAATACCCAGTACTGAGACTCTTACACCCAGTCCTAATACTCTATAATAACCAATACTGAGACTATTACACCCAGTCATCAGACTCTATAATACCCAGTATTGAAACTCTTACACCTAGTCATCCGACTCAATAATAACCAGTACTAAGACTCTTACACCCAGTCCTAAGTCTCTATTATACCCAATACTGAGATTCTAACACCTAATACTGAGACTTTATAATAACCATTACTGAGAATTTGACACTCAGTCCTAAGACTCTATAACACCCAGTACTGAGACTCTTACACCCAGTACTGGGACTCTGTAATACGAAGTATTGAGACTCTAACACCCAGTCCTAAGACTCTATAATACCTAGTACTGAGACTCTAACACGCAACCCTAAGACTCTATAATACCCAGTACTGAGTCTCTAACACCCAGTTCTAAGACTCTATAATACCCAGTACTGAGACTCTTACACCCAGTCGTCAGACTCAATGATACCCAGTACTGAGATTCTTACACCAAGTTGTCAGACTCAATCATACCCAGTACTGAGCCTCTTACACCCAGTCGTCAGACCCGGTATTGCAGCTCTTACACCCAGTCATCAGACTCTATATTGCCCAGTATTGTGACTCTTACACCCAGTTGTCAGACTCAATAATACCCAGTATTGTGACTTTTACACCCGGTCGTCAGACTCAATAATACACAGTATTGAGACTCTTACACCCAGTATTGAGACTCTTACACCCAGTCGTCAAGACTCTATAATACATGGTATTGTGACTCTTACACCCAGTCATCAGACTCAATAATACCCAGTATTGAGACTCTTACACCCAGTAGTCGGACTATAATACCCAGTATTGCAACTCTTACACCCAGTACTGAGACTCTTACACCCAGTACTGGGACTCTATAATACCTAGTACTGAGACTATAATACCCAGTAATAGACTCTATAATACCCAATACTGAGACTCTGTAATACCCAGTACTGAGACTTTTACATCCAGTCCTAATACTCTATAATACCCAGGACTGAGACTCTTACTCCCAGTACTGAAACTCTATAATACCAAGCACTGAGACTCTAACACCCAATCCTAAGACTCTATTATACCTAGTACTGAGACTATTACACCCAGTCCTCAGACTCAAAAATACCCAGTACTGAGACTCTAACACCCAGTCCTAAGACTCTATTATACCCAGTACTGAGACCCTTACACCCAGTCCACAGTCTCAATAATACCCAGTACTGAGACTCTAACACCCAGTCCGTAGACTCTATAATACCCAGTACTGAAACTCTCACACCCAGTACTGAGACTCTTACACCCAGTCTTCAGACTCAATAATACCCAGTACTGAAACTCTAATACCCAGTTCTAAGACTTTATAATACCCAGTACTGAGACTCTAACAACCAGTATTGAAACTCTTTAATACCATGTACTGAGAATCTAACACCCAGTCATAAGACTGTATTATACTTAGTACTGAGACTCTAACACCCAGTCCTAAGACTATAATATACCCAGTACTGATAGTCTAACACCCAGTCCTCGGACTCAACAATACCCAGTACTGAGACTCTCACGCCCAGTCCCAAGATTGTATAATACCCAGTACTGAGATTCTTATTACTAGTCCTAAGACTCTATAATACCCAGTACTGAGACTCTTACATCCTGTCCTCAGATTCTATAATACCCAGTACTGATATGTTAACACCCATTCGTCAGACTCAATAATACCCAGTACTGAGACTGTAACACCCAGTCCTAAGACTATAATACCCAGTACTGAGACTCTTACACCCAGTCCTAAGACTCTATAATACCCAGTACTGAGACTCTTACACCCAGTCATCAGACTCTATAATACCAAGTATTGAGACTCTTACACCCAGTCGTCAGAATCAATAATACCCAATACTGAGACTCTTACACCCAGTCCTAAGTCTCTATTATATCCAATTCTGAGACTTTATAATACCCAGTACTGAGAATTTGACACCCAGTACTGGGACCCTATAATAACCAGTAATGAGACTTTAACACCCAGTCCTAAGACTCTAAAACACCAAGTACTGAGACTCTTACACCCAGTACTGGGACACTGCAATACCAAGTACTAAGACTCTTACACTCAGTCCTTAGACTCTATAATACCCAGTACTGAGAATCCAACACCCAGTCCTAAGACTCTATAATACCCAGTACTGAGACTCTAACACCCAGTCCTAAAACTCTATAATACCCAGTACTGAGACTCTAACACCCAGTCCTTAGACTCTATAATACCCAGTACTGAAACTCTCACACCCAGTACTGAGACTCTTACACCCAGTCTTCAGACTCAATAATACCCAGTACTGAAACTCTAATACCCAGTTCTAAGACTTTATAATACCCAGTACTGAGACTCTAACAACCAGTATTGAAACTCTTTAATACCATGTACTGAGAATCTAACACCCGGTCATAAGACTGTATTATACTTAGTACTGAGACTCTAACACCCAGTCCTAAGACTATAATATACCCAGTACTGATAGTCTAACACCCAGTCCTCGGACTCAACAATACCCAGTACTGAGACTCTCACGCCCAGTCCCAAGACTGTATAATACCCAGTACTGAGATTCTTACTACCAGTCCTAAGACTCTATAATACCCAGTACTGAGACTCTTACATCCTGTCCTCAGATTCTATAATACCCAGTACTGATATGTTAACACCCATTCGTCAGACTCAATAATACCCAGTACTGAGACTGTAACACCCAGTCCTAAGACTATAATACCCAGTACTGAGACTCTTACACCCAGTCCTAAGACTCTATAATACCCAGTACTGAGACTCTTACACCCAGTCCTAAGACTCTATAATACCCAGTACTGAGACTCTTACACCCAGTCCTAAGTCTCTATTATATCCAATTCTGAGACTCTAACACCTAGTACTGAGACTTTATAATACCCAGTACTGAGAATTTGACACCCAGTACTGGGACTCTATAATAACCAGTAATGAGACTTTAACACCTAGTCCTAAGACTCTAAAACACCAAGTACTGAGACTCTTACACCCAGTACTGGGACACTGCAATACCAAGTACTAAGACTCTAACACTCAGTCCTTAGACTCTATAATACCCAGTACTGAGAATCCAACACCCAGTCCTAAGACTCTATAATACCCAGTACTGAGCCTCTAACACCCAGTCCTAAAACTCTATAATACCCAGTACTGAGACTCTTACACCCAGTCGTCAGACTCATTGATACCCTGTACTGAGACTGTTACACCCAGTCATCAGACTGTATAATACCCAGTACTGAGACTCTTACACCCAGTTGTCAGACCCAGTATTGCGTCTCTTACACCCAGTCGTCAGACTCTATATTACCCAGTATTGCGAATCTTTCACCTAGTCGTTAGACTCTATAATACCCAGTATTGCGACTCTTACACCCGGTCGTCAGACTCAATAATACCCAGTATTGAGACTCTTACACCCTGTCGTCAGATTCTATAATACCCAGTACTGAAACTCTTACACCCAGTACTGAGACTCTTGCACCCAGTTCTCAGACTCAATAATACCCAGTACTGAGACTCTAATACCCAGTTATAAGACTCTATAATACCCAGTATTGAGACTCTTACACCCAGTTGTCAGACTCAATAATACCCAGTATTGCGACTCTTACACCCAGTCGTATTGAGACTCTTACACCAAGTCGTCAGACTCAATAATACCCAGTATTGAGACTATTACACCCAGTCGTCAGACTCAATAATACCCAGTATTGAGAATCTTACACCCTGTCGTAAGACTCAATAATACCCAGTATTGCGACTCTTACACCCAGTCTTCAGACTCTAAAATACTCAGTATTGTGACTCTTACTCTGAGTCATCAGACTGAACAATACCCAGTATTGAGACTCTTACACCCAGTTGTCAGACTCTATAATACCCAGTACCAAGACTCTAACACCCATTCCTGAGTCTCTATACTACCAAGTACTGAGACTCTAACACCAAGTCCAGAGACTCTATAAAACCCAGTACTGAGTCTCTAACACCTAGTACTGAGACTCTATAATACCCAGTTCTGAGACTCTAACACCCAGTCTTAAGACTATAATACCCAGTACTGACACTCTTGCACCCAGTCCTAAGACTTTATAATACCCAGTACTGAGACTCTTACACCCAGTACTGAAAATCTATAATACCAAGTACTGAGACTCTAATACACAGTCCTAAGACTCTATAATACCAAGTACTGAGACTCCAACACCCAGTCCTAAGACTCTATTATACCTAGTACTGAGACTATTACACCCAGTCCTCAGACTCAAAAATACCAAGTACTGAGACTCTAACACCCAGTCATAAGACTATAATACCCAGTACTGAAACTCTTACACCCAGTACTGAGACTCTTACACCCAGTCCTCAGACTCAATAATACCCAGTACTGAGACTCTAATACCCAGTTCTAAGACTCTATAATACCCAGTACTGAGACTCTAACACCCAGTACTGAAACTCTATAATACCCAGTACTGAGACTCTAACAACCAGTCATAAGACTCTACTATACCCAGTACTGAGACTCTTACACCCTGTCCACAGTCTCAATAATACCCAGTAATGAGACTAACACCCAGTCCTAAGACTCTATAATACCCAGTACTGAAACTCTTACATCCAGTACTGAGATTCTTACACCCAGTCCTCAGACTCAATAATACCCAGTATTGAAACTCTTACACCCTGTCGTAAGACTCAATAATACCCAGTATTGCGACTCTTACACCCAGTCTTCAGACTCTATAATACCCAATCGTCAGACTCAATAACACCCAGTATTGAGACTCTGACACCCAGTCATCAGACTCAATAATACCCAGTACTGAGACTCTAACACCCAGTCCAGAGACTCTATAAAACCCAGGACTGAGACTCTAACACCTAGTATTGAGACTCTATAATACCCAGTACTGAGACTCTAACACCCAGTCTTAAGACTCTATAATAACCAGTACTGACACTCTTGCACCCAGTCCTAAGACTATATAATACTCTTACATCCAGTCCTAAAACTCTATAATACCAAGTACTGAGACTCTATAATACCCAGTACTGCGACTCTTACAACCAGTACTGAGACTCTGTAATACCCAGTACTGAGACTCTTACATCCAGTCCTAAGACTCTATAATACCCAGTACTGAGACTCTTACACCCAAGACCGCGGCGTGGTCTAATGGTAGAGCGTCCGCCTCGCATGCGGAAGGTCGTGGGTTCGATCCCCGGCCGGGTCATACCAAAGACTTCAAATATGGTACTAGAAGCTTTCTCACTTGACCCTTAGCATTTAGAGGAGAGTTGTAGGTCTGGTCGACCCGATGTCAGTATAATGTGACTGGGTGGGGTATCATACCATGTGTCTGCGGCATGATATTCCAGTCCGACAGCGCTCAGAATACTGTCTCAAGTAGACACCGTCGCGATATGACTGAAAAATTGTTGAAAGCGATGCTAAACACCATACAACATCTTACACCCAGTACTGAAAATCTATAAACCAAGTACTGAGACTCTAACACCCAGTCCTAAGACTCTTATAATACCCAGTACTGAGACTCTAACACCCAAGACTCTATTATACCTAGTACTGAGACTATTACACCAAGTCCTCAGACTCAAAAATACCAAGTACTGAGACTCTAAGACCCAGTCCTAAGACTATAATACCAAGTACTGAAACTCTTACACCCAGTACTGAGACTCTTACACCCAGTCCTCGGACTCAATAATACCCAGTACTAAGACTCTAATACCCAGTTCTAAGACTCTATAATACCCAGTACTGAGACTCTAACACCAAGTCATAAGACTCTATTATACCCAGTACTGAGACTCTTAACACCCAGTCCTAAGACTATAATATCCAGTACTGAGACTCTTACACCCAGTTCTCTGACTCAACAATACCCAGTACTGAGACTCTAACACCCAGTCAGAAGACTCTATTATACCCAGTACTGAGACTCTAACACCCAGTCCTAAGACTCTATAATACCCAGTACTGAAACTCTTACACCCAGTACTATGACTCTTACACCCATTCCTCAGACTCAATTATACCCAGTACTGAGACTCTAATACCCAGTTCTAAGACTCTATAATACCCAGTACTGAGACTGTAACACCCAGTACTGAAACTCTATAATACCCAGTACTGAGACTCTAACATCCAGTCATAAGACTATTATACCCAGTACTGAGACTCTAACACCCAGTCCTAAGACTATAATATCCAGTACTGAGACTCTTACACCCAGTTCTCTGACTCAACAATACCCAGTACTGAGACTCTAACCCCCAGTCCCAAGACTCTATAATACCCAGTACTGAGACTCTTACGCCCAGTCCTAAGACTCAATAATACCCAGTACTGAGACTCTTACACCCAGTCGTCAGAGACTCTAACACCCAGTCCTAAGACTCTATAATATCCAGTACTGACACTCTTACACCCAGTCCTCTGACTCAACAATATCCAGTACTGAGACTCTAACCCCCAGTCCCAAGACTCTATAATACCAAGTACTGAGACTCTTACACCCAGTCCTAAGACTCAATAATACCAAGTACTGAGACTCTTTCACCCAGTCGTCAGACTCTATATTACCCAGTATTGAGACTCTTACACCCAGTCGTCAGACTCTATATTACCCAGTATTGTGACTCTTACACCCAGTTGTCAGAATCAATAATACACAGTATTGAGACTCTTACACCCAGTCGTCAGACTCTATAATACCCAGTATTGAGACTCTTACAGCCTGTAGTCAGACTCTATAATACCCAATATTGCGACTCTTACACCCGGTTGTCATACTCAATAATACCAGGTATTGAGACTGACACCCAGTCGTCAGACTCAATAATACCCAGTACTGAGACTCTTATACCCAGTCGTCAGACTCTATAATAACCAGTACTAAGACTCTAACACCCAGTCCTAAGACTCTATAATACCCAGTACTGAGACTATTACACCCAGTCGTCATAGTTAATGATACCCAGTACTGAGACTGTTACACCCAGTCGTCAGACTCAATATTACCCAGTACTGAGACTTTTACACCCAGTCGTCAGACTCTATAATACCCAGTACTGAGACTCTTACACCCAGTCGTCAGACCCAGTATTGAGACTCTTACACCCAGTCGTAAGACTCTATATTACCCAGTATTGAGACTCTTACACCCAGTCTTTAGACTCAATAATACCCAGTATTGAGACTCTTACACCCAGTAGTCAGACTCAATAATACCCAGTATTGAGACTCTTACACCCAGTAGTCAGACTCTATAATACCCAGTATTGAGACTCTTACACCCAGTCTTCAGACTCAATAATACCCAGTATTGAGACTCTTACACCCAGTAGTCAGACTCTATAATACCCAGTATTAAGACTCTTACACCCAGTCTTCAGACTCAATAATACCCAGTATTGCGACTCTTACACCCAGTCGTCAGACTCAATAATACCCAGTATTGAGACTCTTACACCCAGTAGTCAGACTCTATAATACCCAGTATTGCGACTCTTACACCGAGTCATCAGACTCAATAATACCCAGTATTGAGACTCTTACACCGAGTCATCAGACTCAATAATACCCAGTATTGAGACTCTTACACCCAGTAGTCAGACTCTATAATACCCAGTATTGCGACTCTTACACCCAGTCGTCAGACTCTATATTACCCAGTATTGCGACTCTTACACCCAGTCATCAGACTCAGCATTACCCAGTATTGAGACTTTTACACCCAGTAGTCAGACTCTATAATACCCAGTATTGAGACTCTTACACCCAGTCTTCAGACTCAATAATACCCAGTATTGAGACTCTTACACCCAGTAGTCAGACTCAATAATACCCAGTATTGAGACTCTTACACCCAGTAGTCAGACTCAATAATACCCAGTATTGAGACTCTAACACCCAGACTTCAGACTCAATAATCCCAGTATTGAGACTCTTACACCCAGTAGTCAGACTCAATAATACCCAGTATTGAGACTCTTACACCCAGTAGTCAGACTCAATAATACCCAATACTGAGACTCTTACACCCAGTCATCAGACTCAATAATCCCAGTATTGAGACTCTTACACCCAGTATTGAGACTCTTACACCGAGTCATCAGACTCTATAATACCCAGTATTGCGACTCTTACACCCAGTAGTCAGACTCTATAATACCCAGTATTGAGACTCTTACACCCAGTCATCAGACTCAATAATCCCAGTATTGAGACTCTTACACCCAGTAGTCAGACTCAATAATACCCAGTATTGAGACTCTTACACCCAGTAGTCAGACTCAATAATACCCAGTATTGAGACTCTTACACCCAGTAGTCAGACTCAATAATACCCAGTATTGAGACTCTTACACCCAGTCATCAGACTCAATAATCCCAGTATTGAGACTCTTACACCCAGTCGTCAGACTCAATAATACCCAGTATTGAGACTCTTACACCCAGTCGTCAGACTCAATAATCCCAGTATTGAGACTCTTACACCCAGTAGTCAGACTCAATAATACCCAGTATTGAGACTCTAACACCCAGTCTTCAGACTCAATAATACCCAGTATTGCGACTCTTACACCCAGTAGTCAGACTCAATAATACCCAGTATTGAGACTCTTACACCCAGTAGTCAGACTCAATAATACCCAGTATTGAGACTCTTACACCCAGTCATCAGACTCAATAATCCCAGTATTGAGACTCTTACACCCAGTAGTCAGACTCAATAATACCCAGTATTGAGACTCTTACACCCAGTAGTCAGACTCAATAATACCCAGTATTGAGACTCTTACACCCAGTCATCAGACTCAATAATCCCAGTATTGAGACTCTTACACCCAGTCGTCAGACTCAATAATACCCAGTATTGAGACTCTTACACCCAGTCGTCAGACTCAATAATCCCAGTATTGAGACTCTTACACCCAGTAGTCAGACTCAATAATACCCAGTATTGAGACTCTAACACCCAGTCTTCAGACTCAATAATACCCAGTACTGAGACTCTTACACCCAGTCGTCAGACTCAATAATACACAGTATTGAGACTCTTACACCCAGTCATCAGACTCAATAATACCCAGTATTGAGACTCTTACACCCAGTCTTAAGACTCAATAATACCCAGTATTGAGACTCTTACACCCTGTCGTCAGACACTATAATACCCAGTATAGAGACTCTTACACCCAGTCGTCAGACTCAATAATACCCAGTATTGAGACTCTTACACCCAGTCGTCAGATTCTATAATACCCAGTATTGTGACTCTTACACCCAGTCGTCAGACTCAATTATACTCAGTATTGAGACTCTTATACCCAATTGTCAGACTCAATAATACCCAGTATTGAGACTCTGACACCCAGTCGTCAGATACCCAGTATTGAGACTCTTACACCCAGTCGTTAGACTCTATAATAACCAGTACTGAGACTCTAACACCCAGTCCCGAGACTCTGTAATACCCTGTACTGAGACTGTATCACCCAGTCCTTAGACTATAAAACCAAGTACTGAGACTTTAACACCTAGTACTGAGACTCTATAATACCCAGTTCTGAGACTCTAATACCAAGTCCTAAGACTCTATAATACCCAATACTGAGACTCTTAAATCCAGTCATCAGATTCTATAATACCCAGTACTGATATTCTAATACCCATTCGTCAGACTCAATAATACCCAGTACTGAGATTCTTACACCCAGTCCTAAAACTCTATAATACCCAGTACTGAGACTCTTACACCCAGTCCTAAGACTCTATAATACCCAGTACTGAGACTCTTACACCCATTCATCAGACTCTATAATACCCAGTAATGAGACTCTTACACCTAGTCGTCAGACTCAATAATACCCAGTACTGAGACTCTTACACCCAGTCATCAGACTCTATAATACCCAGTATTGAGACTCTTACACCTAGTACTGAGACTTTATAATACCCAGTACTGACAACTTAGCCTCATTACGGAGGTTCATTGGAATATCTGTATAACACAGAGTACGAGTTATAACCAGTCTCAGTAACGATACACAGTTAGAGGCTGACATGGTCCACAATATGGGTCCAACTTAGCCTCATTACGGAGGCTCTATGGAATATCTGTATAACACAGAGTTTGAGTTATATCCAGTCTCAGTAACGATACACAGTAAGAGGCTAACATGGTCCACAATATGGGTCCAACTTAGCCTCATTACGGAGGCTCTATGGAATATATGTATAACACAGAGTTTGAGTTATATCCAGTCTCAGTAACGATACACAGTCAGAGGCTGACATGGTCCACAATATGGGTCCAACTTAGCCTCATTACGGAGTCTCTATGTAATATCTGTATAACACAGAGTTTGAGTTATATCCAGTCTCAGTAACGATACACAGTCAGAGGCTGACATGGTTCACAATATGGGTACAACTTAGCCTCATTACGGAGTTTCTATGGAATATTTGTATAACAAAGAATCGGAGTTTTAACCAGTCTCAGTAACGATACACAGTTAGAGGCTGACATGGTCCACAATATGGGTCCAACTTAGCCTCAATACGGAGGTTCTTTGGAATATCTGTATAACACAGACTACGAGTTATAACCAGTCTCAGTAACAATACACTGTTTGAGGCTGACATGGTCCACAATATGGGTACAACTAAGCCTCATTACGGAGGTTCTTTGGAATATCTGTATAACACAGACTACGAGTTATAACCAGTTTCAGTAACGATACACTGTTAGAGGCTGACATGTTCCATAAAATGGGTACAACTAAGCCTAAATACGGAGGTTCTTTGGAATATCTGTATAACACAGACTACAAGTTATAACCAGTTTCAGTAACGATACACTGTTAGAGGCTGACATGTTCCATAAAATGGGTACAACTTAGCCTCAATACGGAGTCGTTATGGAATATTTGTATGATACAAAATATGAGTTATAACCTGTCTCAGCAACAATACACAGTTAGAGGCTGAGATGGTCCACAATATGGGTACAACTTTGCCTCATTACGGAGACTCTATGCAATATCTGTATATAACACAGAGTATGAGTTATAACTAGTCTCAGTAACGATACACAATGTGAGCAACAATATGGAACTGATCAACCTTTATGGCTCTTAACTAATGATGCTGAAGTAAGTCATACTACGGAACTATGAAGCCTTGATGTATGTTTTATATGTATTGGGGCTGATGTGAGCCACAATATGGAACTGATCAGCATATCTGATATGTGGATAATCGTCATTAAATAAAATATACTGTATAAGGTTGATTCTTGGCTGTTTTCACATGTAGATCAATTTCGTTTATGATCAGCGGTTGTACTTAAGTGTTATTTTAACACATTGTCCAATGAATACTTTCATCTTGCATGGATGGATAACTTAATCGTTTTATTACTGTTTAATTATTTCAAATAAGTTGGAAATGATAACGAAACAGCTAGAACACCCAGTAGGGAAAGGCAGACTTGGGTTTTATTAACTTTGTTCATAATGTATAGGATGCATAATAATAAACAACACAGTTATAGATTACTTACATAAATATTGCTTGTATTGCTGTATATACATTGAATATTAAAAGCAATTTTCGTGATAAACATAATATCACGACCATCCTTATGTGCCATAGCTTTTATGGTATATTATAATCATTTTCACTTCACCATCAATCATGAAAGTTATAATTAAATAATCAAGCATTTCAATCATTAGTACGGGTATAACTAGTATTTTAATAATACATTTTACAACTTATACATTAAATAAAAATGATACTGTACATGTATTCCATTGCCACACACTTTGATTATTTATACTGTAAGTGATTTCCTATTGGTCCAAAGAAATTTAATATAAGCGGTAGGGAGCATCCAATTAATATTTCATTTATTTAATTTTAAATCATGAATGAAACATAAATAGGTGTTATATTTGATGTTGAAATTCATTTAAGCGTACAAAAATAATTTAAACAAATCACTGCTACTTTCAGTGAACACAACTATTACGGTATACATATTATGTCATACCTACATACCACGGTCACCCTCAGTGAACACAACTATTATGGTTTACATAGTATGTCACAACTATTACAGTATACATATTATGCCAAACTTACCACTGTCACCCTCAGTGAACACAACTATTATGGTATACATATTATGTCAAACTTACATACCACTGTCACCCTCAGTGAACACAACTATTATGGTATACATATTATGTCAAACTTACATACCACTGTCGCCCTCAGTGAACACAACTATTATGGTATACATATTATGCCAAACCTACATACCACTGTCACCCACAGTGAACACAACTATTATGGTATAAATATTATGCCAAGCCTACATACCACTGTCACCCACAGTGAACACAACTATTATGGTATACATATTATGCCAAACCTACATACCACTGTCACCCACAGTGAACACAACTATTATGGTATACATATTATGTCATACTTACATACCACTGTCACCCTCAGTGAACACAACTGTTACGGTATACATATTATGCCAAACTTACATACCACTGTCACCCTCAGTGAACACAACTGTTATGGTATACATATTATGCCAAGCTTACATACCACTGTCACCCTCAGTGAACACAACTGTTACAGTATGCATATTATGCCAAACTTACATACCACTGTCAACCTCAGTGAACACAACTGTTACGGTATGAATTATGCCAAACTTACATACCATTGTCACCCACAGTGAACACAACTATTATGGTATACATATTATGTCATACTTACATACCACTGTCACCCTCAGTGAACACAACTGTTACGGTATACATATTATGCCAAACTAACATACCACTGTCACCTTTAGTGAACACAACTGTTACGGTATGCATATTATGCCAAACTTACATACCACTGTCACCCTCAGTGAACACAACTGTTACGGTATACATTTTATGCCAAACTTACATACCACTGTCACCCACAGTGAACACAACTGTTACGGTATACATATTATGCCAAACTAACATACCACTGTCACCCTCAGTGAACACAACTGTTACGGTATGCATATTATGCCAAACTAACATACCACTGTCACCCTTAGTGAACACAACTGTTACGGTATGCATATTATGCCAAACTTACATACCATTGTCACCCACAGTGAACACAACTGTTACGGTATGAATTATGCCAAACCTACATACCACTGTCACCCTCAGTGAACACAACTGTTACGGTATACATTTTATGCCAAACCTACATACCACTGTCACCCTCAGTGAACACAACTGTTACGGTATACATTTTATGCCAAACCTACATACCACTGTCACCCTCAGTGAACACAACTGTTACGGTTTACATTTTATACCAAACTTACATATCACTGTCACCCTCAGTGAACACAACTATTACAGTATACATATTATGCCAACCTTACATACCACTGTCACCCTCAGTGAACACAACTGTTATGGTATACATCTGTTAGCCCTTGGTGACATAAAATCAAATAAATTCAACAATACAAATATATAAAGTAAAAGTTCAAAAATACTATGTGTGGCACACAGAGCATATAAAATCTTTCTTTGGGACAAGCGTTATCCCAGCAAATGTGAAGTGGATCCATCTTCCGCAGTTTCCACAACAAATCCAGGGCTTTTTTTGACCTGGCTTGGTGCAGGCTACAAGGTCACAAATAGTCTTCTGGGACGGTGGTTCAGTGGCATGACGCAGAAGTGTGTAAACAACATAACTTCGTATGCTGATGGCGTCTTGTTGGGTCAATCCTTTTAAGTCACACCCATGCATTAAGGCCATTACTTTCTAGAAAGAATATTAAAATAAGCCATTAACTTAAGTAAGTATTGTAGACATTACAATGCTTGTAATCTGATTCTTTCAAACATGGTTTTATTTGGTAGTTATTATATTAAGTAAAATTATGTTCTTACTGGTTGCATATTTAAAACCTCATTTACAGTTTCTTATAAAATTTCAAAACTTTAAATTAATTTACCTTACCTGCTTTGCAATTATTTTTTAAATGACCTTAATGATGCATTACAATGTAAAGTCTAATGAAAATAAAAAGCAATTCATTTAAGCAACAGCCCATCAAAATGTATTAACAACGTGATGCTTATATGATTACATGATGTATATAAGTGAAACATCTGGAAGACAATACATAATGATCTAGTTATCTACAGCAAGTTTTGCTTCAACTTGTCAAGCTATGTTGAAAACAACAATTCCAAGCAAATCCTGTGCAAGTTTATTTGGCGACATATAAACATTAAACATACAGTCAACATTGGTGAAACTGCTTCTATTTGTTAAAATAATAATTTTTACAGAGAATGTGAAACAATTTCTTACAAATCAAGCTCGATGCTCAGTGACATTTGAGTAAGCTTCAATATGCCTTATATTAATATGTTAAATAACATTAACTATTTATTATTACCAAATTTATAATAAATGAAATAATGACAGCTTTAATGTAGTTGATACTGGGAGATATTATTTAACAACCTACAAGGAGTACAAAAGGCTTGACCTGTCTTTCTGCTTGCTGCTGGTATGTGACCCAATATACCAGTCCAGGGACTCACTGGTAGCATCAGACCTTATTTTCATAAATCTCCAGAAGTTGGTAAATATTATTAAAATAAAGAATAATTTTGTTTGTAAATATGACTTCATAAAAAAAACATAAACACACTCATTCAGATTGCTAACTTCTTAAAAAGGTACATGACAAAATTGTATTCTGTAAAGCAATTTACTTAATGTTAAACACAAGTCGGCTATATGTGCTTTTAATTAGAATCAACCGACATATACTTACTAAAAGTGAACAACTGCTGAAATATTATTCATATTCATATTTCAATCAGCACCCTGTTCGGTTTTGAGGACATTGAGTCCAGAATGCTGACGTTTTTTTGGGTGACGTCTGCAGTAAGCAGCATCCAGTGGTTTCCATTGACATTCACGGGTAGGAAAACCCAATTGTACAAGCATATCTTGACCTGATAATGTAACAAGAATATTAAAAGTTTTAAGTTAGCAATGTTTTATTTTTCTCACAAGTGTCCATCCTTTATCCATACAACAAAGCATAAACAATAAAAATACAAAGTTAAATGCATTGTACACAATGTCATGATTTGTCAAAACAAAATAAAAGTAAGCATTCAACAAAATTTAATAAAAAATATTATATGATTACAATTTATGAGTTTTACCATAACAGTGAAGTAACAAGTAAACAGACACATCACGCCAAGTCTAGGTTCATCATGAAACCTGAAACCAGTCTTTCCATATTTTGAATCAGACTTGCTGACCTGTTGTAGGAAGATGCTTACAGCAAAACGCAATCAGTTTGATCGAGTATAATACTACTTACACTTCGGTATAACCAAGCATCATAACGACCAGCCTCCCACAATGATGCCAGATACGATGACAGCACATAAATGTGACCTTCTCCAGCTGTGTTCCTCTCCACCATTAAGCACCTTAGAAAGGCATTTAACTCCTGTTGAAATATAAAATACAAATTTACAACCCTAATGGAATATAAATGATGTTTCTATTACCACCGGTATGTTCAGTTCAGATAAAATTGTACTGAAGAATTGAAATACAAATAAATACCATTTAATGCGTCTATAACACACGACTACCCATTGACGAATGTAATTACACTATACAGGGGCATAACTCCTTACATAATAATCTGGCAGGAAAAGCTAGACAATATGCACGTGTTCAAATGAAGGTGATGATGTATACCAAGTTTCATTACAGTTCAAAAGCTATATGCCTCCCTGGTCATCAACACCAGGGACATAAAAATATATACTTTTTGTAACATAAGTAAAAATAACATTAAATTTTGACCATATACAGACCGACTTATTCAAGGACAACACAAATTGCTATGGAAGAAGCAATCGTAAAATTCTCCTACCCTGGGTCTAATATACTAACACTGTAACACTGACTACATGCCAATGTAGTTTTTTTTATATTACTCAATAAGAAACAAAGAAGGTTTTAAAAACATTTATAGAGATTCTCTTACTTAATGAGATTTGTATGTATTAATTGTTTTTCATACAAAGAAAAGCATATAAAATTCCTGATTTTTTTCATTTTCTTAACACTAGAATTTGGACATACATGCATTGTGTTTTTATAAAGACTATGTTAAACATGTCTTTATATAAAAATGTCTTATTGATATAATAATACCTGTAGCTTTAATTACTCCACCAAGAAGGTAGATGAAAGCCATTGGTGGGGCCCCTGGCATTGCTGACTTACGTGATATCTGCTTAAAGGGAAAAAAAATAAATATAAATGTTGAGTTGATATCCCTAGCTGAAATGTTTTTCTATGAAAATAAACTTATATTCATAATTAATGGAATTTATCTCACTATGGTGATATACCAACTGTTATTAAAATCTGATCAACAATTACAAAGTTACCGGCATTGCACAGGATGAACAATGAATGTTAATTATCATCAATTCAATAATCAAGTCAATCATTTAAAAATGACATATATGAAAAGGACAAGGGAAAATAAAAGGTAACCATTAATTAGTCCATATTGCAATTATAACCATTATAGTTATATAAAACTGGTGATATATTCAGTAATATGCTTGTTCTCCATTTCTTTCCAGACGTACAAAATGAAAACGGACAGATCAAAGTTTTCCTTAAATGATTAAACACTGATATATATGATTACGAAATATTAGTTACAAACAATTTTAGCCAGTCTATTCAGACGTTTCTTCATATTTTTGGCATTTCTTTTCCATGTTGGCAATGGCTTGACCTTAATTAAAAAATAACTGTATAATGTGTAAAATGATATGAACAACATAATCATAACATACAATTTCTTGTAATAAACAGCATCTTATCAATATGACTGTTAAAGCAACACATCCACGTTTGAACTTTAAAAAAAAAAAAATTAATCACATTTCCCATACAAACATATGATCAATTAGCTGTATATGAGCATATAAACACAATCCTGAACAAAATGACGCCCAAATTATAATGCGTGACTAACACTTTATAAAACAAGCGTGTAACTCACCCGAGTCAAAAAAATTGTCAAAATGACTTTCAAGGCAGGTAAAGTACACTACGCACTAAAACGTGGAGTTTTTTAATACGACTCGCATAATTCAATTTGAAGCCAAGTTGGAATCCTCGGCAATTTAAAAATAATTTATAAAGCGTTTGTCACGCTTTATAATTTGGACATCTTTTTTTTATAATTCTAAAGCGTTCTGGATAGTGTTTGTTAGCACATATACAGCTCACTGACCATATATTTATGTATGGGAAATGTGCTCACAACTCAATTGAAAAACATTTTTTAAAAAAGTTTAAACGTGGATGTGTTGCTTTAATGAATGTAATTGATGCCATTATGAAAACAGAATAATCTGTATTAACTACTATCAGCCTCTAACGGCTTTTTAGTACTGAGGCTAAGTAGTATCAATAGCATGGCCTCTATCAGCCTCTTTAAGTTCATTAGTATCCAAAATATGGCCTTTATCAGCCTCTAACAGTTTATTAGAACTGAGGCTAAGTAGTATCCATAATGTGGCGTTTATCAGTCTCTAACAGTTTATAAGTACTGAGGCTAAGCAGTATCCATAATATAGCCTCTATCAGCCTCTAACATTTCATTAGTACCTTTATCAGCCTCTAACAGTGCATTTATTAGTACTCAGGCCTCTATCAGCCTCTTACAGTCCATTTTAACTGAGACTAAGTAGTATCCAGTATAAGGCCTCTATCAGCCTCAAACAGTTCATTAGTACGGAGGGTAAGTAGTATCCATAATATGGCCCCTATCAGCCTTTAACAGTCCATTAGTACTGAGGCTAAGTAGTATCCATAATATGGCCTATCTCAGCCTCAAACAGTCCATAAGTACTGAGGCTAAGTAGTATCCATAATATGGCCTCTATCAGCCTCTAACAGTTTATTAGTACTGAGGCTAAGTAGTATCCATAATATGGCCTCTATCAGCCTCTAACAGTCCATTAGTACTGAGGCTGAGTAGTATCCATAGTATGGCCTCTATCAGCCTCTAACAGTCCATTAGTACTGAGGCTAAGTAGTATCCATAATATGGCCTCTATCAGCCTCTAACAGTCCATTAGTACTGAGGCTAAGTAGTATCCATAATATGGCATCTATCAGCCTCTAACAGTCCATTAGTACTGAGGCTAAGTAGTATCCATAATATGGCCTCTATCAGCCTCTAACAGTTTATTAGTACTGAGGCTAAGTAGTATCCATAATATGGCCTCTATCAGCCTCTAACAGTCCATTAGTACTGAGGCTGAGTAGTATCCATAGTATGGCCTCTATCAGCCTCTAACAGTCCATTAGTACTGAGGCTAAGTAGTATCCATAATATGGCCTCTATCAGCCTCTAACAGTCCATTAGTACTGAGGCTAAGTAGTATCCATAATATGGCATCTATCAGCCTCTAACAGTCCATTAGTACTGAGGCTGAGTAGTATCCATAGTATGGCCTCTATCAGCCTCTAACAGTCAATTAGTACTGAGGCTGAGTAGTATCCATAGTATGGCCTCTATCAGGCTCTAACAGTCCATTAGTACTGAGGTTAAGTAGTATCCATAGTATGGCCTCTATCAGCCTCTAACAGTCCATTAGTACTGAGGCTAAGTAGTATCCATAATATGGCCTCTATCAGCCTCTAACAGTCCATTAGTACTGAGGCTGAGTAGTATCCATAGTATGGCCTCTATCAGCCTCTAACAGTTCATTAGTACTAAGGCTAAGTAGTATCCATAGTATGGCCTCTATCAGCCTAAAACAGTCCATTAGTACTGAGGCTAAGTAGTATCCATAATATGGCCTCTAACAGTCCATTAGTACTGAGGCTGAGTAGTATCCATAGTATGGCCTCTATCAGCCTCTAACAGTCCATTAGTACTGAGGCTAAGTAGTATCCATAATATGGCCTCTATCAGCCTAAAACAGTTCATTAGTACTAAGGCTAAGTAGTATCCATAATATGGCCTCTGTCAGCCTTTAACAGTACATTAGTACTGAGGCTAAGTAGTATCCATAATATGGCCTCTATCAGCCTAAAACAGTTCATTAGTACTGAGGCTAAGTAGTATCCATAATATGGCCTCTATCAGCCTTTAACAGTCCATTAGTACTGAGGCTAAGTAGTATCCATAATATGGCCTTTATCAGCCTCTAACAGTCCATTGGTACTTAGACTATATAGTATCCATAATATGGCCTCTATCGGCCTCTAACTGTCCATTGGTACTGAGGATAAGTAGTATCCAAAATATGGCCTCTATCAGCCTAAAACAGTTCATTAGTACTAAGGCTAAGTAGTATCCATAATATGGTCTCTGTCAGCCTTTAACAGTACATTAGTACTGAGGCTAAGTAGTATCCATAATATGGCCTCTATCAGCCTAAAACAGTTCATTAGTACTAAGGCTAAGTAGTATCCATAATATGGCCTCTATCAGCCTTTAACAGTCCATTAGTACTGAGGCTAAGTAGTATCCATAATATGGCCTTTATCAGCCTCTAACAGTCCATTAGTACTGAGGCTAAGTAGTATCCATAATATGGCCTTTATCAGCCTCTAACAGTCCATTAGTACTGAGGCTAAGTAGTATCCATAGTATGACCTCTATCAGCCTCTAACAGTTTGTTAGTACTGAGGCTAACAAAATAACATTTCAGTTCCAATAATATATATATTTATATCCTGGTGAGAAATATTTTAATATATCCCAATCAAATAGGTGATGTCATCTATTCAAATAAGTGATAGCACCTATTTTAAAAATTATATGACATATTCGAATAGGTGATATAACCTTTTGAAAACAAATGATATCACATAAATGAATAAGTAATGTAACCTAAATCAATGAATAAGTGATATCACTTATTCAAAAAGGTGATAATTATGGGGTAAAATTTTACTATTTAATCATAATAACTGATATCACCTATTCAAATAAGTGATATAACCTAAATCAATGAATTAGTGATATCAGCTTTTCAAATAGGTGATACATGTGAGGTACCATTTTACTATTTAACCATATAAATGATATCACCTATTCAAATAAATCATTATTTTTAATCATCACCCATTTTGAATAAGTGTTATCACCTTTTAGAATAATGAGTGATATCACTTATCCAAATAGTTGATATCACTCATTCATTTATTTTTCAAATAGATTATATTATTTATTCAAATATGTGATATTAATTATCTAATTGATTGAATTGATTGATTGAATATTTAGCGTCATTTTATGCCATCAAGGGCTAACCTAACCACTATTTCCTGAGATCCCAAAAGGTTAACCAGTACTCGAGCACACCCCCTCTCTGCAAGTAACTGATAACCTTCCCACTTGAATCAGCGGTGAGAGACGAATGATAATAAGGCACAATGTTGTATATCAATCATCATGGAGACTGTTGCCGGGCAGGGATTCGAACCCACGACCCCTGGATTGATCATCAGATGCGTAACCAACTGAGCTAATCGCACCCAGCTTAAGTATTGGGAGTAAGTTGGAATAAGTTATAGGCTTATCACCTATTTAAAATAATAAGTGATACCAACTATTCGAAAATAAGTAATATCATCATTAGTATGGGGTGCCGTTTTACTATTGAACCTCAATAAGTGATATCACCTATTCAAATAAGTGATATCACCTATTTGAAACGTATGCGTGATATCACTTATTCAAATAGGTGATATCACTTATTCAAAATTAATATAGACAATGATTTCTCCCAAGGATGTTAATATATTTAATAAAATATAGATAAAGATTGATAACAAGAATAAAATTTAAATATCAAATATATTGTGTAAAAAAAATATTGTGTTATAAAATAAATACTATTGTGAATGTAGAATATATATTGGTTTATTCACCTATTCGAATAAAATATCACTGATTTGAAAAGGTGATATCACTCAATTGAATAGATGATATCACCTTTTCAAATGAGTTCTATCACCTATTCGAATAAATGAAACCACTTATTGAAGTTAAATAGTAAAACGGCACCCCATACATTAGTTTCAATAGGAAATTAGATGATAAACCTCATTAAATATCACTTATTCGAAAAGGTGATATCACTCATTCTAATAGGTGATATCACTCATTAAAATAAGTGATATCACCTGTTCGAATAAGTGATATCACTCATTTGAAAAGGTGATATCACTCAATTGAATAGATATCACTCAATCGAATAAATATTATCACTTATTCGAATGAGTGATATCACTTTTTCGAATAAGTGATATCATCTATTCAGTTGAGTGATAGCACTTAATCGAATAGGTCATGTCACCTATTTGAAACAAATTAGTGATATCACTTACTCAAATAGGTGATATCGCTCATTCAAATGAGTGATATCATCTATTCAATTGAGTGATACCACTTATCGAGGTTAAATAGTAAAACGGCACCCCATACATTAGTTTCAAATAGGAAATTAGATGATATCCCTCATTAAATATCACTTATTCGAATAGGTGATATCACTCATTCACATAAGTGATATCACCTATTCGAATAAGTGATATCACTCATTTGAAAAGATGATATCACTCAATTGAATAAGTGGTATCACTTATTTAAATGAGTGATATCATTTATTCAATTGAGTGATATCACTTAATCGAATATTTCATATCACCTATTTCAAACAAATTAGTGATATCACTTACTTGAATATTTATTACTATAATATTATTTGAATAGGTGATATCACTCATTCGAATAAGTGATATCATTCATTCAAATAAGTGATATCACCTATTCAAATAAGTGATATCACTTATTCGATTGAGTAATATCATTTATACGAATGAGTGACATCACATATTCGAATGAGTGATATCACTTATTGAAGTTAAATAGTAAAACGGCACCCCATACATTAGTTTCAAATATTAAATTATATGATATCACTTATTACATATGTGATATCACCTGATCATTTGAAATAAGTGATATAATTTATTCAATCAAGTTATATCAACCTTTTTGTATAGGTGATATCACCTATTTGAAACGAGTAAAATCACATTATAGTTCTTATTACACATTTGAATATGTGATATCACCTTTTTGAAATGAATAAGTGATATCAACTATCTGAAATGAATAAGTGATATCAACTACTTGAATAAATGATATCACTTATTAGTTTCAACTATGTGATATCACTTTTTCGAATATTTGATTCATCGTTCATAAACTTAAAAACATGTTATCTTACTCTTGTTTTCCCCTCTTTCTTGCATTTTTTCGTATCGGTATTCGGCATAGTATTTGCTTTTAATTCAAAATGTAAGCACCCAATGATCGTGACTATAAAAGTGTATGTTTTCTGTACCTCCAATTGAAGAGTACGCAGAACAATTACAAACTGGACCCCAGTTAAAATTCAGCAGAGGTTAACGTTTGAGGCTATGGATAAAAGAATGAGCTGCTATTATACCTCAAACGTTTGTTTCCTGGTTATGTTTTACTGTATATTTTGCGTAGATTGCAACGTACAGACACATTTTCAACGCACATTGAAGACAGTTACCCCTACGGTGGCATCACCATGGCCTGCACCACAACATATGAGTACATCGGCAAAACAGTTTATTATTGAATCTGAAGACTTCCATTTTTCTGTCACGAAAAGATGCGATTTGTTGCAAGACGCTTTCCTGAGGTATAAATTAGTTAAACTTAAAATATACAGTTTCTGGGGTATATTTTAGTGAATGTATACAGGTCACTTACAACAGCCTCGCTGTTAAGCTAGCTTTTACAGTGACATGGTTGAATTGCACTGACTGTATTGACGGAAGTACTCCGTTAGTACTCAGATGGTGACCGCTGTCACGGCAACAAGGATTCACTATTGAACCTGCGTTTGCACAAATCTCTCTTTCCCTGGGATGTAGCAGGATATGGACAGGAACTGCAGGATGTGACGGGCTGTGCAACTGGGGGCTAAACCCTAAAGGTTAACGAGGGGAGGAGTGTAGTGAATGTACAAAGGTCACTTACAACAGCCTCTCTGTTAAGCTAGATTTTAAAGCGACATGGTTGAAGTGCACTGACTGAATTGGAAGTTAAGCAATTGAATACAGGATAAGTACTTGGATGTGTGACCGCTGTCACTTTATAATTGTTCCAAGAATAGCAGGGATTTGAACCCATAATTCTCGTGTTCATACCTGTCTAGTCTTACACTTGCAGCATGAACACAAGCGGTGAGACTAATGCCTTTAGTCATGCTCTAGCCTAATGCCCAGTTTTACTAATCTCACTCTTGTTTATATGAATTTGAGTACACAAATGACATACACTAGTGACTTAAAGAGAGTATATCTGTAGACAACATTTATATCAGCTTAAAGCCTTTACTTTGGTACCAAAATTATTAAAGAAATCCTAAAGAATCCTAGAGCTCTCATTTGCCCTTTTTTGTGCTGTTATTCTACCCCATTCCCAATGGCAAATAGTACCTTTTTCCCAATCCATAGTTACAAAATTCCCAATTTCAAATTGCGAATGAAATATTTTGGGGAAAAGTTTGGAGATTTTTTAACATTATTATGTTGATGTAGTCTTCTACACATGCATTGTAACATATATCGAAGGAACCTGTGCTATGTATTTTTCCCCAATTTCTTTAGAAATAACAATAATTTTCCAAAAGTCAGGGGCCCCCCTGACTCCATTCCCAAAAGTGCCAGAAATAGCCCTGAATCCACTCGGAATTTCAGCTGTTGCACAATCAAATCTGTCTTAAGTAGCAAGTCAATAGAAAGAGCAAAAGTTGCCTTTTAAGACAGGTTGTTACTTAATGCAAGTTAATTTGCCCTGAAGCATAGAAATAGGAAGTAGAAAACATGGTTGCTTAAGACAGGTGACTACTTAATAGAGGTGATCGCTTACACACTGGTTTTACAGCATGTTAAATTAATATCAGCCTGCCAGTCACTGTAATGAAGTCACTGATCAAATAAGGTGTGGATCGACAGCATTTTTATTATTTAGAATCCATAATGCCTTCTCAGAACGTGCAAAATAAGGCCACACGTAAAAATATCTCTGTTTCCCCTTGCCCGACCCTAAATTTTAGAACTGGGTAGGTAGGTAGGCTTTTTCTTTCTTTTTTTTTTTGAAATCCATAAAAAAATTACATGTATTGGTAAACAGAGAAACTCAACATTTTGTTAACTGATATGGCTATTCCAATACAACAACATAATTTATATGTATTAAATGTGCTCAGTACTAACTGCATTGCTCGTAAAAGTGTAGGGTTGAAAACTAAGAAAAACTGTAAAAATGAATAGTACTTGTATAACATATATATATAATAAACTGAACTGTGTTCATTTTGATTGACAAAATGAAACTGTATACAATATGACTAGTATTAGTCAATTGGACAGCAGTTACAAATGCCTACAGAACTATATAAAAAAAATGAAACTGTATATAGAATAATATGTATTAATCTGTTGGCATTATTTTATATAGTTCATTGGCTTTTTTAAATGCAACAGATTTAGTAACTGCAGTCAAATTTTCTAGTATTAGTCATTCTATATAATTATACAGTTTCTGACCATTGTTCATCAAAATAAACTAGCAGAAGTAGTACTAACTTGCCCTGATCAAAGATTCACTTGCCCAGATTTTTTTATACCGATAAACTTTGTGGTATAATATAAAATAATTAAACATAAATAGATTTAAATGTATTAATTTTTATGTAAGGTTAGCTCACTATAACATTATGCATGTGTAAATCACAAGTTTTAGAGTTTGAACAAGACCGGGAGAAGTGAGAGAATTTCTCTATAAGTATGACCGACTAATTATGCTGTATTTAGTCTTTGTTCTTTATTGACTATCATTTCTGTTCTGTCACTATGTGGCAGTGTGGGAGCAGGTGTTAATTCATATCAATATTTTAAATATCTTTCTCTTTTCTTATGAATACTTAATGTCATAACATACAACAATGGTAATGTCAAGCCTACAAAGCTATTCAATTCATCCAAGAGAACATTGCAGTCTATGATCTAGAAAAGTGCAACTAGTAAACTATATTTCAAATATTAAAAAGACAATTTATCTTAATTGTTGTTTTCAATACTATATTTAAATCATGATATGACTGCCAAAGAAAATTATACGCTGAAACCACACACTCAAAAAGCAATAAATATATTACTATAATACCCCTACCACATTTTTCTTTACCCTATACTCAATTTAAATATCAACGTTCACGTTTTCACAACAGGGGTCGGGAAAAACTTTTAAAAGCACTCGTCCGGATGGAAAACTCACTTGTCCAAAACAGTTATAGTAAAATAATGTCTATTTTGGAAGCACATTGTGATAAACTAATCTTATAGTTTTATTACTTCATTAAGAGTGAGTACACCACTAGCTTTAACCGTTATGATCATGCAATAAACATTAAGTTTGTCGATGTTTATTATATCACTTTTGGTCGTGGGTCGGTCGTGCAAGGGGAAACAAACACTATTTTTATTTAGGCCTAAGTAATCATCAAAAGGCATCTTAGATATGTGCAGTATGTCACTCTATCGTGATAGTGTAACACCATCTGGTAATGTCAATACATTATTATTTATCTTTTTTTTTCGTATTTTGTCAATACAGTGAGTTAATTACAATTCTTTATGTATTCATAAGCTAGTTTTATTTTCAAAAATATAGATTTCACTTGCAAAAAAAAATTTAACATCAAAACAGAAAAAGTAAACTACAATAAAAATATAATAACAGATATTCATGTTCCATGTAGTTAATATTTAATACTGTCAATAGAATACTGTCAGTATAATACTGTCAATATAATACTGTCAATGTAAATTCTATATAAACATTTTACGGCATTGTTACATTGCTGTAATAGTAGGCAATCCAAACACAGGAAAAAAACTTTTGATGGCAAATTTGAGTAGAATTTGGCATCCATGCTTAATGTCTTCCTTGGCATGTATACAAACCTGTGAGGGTGGATGCCAATCATGAAATCGCCTCATAATCTCAAAATTAGGTCAAAGGTCAACTGGGTGCAGTAATTGACATATATATAATTAAGGAAACTGTCTTGTTAAAATATTTGTTTATTTATTGAACTGAAAACTATAGAAATATGTCTGTTGTAAGCAACCACTAGGAAAATGAATAAAACATGTTAAAAATTATGTTGTCAAATTGAGGTCAAAGGTCAAAAGGTGGGTAAAATTTATGAATTTCTTGTGAAATGCAAGCTTCCAATAATTAAGAACAGGCAAATATTTTAGATCAAATGAAGCAAATACATAAACAAACCTTATGAGAAATTAAGCATATTAAAATAGAAGGAAAGAGCTTCATGAGGTCACAATAGAAGTCGGACAAAACTAAAAGCCGTATAGAAATAGTTAATATTCTCTGATATTGCTCAACAAAGAAAGCTAATGATCTATATTTGTTTTAATATATACTAGTATACTAGTTAATACGTTGTTATATAATAAGGATATCTGTTAGAATGCAGAAAGTAACTATTCGGATAGCATGCATTCCAAAACCCTTAATCATAGTGTAACTATCATTGACTATGTATCATTGCAGTGAAGATTTGGGAAAGTTATCGAGTTAAAATCACTTCATATTCAGAGACATTCAATAATTCAGTCTTTGTGGTAGAGTTGCTAAATCATACAACCCTAGCAACTGGCAGAGGTACCAAGGACAACTTGTGTTTCAGCACAAAACCAGTTTTTACATTTCATTTCAGATATGTTTAAACATTTAAATGTTTGATAGACTCTGAAGAAGTTTTCTGTCATCCTTAACAACCTGAACTTTCTGCATGTTTGAAACATCATATATCAACGCAAATGTTTTGTTTTTTTCTTCAAAGGATCATACTCAGAAAATGTCAAAAGTATCCATTTGTTTGATCAAAACTTGAACATCAGACTCATTAAGATCAGTTCCAAAAGGCAGGCAATCATATCTGGTGTAAGTATGGTCTTCCTCTGCATCACTTTCACTTTATAGTGACTTCTCTAACAAATCCGACTGAGTTGTCAAAGTGACACAGAATCTTTCTCTGGCTTTGTCATTTTGTGTGATTCCTTTTTTCCTAGTGTTCATATTACAAATGTTTTCATCCAGCTTGTTGCTTGGTCAGTGTTGGGTGATTTTGCTCCTTTTGACTATAAAATCCTATCTTTAAATTCCCCACACATATCTGGTGCTGTCTTTCGAGAGGCTTCATATCATCTAAGTAAACAGGTCTTGATTGACGCATACAAGTTATTTCTTTTTAGAAAGGATGGCTGATCTGCTGTGATAACGGTGTTGCTTTGACCAATATGATTTGAATTTTTTTCAAATATATTGATTACAGTAGTAAATGTGTTAAGTTCATCTAAATAGAATTGTAGTATTGGAAGTATTCCTATAGTTGTCATTGGCAGAATATCTGGACTGCTTAATTCATTGTAAGCTCTCCAAGTCGGAACTGTTTGCACATCATTTTGACTATTTTGCTAAAAATCTATTCAAATATTCCGAATATATGCTGTTTTAAGTGTTTCATTATTGTTTGTGTACCAACTACTTGCATTTATGTTGTCAGGTCCATGTATTGGATATAGCCTACCATCATTGCTTTATCTAAGTGGATAGTTTTCATAGTATCAGCAGAAGCATGTTTACCCAATTATTAAGTTCTGGTATTAGTACCCACATAATATTCTCTAGAATTTGACTGTATTTCCCAACCACCATATTGTGCTGTTAACTATGTTTCTTTCATCTAACGTTGCTTCAACAGCACCAATAATATCCCAGGACATAAACAGATCATATCCATTTTCGATATACATCCCAAGATTGTCATTTGCAATTAAGTTGTCAATTCAACTGATAATATTTAAAACAGTGTGATTGACAGCATGAAAAAGACTGACACTCATTTCAGAACGAGCTGTCTTGTAAAGAGCATGTCCAAGGCCAACATCTTGAGATTGTGTAAGCCGTTAGATACGCCAAATACTATATCTCCTGCGCTAGTATACAAACATAACAGGTCTCCTTATAGGTTCTGACTTCAGCATTGCCATCTAGAATAATCGTCATACCAACAAATAACAGGCAAGATATAGAAAGAACCTTCCAGGAATTACCTTGTCTACATAATCAATGTCTATTCCATCCCGAAGGGAATCATGCCTATCTCACCTCTTACTTGTTGAGCAGCAGTCAACACTTTCCTGTATAAGTATACTGTCATATGGTTCTAGAATACTTGAAACATTATCAGATAAATCAGTATATGACCCAAAATCAGACGCATATATGATGGTCTAATAAACTGTGCTTTGGGTCAGTAGCTTTTTTGACATCTTCATAGAACGATCCTCATATTTGCTTGGAACAGTCTGATTTAATACCCGCTTCCTTGTAAAATAGCTACACCAGTCGTCACCAGTAATCACCGGAGCTAAATCCTCATAATTCTGTCATTACTGTATCATCGTCGATAGTATCCTCATACTTCACAATTTATTTTTTAAACTTAGACAGACATTTTAGAATGTATTTTACTTCGGACGCAATAACATCATTTACAGCCGCAATACATATTCTTGAAACATATCACTCATAAACGGTGTAACTGTTTTACATCTTCCGACTGAAATAAAATACAACAACTCGAATCAGTTTGTAATATTTTGCTAAAGTTGCTGAACGGACAGGAGCATCTTCCAACACTTCTTCGACACTACTAGTAGAAGGTCCAGGAGATTCCGTTTTTTTTTAGTTTATTAATTTTATTTTTTTGGAAGTGAATACACTATTAAAACAAATTTTATGCCATAAAAAGTTTCAATCAAGTGTCACGATCAAAACTGTCAAGAACTTCTATACTAGAGGTAACAAGTAATTTTCTTCGAATCTCAGATACTTTGTGAGGCATATTTATATATGGTAGGACAAGTTTTACTAGTTTTACGTACAATTATGGTAATTTGATTACATCATAACATAAACTCTCTTTCTTTTACATTTACTTTTTATCTAAGGTATATATATATATTCGTAATCGTTATTTCTCCCTAAATCGCATTTCAATTGGAAAAGAATAAATGATAAAAAAATATGCACCAGTGTATTATCGTATTGTGTAGAGCATACGGACGTCCAAGCGAACACTTAACTTTTAGAGTTAATTTTAATATTTAACTTCAAAGATATGTATAAAATTCAAGGTTAATAACAAATTGCAGATTTGCAATAAACAACAACTACTGAAATTGTCTACATTTTAAATGTACTTATTTAACTTTCGATTTGTATAAAAACAAGCAGAAAGACAGGCATGCTTCAATATCCTCTAAATATATGCTCCATTATCCTTTACACTGTTTCATTATTAACTATAACGATCACAACTATCATAATATAATGAATTCTACAGTTTGATGAGCACAACCAATTCTGACAAGATAATCAAACTGGCAAAGTTTGTATTTGAGATGTTTAATAAAAGAACTC
The DNA here is from genome assembly GCA_029582155.1 of Panopea generosa. Taxonomy (NCBI): domain Eukaryota; kingdom Metazoa; phylum Mollusca; class Bivalvia; order Adapedonta; family Hiatellidae; genus Panopea; species Panopea generosa. Next base: position 6,501,019 of record CM055906.1, read on the forward strand.
TTTACCTCCAATCTTAAAACAAAATGACTTAAAGCATCATGACTTGAAATAAATCTCAAAATTGTGTATTACTTTTTTCTTTTTTTCAATATTTGAAATAAGATAAACACAAACATTGATCACGAGCAAAACAACAGAACAGACAATACATTAAAAAAATATATATATAAATAAATATATTGCATTCATTTTATCAAAACTGTATTGAAATTAAAATGTTCGTATTATGAATTTTTAATTGTTAGATTCCACGTTTACCATGTGTTTAAAAATGTATTATGGGCCGGAGGCCTACATTACTCAAATAAAATATTGTATATTTGTCTATATTGTCTATTGGACTATTAACAACATGTCATTACAAAAAAAATATATATAAAACAACATAATTGTAACATTAGTGACAATAATTTATATACAATACCGTTTTGTTAATTTTTGCATCTGATTGACCTTTTGACCTCAACTGTGACCTTAAAACGCAATTTCATGAGTGGCATCCATCATCACACGATGCTATACATATTGGGGAATAATGTTATGGTACTAAAACAATTCTGCTAAAAATTGCCATCAAAAGTTAAAATAAGGGTCATTTTGCTTTTTGGATGGCCTACTATAAGGCATTGGGTAGAGATTGGAATATTACTGTGCCAAGCAATGATGTTGTGGATTTGAAACAAGAAAATGACAAAAAATTATTTCTAAAATAACAAGGAGAAAAATTAAATACAATTGAAACAAGGTTGTATATATAACTGTTTTATTCCAGGTACCGAAAAATCATTTTTGGAACCGAGACATCTGAATTGAAGTTCAGATCATGGAAACAGGACAGACTGACAAAGCCGTCTTTAATGAATCTTCTCAGAAAGAAGGATGAAGAAATTGAAGATCTCTTTGTAGATGTAAGAGCTGACTGCCCACCAGGAGACTACCCAAAACTGGAGTCGGATGAATCGTGTATGTACAGTTTGAAAATATATTTGTATACTATTTCTTAAAGTAGCAACATGTATTAAGATTATTATTTGAGAGTTACAATATATATAAAGCATTTATAAATCAATAATCATTGAACCATGCAATACCTTAATAAAGTTTGTAGTTTAAAATAAAAATCTTTACTATAAAAAATGTGTTGATTAATGACACAGTTGAATGTGCAGTTTAGCTTATGGCTACATGCACAACCTGGTTTGGTTATGATATTGATTCTATTTTAAGGACAATAGAAATATATGTTAAAATGGAACACTGGATAGAGTGTTGGTGTCTCAAGCTAGAGGGTGACATGATGACCTCACAGAAAAACCTGAAGCTCAGTTATGATTCTACCCATAAAGCAGTTTATTTTTACATACTTTGGGCTTACTTTGCAATTGGGTCAAAATAAATTAGTATAAACTAAACTAAATATATATAAGTTACATTTTACACCAGATAATGAATTAAATGAAACTTTATAATTGTAAGACGCAATATTTGACTTGTAATTATAGAACAGTTTTCAGGTAATACCAGGGTTCAAGTCTAGTTGAGTTTAAAATGTTCAACTTAGAAAGTTTATCCTTTAATTCAAAGGATGGTGCTTCTAATTATATTATTTAAGGTCAACTGCAAAGTCCGCTCAGTGTTTTGTACCTTACTCTTGAATCTAGTGTAGAACCAGTAGTCGTTTTTGTATTTTAAGAAACAGCTGGGTTTCATGGGTCTGTGATTAAACCTGTGACCTATTACATGAGCAACCAACGTCCTGTCTTCAGCTAGAGTTGTTTTAATCAGATTATTTGTATGTTATATGCCTAAGGTTAATGGTCACACATGTAAATGGGATGGTATGACCTATAATGTGTTGTTGAATGGTCCCAAATGTAAATGGGATGGTATAACCTATAATGTGTTGTTGAATGGTCCCAAATGTAAATGGGATGGTATAACCTATAATGTGTTGATGAATGGTCACACATGTAAATGGGATGGTATAACCTATAATGTGTTGATGAATGGTCACAAATATAAATGGGATGGTATAACCTATAATGTGTTGTTGAATGGTCCCAAATGTAAATGGGATGGTATAACCTATAATGTGTTGTTGAATGGTCCCAAATGTAAATGGGATGGTATAACCTATAATGTGTTGTTGAATGGTCCCAAATGTAAATGGGATGGTATAACCTATAATGTGTTGTTGAATGGTCACAAATGTAAATGGGATGGTATAACCTATAATGTGTTGATGAATGGTCACAAATGTAAATGGGATGGTATAACCTATAATGTGTTGTTGAATGGTCCCAAATGTAAATGGGATGGTATAACCTATAATGTGTTGTTGAATGGTCCCAAATGTAAATGGGATGGTATAACCTATAATGTGTTGATGAATGGTCACAAATATAAATGGGATGGTATAACCTATAATGTGTTGTTGAATGGTCACAAATGTAAATGGGATGGTATAACCTATAATGTGTTGATGAATGGTCACAAATGTAAATGGGATGGTATAACCTATAATGTGTTGATGAATGGTCACAAATGTAAATGGGATGGTATAACCTATAATGTGTTGTTGAATGGTCACAAATGTAAAATGGATGGTATAACCTATAATGTGTTGATGAATGGTCACAAATGTAAATGGGATGGTATAACCTATAATGTGTTGTTGAATGGTCACAAATGTAAATGGGATGGTATAACCTATAATGTGTTGTTGAAAGATCACAAATGTAAATGGGATGGTATAACCTATAATGTGTTGATGAATGGTCACAAATGTAAATGGGATGGTATAACCTATAATGTGTTGTTGAATGGTCACAAATGTAAATGGGATGGTATAACCTATAATGTGTTGTTGAAAGATCACACCTATAATGTGTTGTTGAAAGATCACAAATGTAAATGGGATGGTATAACCTATAATGTGTTGTTGAATGGTCACAAATGTAAATGGGATGGTATAACCTATAATGTGTTGATGAATGGTCACAAATGTAAATGGGATGGTATAACCTATAAGGTGTTGTTGAATGGTCACAAATGTAAATGGGATGGTATAACCTATAATGTGTTGATGAATGGTCACAAATGTAAATGGGATGGTATAACCTATAATGTGTTGATGAATGGTCACAAATGTAAATGGGATGGTATAACCTATAATGTGTTGATGAATGGTCACAAATGTAAATGGGATGGTATAACCTATAATGTGTTGTTGAATGGTCACAAATGTAAATGGGATGGTATAACCTATAATGTGTTGATGAATGGTCACAAATATAAATGGGATGGTATAACCTATAATGTGTTGATGAATGGTCACAAATGTAAATGGGATGGTATAACCTATAATGTGTTGATGAATGGTCACAAATGTAAATGGGATGGTATAACCTATAATGTGTTGATGAATGGTCACAAATGTAATGGGGATGGTATAACCTATAATGTGTTGATGAATGGTCACAAATGTAAATGGGATGGTATAACCTATAAAGTGTTGATGAATGGTCACAAATGTAATGGGGATGGTATAACCTATAATGTGTTGATGAATGGTCACAAATGTAAAGGGGATGGTATAACCTATAATGTGTTGATGAATGAAATTAAGAAAAGAATAATTGTGTGTTTCAGTGAAATATCATTTTATTTCATCAAGTGACCTCCCAAACCGGCCACAGTCTCTGAGTCAAATCCCCAACCGGCCATAGTCTCTGAATGAAATCCCCAATCGGCCATAGTCTCTGTGTGAAATTCCCAACCGGCCATAGTTTCTGAGTGAAATCCCCAACCGGCCACAGTCTCTGAATGAAATCCCCAACCCGCCACAGTCTCTGAATAAAATCCCCAACTGGCCAGTTTCGAATGAAATCTGCAACCGGCCACCGTCTCTGAATGAAATCACCAACCAGCCACAGTCTCTGAGTGAAATCCCCACCCAGCAGCAGTCTCTGATTGAACTCCCCACCTGGCCACAGTCTCTGAGTGAAATCTCTATATGGCCACAGTCTCAGAGTGAAATCCCTACTTGGCCATAGTCTCTGAGTGAACTCCCCAACTGGCCACAGTCTCTGCATGAAATCCCCATCCGACCACAGTCTCTGAGTGAACTTTCCTCATGGCCACAGTCTCTGAGTGAAGTTCCCGCCCGGCCACAGTCTCTGAGTGAATTCCCCTACCAGCCACAGTCTCTGAGTGAAATCCCCATCTGGCCACAGTCTCTGAGTGAAATCCCCATCTGGCCACAGTCTCTGAGTGAAATCCCCATCCAGCCATAGTCTCTGAGTGAACTCCCCAACTGGCCACAGTCTCTGCATGAAATCCCCATCCGACCACAGTCTCTGAGTGAACTTTCCTCATGGCCACAGTCTCTGAGTGAAGTTCCCGCCCGGCCACAGTCTCTGAGTGAATTCCCCTACCAGCCACAGTCTCTGAGTGAAATCCCCATCCGGCCACAGTCTCTGAGTGAAATCCCCATCTGGCCACAGTCTCTGAGTGAAATCCCCATCTGGCCATAGTCTCTGAGTGAACTCCCCAACTGGCCACAGTCTCTGCATGAAATCCCCATCCGACCACAGCCTCTGAGTGAACTTTCCTCACGGCCACAGTCTCTGAGTGAAGTTCCCGCCCGACCACAGTCTCTGAGTGAATTCCCCTACCAGCCACAGTCTCTGAGTGAAATCCCCATCCGGCCACAGTCTCTGAGTGAAATCCCCATCTGGCCACAGTCTCTGAGTGAAATCCCCATCCAGCCAGAGTCTCTGAGTGACATCCCTACCCTGTAACAGTCTCTGAGTGAAATACCCACCAAGCCACAGTCTCTGAGTGAACTCCCTACCCAGTCACAGTCTCTGAGATATGCAACATTGTATCTCATTGTCATTCCTACCACTTCCATGATTGAACTTGAAAAATTACAAATTACTAGCATAATAAATTTTTGCATTACAGTACTCTCCATTTAGATCATGATGAATACGGTGTTTGCAGAAGCATCAAATCATGGATTGTAACAATGGGATGTTAGTTCTTATGATGAATCCTTGAGTGTAAAGTGTGAATAAGAAAAAACTATTTTGTTTGATTCTCAGTTTTGTTGTTTTTCAGATGAGCTTGTGATAAGTGAAAAGGGTCATGCATCAATTGCTGCAAATGAAGTGTGGGGAGCATTGCGAGGTCTGGAGACATTCAGTCAGCTGGTCCATCATAACCAGCAGGGACACGTAAGATACTTTATGGTCATCTTAAAGTGAATGTATCAGGATTTTCAAAATTTTAATATTGACTAAAACATTTTTTTTAGTAAAGCATGCCCATATATAAACTCACTGACCTTGTATTGCCAAAAGCATATCTATTTAAACATACCAAAAATTCTGCAAAATAATATATTGAAAAGGGATTTCCTAACTTGGGCTATGCACCTATGTTAGGCTTAAATAGATATCCCACTTAAAATTGAATTGAATATATTTTGTGATGTATTGAATGAGTCACATGATTCCATCCTGATTTCAAGGTGATACAGATTTACACTAGTAAAAATGGTTTCCTCTTGGAAAGAGTCCGAATGAATGGTAAAGCAGTATTTAAGTGTTTCTATTTTTAGAAGGAGGATTTCGCGAGGAAGATTACCACTGCGATTAAAGTATCAATTTTGTCACATTTTGGTGGATTTGACACACAAAACCATTTGATTTTATTTGTAGACAATAATGAAATGCTTTTTATCCATTTTTAAAATAAATTTATTTTTTTATACATTCGTAGCATTTTTTCCTGACATACTCCCCTTAAAGATCTTCAATGCTTTTCTAATAGACAGGTTTTTGTCTCGACAGTTTCTCCTTTAAAATAACAGCTAGCTCAGTTGTTAACATGTCTGACGTTAATCCAGGGGTTGGTAGTTGATTCCCTGTTGGACCAAAGTCTCTGGTCATAATCTTAGTTCTACAATCATGATAGGATCTCCCACTCCTGAGTATTTGAGAAAGTAGACAGTGTCTAGCAATATTGGAGAAAGTAGAAAGTGTCTAGCAATATTTGAGAAAATAGAAAGTGTCTAGCAATATTTGATAAAGTAGACAATGTCTAGCAATATTTGAGAAAGTAGACAGTGTCTAGCAATATTTGAGAAAGTAGAAAGTGTCTAGCAATATTTGAAAAATAATACAGTGTCTAGCAATATGTGAGAAAGAAGTGTCTAGCAATATGTGAGAAAGTTAGTCAGTGTCTAGCAATATTGAGAAAGTAGTCAGTGTCTAGCAATATTTGAGAAAGTAGACAGTGTCTAGCAATATTTGAAAAAGTAGACATTGTCTAGCAATATTTGAGAAAGAAGTGTCTAGCAATATGTGAGAAAGTAGTCAGTGTCTAGCAATATGTGAGAAAGTAGTCAGTGTCTAGCAATATGTGAGAAAGTAGTCAGTATCTAGCAATATTTGAGAAAGTAGACAGTGTCTAGCAATATTGGATAAAGTAGACAGTGTCTAGCAATATGTGATGAAGTAGTCAGTGTCAAGCAATATGCGAGAAAGTAGTGTTCTGATAAAATTGATGATTGGTTGAAACACACAGTGAGACGAACTTGATGATAACAGAGGTTTCTAACAAAAATCTCAAATACATGGAAGTTCTGTATTGTTAAATTTCAATTCTTCGTACTTAAACTCTGGGCAGACTATCATTTCAATATTAATGTACCAAATATCTTGAACAAGGTACATGCAATGAATTTCATCAAAATAAAATATATCTATATATAAATACTTTTCTGTCAAACGCATGCTATTATAAGTGGAGGTCTGTTTGTCTCGACAAATAAAATTTTACATTTTGATTCAAAGTTTTCCCCACATGTGTCAAGATACTTGTCTTTGAGAAAAGCAAGCACTGAAGATTATCAAGATAGCATTGATTATCAAGAAAAATATGCTTCAGCCATTACACATCCCGCCTTCCCCTTCGCCAAGTGGTAGATTCAGAATTTGTTGAGGGGTTGTGGGTTCTTATTGATCTGCTACTGGAAACAATCGCAATATGCTAAAAAACACAATTACATTGATAATATATTAATTCAGTAGTAGATTTATATACAGTATACTCCTTCCTATCTTGTTTCTCACTATGTATATACACAGTGTATTGTACTTTCAGTTTGTGGTCAATGTAACTAACATAGTGGACTTTCCGAGATTTAAACACAGAGGAATCTTGCTGGACACATCAAGGCATTATTTGTCCATGAATGTACTCAAGGACAATCTGGTAATTGTTAGCTGTTCTCGATCATCAAGTTTTGTTTAATGAATCTGAAGGATATTTTATCTAATTATAAGAATAAACAAGAGTTGTCAGAAGACAACAAAGGTCACCGATGGGATAAAACTCACCACCCATGTAAAGATTGAGATTGGAGGCAAACACCAAAACTTGAACGCAACTACAGACGAAAACTTTTGTTCAAAAAGGCCATAACTCTGCTAAAATGCATCCCTGAGTTATGGTTCTTGTCTGTGTGTGTTCCATCGATGATGGTAAACACACATGCAAAGTTCCATTCATATCCAATGAGTGGTTGCATAGATATGTTACCTGATAAAAAACTTTAACCTTAAAATTAAGTAAAAAAAGGGACATAACTCTGCCAAAATGCAATCAAAAGTTAAGGTTCTTGTCTTTGTGTGTTCCATTGATGATAGTGAACACACATGCAAAGTTTCATTCACATCCAAAGAGTGGTTGCATAGATATCTTGCCTGATAAAAAAACTTTAACCTAAAAAATTAAGTAAAAAAAGGGACATAACTCTCCCAAAATGCAATCCAGAGTTATGGTTCTTGTCTGTGTGTGTTCCATTGATGATGGTGAACAAACATGCGACGTTTCATTCATATCCAATGAGTGGTTGCATAGATATCTTGAACTTAAACGCAAAAGTTTAACCTGGGTGTCTACAGACGCCGCCAATGCCGGGGGTCATGGCAATAGCTCTCCTTGGACTTCATCCTGGCGAGCTAAAAAGGAAAAAATACTTTCAATTTTTGAAATTGTACAGATATGTACACATTTTATTCAATGGAGATTAACATATTAAGATTACACTTTTTTTGCACTTAAATTTTTTTGCATGTACGGTATGTAAAGTTGAATAAATATGTTTAAACCAAAGATGCCCAGGTACGTTGTCTCAGCACTATCTGTCTATCTTTGGTTACTGCTTGCAAACTACTGGTTGGATTTAAATACAACTTTACAAGCATGTTACTTGTAATGTCAAGTTGGTTCTAACTCTAAGATGGCTGCCATAACTGACAAGTTGAGATGACAACATTTGCATAACCTAGATATTGTAAAGAGAGAATATTCAAGTTTTGTTTGTAGTTCTAGAAGTTGATTTAATATAATGGAAGGGAAATAACTCATTCTTCTTTTTTAGGGAATTAATCCAAAATGATTTGTTTCTGTTTGTTGCAACCAGTCTATTTTTAAATTCTTTAAACTTCTTGTTCTTTCCATCTCCATTATTATGCCAGTGCCATTGTAAGAAAGGTGAAGGGTTGTTAAGTGTTACTCCTGTCCATCTATTTGTCCGTCCAAGATATAAAATTGGTTTCTCATCAATAACATGTGAAGGAGTCTATGTATTTAAAGGCTCATTAAATTTCCGAAACGGTCGTTTTAATTTTAATTTAAGTCAGTTTTACTCTTCCAGATGATAGAATACATGTTTATTTGATCACTGAGCGACTTTGCAAATGAAAAAATATATATAAAGCACATTATTAGTACATAATTAAGAACAGGTTTTGTTTACAAATTAATGTTTGTCTCTTTCCGATAAACATCTTCGGCAGAAAACAGTGAGTGACGATGCTTGTTCAGAAATGCGTCGGTCAGAAATATATGATCAATTCACTTCAGAGAGAAAAGTAGTATGGGGAACTGCAGGGGATGTGGTTAAAAATTATGTTAGATAGTTTATAAGAACGTCCCCTTTATCCTCCTCAGTGTATTAATAAACTGGAACCCACAAGCGAATTTATTGCACGTAAGCGACGAATCGTTCATATAAAATTGAAAATAAAATTACTTTTTTTTAATAACTGTACTAAACAAACCACCCTTGGTAGCCTCTCAATATTGACTGCGGTAAAATAATTTGTGTGACAGTATCATGCATATATGCAAGGGAGGATCCTGAGCAAGAGTTACAAGACCAAACTAGTACTCCAAACTCATTGTTTTTCAGTGCGTATAAATAATATAATGTGTACCTAGTTTGATACAGTTTTATTGCAGACATCAATATATTTTTAAAAAAAAAAGAAAACCCAATAATGAAACATAATTTTAGTGAAGCCATAACTTTTCTAATCTTGTGAATGAACCCCTTATCTAATGGTCTTAATCCACACACTACCACTGCAGTATTTATTTGTGTACTTCCGAACACTGGCGGAGATACAGTCGGAAAATATGGAATTACAAAAATGTAAACAAAAGTTAAAAGCTTGATAAATACACATTTCGATTGAAGTTATTTATTTTTTCGCCTTTTTAAAAACAGTCACTAAGGGGTCTACAGGAATGGTATTAGCAATTCTATAAACACATTTAATTACAATTATTTTGTTATTATCAAAAAGGGTGCATTTGAGAAGTTTAATGAGGCTTTAATTAATATTTCATGTGTACCTGTATATGTGATTACAGGCCAAGTTCAATATTTGGCAATGTGGGTGAAATTTTACAGAAGTTTTGGCTCCATTTCGAATTAATTTTTGGTAAAAATTGGTTTCCAATCAATAATGTGGGCATTTTTGTTGACAGGCACATTTCTAGTTTAAAGTTACTAAGAAGAGTATAGGAGTATGCCATATTCGTTAGTTACTACTTTTGTCACAAGTTGTGATACAGAACCTGTAAAACTATTATACAAAAAATGCAAAAGTATATTACATTGTGGCATTTTGAAGGTCTTATAAGTTGTCACATATTTCAGGATATAATGGCCCAGAATAAATTCAATGTGTTTCACTGGCATATTGTGGATGATCAGTCATTCCCGTATGAGAGCTCAGATTTCCCAGATATGAGTTTGAAGGTAAGATTTCTGTTGACTTGGAAGAGACAAAGGGACATGCATCAAATTTGATAATAATTTATACTCCTGTTCACGTATCTTTACATGTATCAGCATGTGTAATCCCATGGAGGTACTGACATTCAGTTATAACTATCCAAAAATGAATATTTAAGAAAATATTTACAGTTTTAATTAAAGTTAGGGTGTCATGCTACTTTTGAAAATAAAATGTTGAAAAATACGAATCACAATTTCTTTTGATTTTTTGTTGTCATACCGATGAAACAAATGAAATTTTATGTCCCTTTTCAATATAGAAATAAGTTTAGGTTCAGCATCGTAATTACACACTGGGGCATTTATATGGTATAGATACAGTGTAAATTATTGTCAGATATTGTAAATAAGTAAAAATTTATCAAAATTGCCATGTGTCCCTTAAAGTTTGTCTTTTTTCACAAAGGGTTTTGAATAGCTTCATGTAAAAATTTTGTCTATGATTTGTATACATAACTTTGGTTATACTTATTTAAGCTCAGTTGCAAAGAAAGCTCAAAGCTTGTATGAACCAGTATTGAGTGCTGTTTAATAAGATAACTGATATACCACAGTACATAATTACGCAGTTACATAGCTTTGTTTCTGTCTTGAAAAGGGGCATTACAATCAGTAAAATAGCGTGGAAAAAATTACCTTGAACTTAAATAGAGATTCTCAAACTAGCCATAAAAGTTGTAGTGTTTGTGCACAAATACACATCAGGGTGTTTATGGAATTATACATGATTGAAATTCAGGGTGTTTATGTTTTTGTGTATGAATACACTTCAGGGTGCCTATGTAATTGTGTATGAATACACTTCAGGGTGCCTATGTAATTATTAATGAATACACTTCAGGGTGCCTATGTAATTGTGTATGAATATACTTCAGGGTGCCTATGTAATTGTGTATGAATACACTTCAGGGTGCCTATGTAATTATGTATGAATACACTTCAGGGTGCCTATGTAATTGTGTATGAATATACTTCAGGGTGCCTATGTAATTGTGTATGCATACACTTTATGAATATACTTCAAGGTGCCTATGTAATTGTGTATGAATACACTTCAGGGTGCCTATGTAATTGTGTATGAATACACTTCAGGGTGCCTATGTAATTGTGTATGAATATACTACAGTGTGCCTATGTAATTGTGTATGCATACAGTTCAGGGTGCCTATGTAATTGTGTATGACTACACTTCAGGGTGCCTATGTAATTGTGTATGAATACACTTCAGGGTGCCTATGTTATCGTTTATGAATACACTTCAGGTGCCTATGTAATTGTGTAGGAATACACTTCAGGGTGCTCATGTAATTATGTATGAATACACTTCAGGATACACATCAAATTGCCTATGTAATTGTGTATGAATACACTTCAGGGTGCCTATGTAATTGTGTATGAATACAATTCAAGGTGCCTATGTAATTGTGTATGAATACACTTCAAGGTGCCTATTAAATTGTGTATGAATACACCTCAGGGTGCTTATGTAATTGTGTTTGAATACACTTCAAGGTGCCTATGTAATTGTGTATGAATGCACGTCAGGGTACCTATGTAATTGTGTATGAATACACTTCAAGGTGCCTATGTAATTGTGCATGAATACACTTCAAGGTGCCTATATAATTGTGTATGAATACACCTCAGGGTGCCTATGTAATTGTGTATGAATACACTTCAGGGCGTTTATGTTTTTGTGTATGAATACACTTCAAGGGGCCTATGTAATTGTGTATGAATACACCCCAGGGTGACTATGTAATTGTGTATGAATACACCCCAGGGTGCCTATGTAATTGTGTATGAATACACTTCAGGGCGTTTATGTTTTTGTGTATGAATACACTTCAGGGTGCTTATGTAATTGAGTATGAATGCACTTCAAGGTGACTATGTTTTTGTGTATGAATACATTTCAAGGTGCCTATGTAATTGTGTATGGATACACTTCAGGGTGCCTATGTAATTGTGTATGATTACACTTCAAGGTGCCTATGTAATTGTGTATGAATACACTTCAAAGTGCCTATGTAATTGTGTACCAATACATTTCAGGATGCCTATGTAATTGTGTACGTACACACTTTAGGGTGCCTATGTAATTGTGTACATATACATTTCAGGGAGCCTATTTAATTGGGTATGAATACTCTTCAGGGTTCTTATTTAATTGTTAATGAATAACCTTCAGGGTGCCAATTTAATTATATACGAATACACTTCAGGGTGCCTATTTAATTGTGTATGAATACACTTCAAGGTGCCTATGTAATTGTGTATGAATACACTTCAGAGTATTTATGTTTTTGTGTATGAATACACTTCAGGATGCCTATTTAATTGTTTACAAATACACTTCAGGGTGCCTATTTAATTATGTATGAATACACTTCAGGGTGCCTATTTAATTATGTATAAATACACTTTAGTATGCCAATGTAATTATGTATGAATACACTTCAGACTGCCATTGTAATTATGTACAAATACACTTCAGGGTGCCTATTTGATTGTGTATGTATACACTTCAGGGTGCCTATGTAACTGTGTATGAATACACTTCAGGATGCCTTTGTAATTGTATATGAATACACTTCAGGGTGCCTATTTAATTGTGTATGAATACACTTCAGGGTGCCTATGTTATTGTATATTAATACACTTCAGGGTGACTATGTAATTATGTATGAATTCACTTCAGGGTGCCTACGATCCAGTGACACATGTGTACACGCAGGCAAACGTGAAGGAAATTCTGGAATATGCCAGAACACGTGGCATCCGTGTTGTTCCAGAGTTTGATTCACCAGGTATGGTAACACACAGTTTAATTGGTATCTACAATGTTAGGGATCCTCCTGCGCAAGAAGTCTAAGGCACTGTCTTAAGACCACATATCTCTCACTAGCAAGACCACATATCTCTCACAAACAAGACCACATATCTCTCACAAACAAGACCACATCTCTCACAAACAAGACCACATCTCTCACAAACAAGACCACATATCTCTCATAAACAAGGCCACATATCTCTCACAAACAAGACCACATATCTCTCACAAACAAGACCACATCTCTCACAAACAGGTTCAAGCCCAGCTTCATTCAAAGTCTTATTCGGAAAACAATGCTAGATTGAGGCAGACTGACTCTGGTTTATAGTCTGATGCAGACAGACTGTGGTTTATAGTCTGATGCAGACAAACTGTGGTTTATAATCTGAGCTTTGTTCTTGGAAATTCTGGACCTTATTTCATATAGAACAAAATCAACTGTTTATTATTAGACCTGAATATATACATTGCATTTAAAAAAACAAACTTTTTATCAAACTGCTTTGGCTAATAATGGTTATAGTTTATGGAGAATAAAAATATGTATAAGTTCCATTTACACCTAGACAAATTAGACAATGTGCCAGCTTGCACTCTTATTGTAAAAGGCAATTGAATATTTTATTAGAACTACAGTTACTGTAATGTTAAATTATATTTTATACCTTAAGGTCATACACAGTCTTGGGGGAAAGGTATCACTGACCTGCTGACCAAATGTTATTCTGGTGGTCAGTGGTCTGGGGAATTTGGGCCAGTAAACCCTGTGCTGAACACAACTTATTCCTTTCTGCAGAAGTTCTTCAGGGAGATTGCGGAGGTGTTTCCAGACAAATACATACACCTTGGTGGCGATGAAGTTGCATCTGGATGTTGGTGAGAACAGTACATTTAATAATTATATTATATTACTTAAGAGGCCTTACCTATATTTTATAAAGGTTTTTATGCTCTCCGAAGAGTAAGCATTTAGCTCATAGCTGTCGCTTTGTCTGTCCGCATTCACAAATGAATATTTTAATGTCTAGGATTTAGGGTTAGTCATTATTTTAGATTTGAAAAATATGTGGTTGTTTCTTGACACTTAAAAAATGCTTTTATGTGGCTAAAGTATGTTGTATGGCTAAAATTCAGCTACACGAGTAATTAGCTGGATGTAAAGAAGCCACATAAATACCCAATAATAATAATAATTAAATACCCACTTAAAACTTCCATCTGTATATCTATCTGTTGGTGTGTCAGTGTGAGTTTGTGTTTGGAACATTAATGAAGGGAAAACAACAACACTTGGAACAAAGATGGAGGGTAATTTGACAAACTAGAAAGCAGAAGAATTGTAATTCTATCTGGAATAATGAAACAAAATTATCCTCAATTTGCACTTTATATTTGGTTATTTTTTGCTTATCCAGACGAGTATTTCTTCAAACATACATGTATGAAAGGGAATCCAAGACAAACTGGATAGCGGGCAATGTGTGGAAGTGCAGAGATCAAAGTTCACAAACCCTATATTGACTAATCTCTCCTTGTTTTACTTAATATTTTGGTTACATTTGCTAAGCCTGAGTATATTTTCTCAAGTTTAGAAGGGAATCCAGTGAGACATAGAACCTGGATAGAGGGCAATGCCCAACTCCATCTAGAATAATGACATAATTAACATCCCCTTTTGTATCTTATTTTAAGTTATTTTTGCTTGTCAGGAGCAGATCTTCATCAGTATCAAAGGGAGGTTAACTACTCAATCAATCTGCACCTGCATTTTTCATTGGATCTTCACTAAACTTATATAACTGTTATATAGTCATAATATCTCAAACAAGTTCTTGAACTGGTCAAATCGGATTATTAATGTTAGAGTTATGCCCCTTGAACATTTAAACAACAAACTATTTGACCATGTGTGCACTTTAGTACCCGCATTTTTCATTTCATTCTCACCAAATTTACACAGTAGTTATATAACACAGTAGTTATATAACCATAATATCCCAGATAAGTTCTTGAACTGACCAAATCAGATTATTTATGTCAAAGTTATAGCTCTTTAAACATTTAAAAAAGCAATTATACAAGCAAACATGTGTTAAGCTGCAGCATACAGTTGGGAGGTTCTATACATGTAGAGAATATGGTTGTTGAATACAGACCAAGTTTGGCTGTAAATATAAAACTACAATGTTTGGCTACTTAACACAAGTGACAGCGTAACAGAGATAATTGCAAACTCTTTTTAAATTGCTAGAGTATTTTTGTGTTTGGCTGTTCAAATGGACATCAAACTTTCAAATTTGCCTTTTATTTTATTTCATATATTTTGCTGCTCAATCTGTGAATTTCTTACAGACCATTGTAATAACATTAGCAGAAATATCTTTTTTTGGTGAAAAATGAACATAATTTAGTTTGTTTTTTATTTTTTTTTATTCATGTTTACAGTTTATTTGTTGACAATCATATGTCAGTTTATCGACACTTACTTTCGAAAATATGATTGGGTGATACTAAAACTCTTCTATGTTCCGGCTGGCCCGGCTAAATTCCGGCTGCAAGGAAAAGACAAATTCTGGCTGAGTTTGACTTATTGATTTCAGAACCTATATCTTCTTCCCCCCCACCACCCTCACCCCCATATTTTCTCATCAAATAGTTATATAAATAGCAATGCATAATGACAAGATAAGTGCATTTAAACACCATAAGATTTCACGATTACAAACACCATGATTGTGTGCTTTTTCCCTGCAGCCAGAAAATGGCCAGGCTATCGGAACCCTGGATTGGTTTTAGTGTCAATGGTTAATCAAACCTCTTAGCGACATTGTTTATTAATAACACAGACTTGATTACCATCATAACTGGTAAAATTTATCACTGAAGCAGGTTGAGTTGAAACCATTCAGCTATTTTTTAATTTACATGGACAAGTCAATAAATTTGTGCAATGGTTCAAGATTGATTTTCAGAGAATGTGAACTTATTTACATATATAAAAATTGATTTTAGCGTAAAATTTGTTGCTTAATTGTTACACACGTAAAACAGTTTTGATATATATTCACCAATTTTTAATGCGTCATATATGCAAATACTCATCTTATCTGGAGCTCTGTATTGTCAGAGTTGTGTGTATTTGATATTGTGTGCCCTCCAGCCCTCGCAATTTATATTGGATCTTCATTAAACTTACACAGTTGTTATGTAACCATAATATCTTGGTCAAGTTCTTGAACTGGTCAAATTGCATAATTAATGTCAGGTGTTATGGTCCTTGAATCGACAAAAACAGCATTATATGAATTTATGTACACTCCAGCACCTGCAAAAACTTGGCATTGTCTCCTCTGCCACATGTGAGCAATTAAGGGCCGTTCTGGCCCTTTTGTTGGAATGGGGATTTCGTGTCAAGTTTACCATTCCAATTCAGATATTGATTTGTTCATGTTTTGGTGGATTTGACATACCAAACCATTCAGATTTTATTTATTAATGATAGTGAGATGCTTTTTATCCATTGTAATAATTATTTTGATTTTCTAAGACATTGATAGCATTTTTTTCCTAATATATTCACTTTAATCATGGTTATACTAAAACATAAACAAATAAAACAGACACGTTTGACCTGTTTATTGATGCCTTTTTCACACAAGATGAACCACAATGATGTAATATTCTAATGTCATATTCATTTTATCACATAATTTCAAATATAGGATTGTAATAAACCCATGACATATTTCTGATAGTAACCTATTTTAAAAAAAGCTGTCATATATAAAAAGTGAAACTACTTTTCGACTTGCCCGAATATATAAATGACGATTTGTCATGGTAATCTGATGTTACTTTGAGATGTTACATCATACAATGACGGGCAGGAACTAATAACTTTTTATACCCCCGACAAACGAAGTGGTCGGTCAGTCGGTCAGTCTGTCCGTTGCAATTTTCCTTGTCCGGAGCATCACTTGAAAAGTACTGGATGGAATTTCATCAAACGTCATACAATGGCAGAATATAATGAGAGGAAGTGCAGTGTACAAAAAACATAACTCTATTCTTGCTAATAACAGAGTTATTGCCCTTTGATAATTTTTCTTGTCCGGAGCATAACTTGAAAAGTACCGGATGGAATTTCATCAAGCTTCATACAATGGTAGAATATAATGAGAGGAAGTGCAGTATACAAGAAACATAACTCTATTCTTACTAATTACAGAGTTATTGCCCTTTGATATATTTCCCTTGTCCAGAGCATTACTTTTAAAGTACTGGATGGAATTTCATCAAACTTCATACAATGGTAGAATATAATGACAGGAAGTGCAGTGTACAGGAAACATAACTCTATTCTTGCTAATTACAGAGTTATTGCCCTTTGATATATTTCCCTTGTCCGGAGCATAACTTGAAAAGTACCGGATGGAATTTCATCAAGCTTCATACAATGGTAGAATATAATGAGAGGAAGTGCAGTGTACAAGAAACATAACTCTATTCTTGCTAATTACAGAGTTATTGCCCTTTGATATATTTCCCTTGTCTGGAGCATAACTTTAAAACTATTGGATATAATTTAATAAAACTTCATACAATGGTAAACCATTTTCTGTCATGGCGGCGTTCAGGGGTATTCATCACCTTCAGTGATAGCTCTAGTTCTCTTTATTTTAGAGGTGATGTGGTAAATGTACCATTTTTCTTATTTATGTGTTAAAAAGAATCTTATGTTTGTGCTCAGTTTATATTATTTAATTTATATGTATTAAACTCTTTAGCAAAAATGATACAATGCACATCAAAGCCTCCCATAATAATATTTTGCCATCTCTTGTTTAGTTGAAAATGAACATGCACTAATAACTGAAGACATTTATTGACACAAATTTGCAGAAAAAACCTCTTTAAATAGTTGTTTGTTTACACTGTCTGTAATCTGTAAACCTTTTTGTAGGGAGAGTAATCCCAATATCACAGCATTCATGAAAGAAAAGTGCTTTGGTAAGAACTATGCCAAACTGGAAGAATACTACATGCAAAAGTGAGTTTTTCATTGAATATCTATAGACATTTATCATGTTATCACTGTTTTTAGCAAACCCAATTCAAAAATAAAACCCAAGTACACTTCAGTTACAACTGGAAATTCAAAGGTTTGTTTTAACATGTAAGT
Source organism: Panopea generosa (assembly GCA_029582155.1). Taxonomy (NCBI): domain Eukaryota; kingdom Metazoa; phylum Mollusca; class Bivalvia; order Adapedonta; family Hiatellidae; genus Panopea; species Panopea generosa. Next base: position 6,519,199 of record CM055906.1, read on the forward strand.
ATTCAGCAGAGAATTAGCAGATGAATTTGATTGGTTGTTATTACAAACTTTAGAATGGGATGGGATAAAGTGGTCAGTATCAGATCTTCTCGCTCTGACTGCAAACTCTGATTTGCAGAAGAAAACAGCATGTTTCATAATGAAAATTTTATTAAAAAGTCTGGTTTATTTATTGATTGTATTATAATAATCATTAATTTAAATGTAATGCTAAAAATACCGCACTGATATGGGATAGCTTCTTTAAAGATGATATCTTTAAAACATGTTGAAGATCAACATGGGGACATGCCTTCATAGGTCAAGGTAACCAGATCCTTATATTAAATAATAATAAATGTTGGTGTTTTACTTGTACTTGTTTAACAAATAAATTGCTTTCCTATTTCTCAAAGGTAAATCTGTAAAGCTTGTCTGTCATATGATGGCTTGATTTATTTACAATAATGTGGGTGCTGCTAATTACACAAATGTGAGGATACTTGAAGTACATAATAACAAGTATACACTTGCACATCAAGTCAGATTTTGGAATGTTCATGTCATCAAAGAGTCAACTGAGGCTTTTTTTGTCCTATTCTGATTTGTTATTTTGATAGTTCACATTAAAAAGTTCCGCCACATCTGTATCTGCAAAATCACTGTGTAAACAGCTAAAAGTTCCGCCACATCTGTATCTGCTAAATCACTGTGTGAACGGCTTGAAGTTCCGCCACATCTGTATCTGCTAAATCACTGTGGAACGGCTAAAAGTTCGGCAACATCTGTATCTGCAAAATCACTTTTGTGAACGGCTAAAATTTCCGCCACATCTGTATCTGCAAAATCACTGTGTGAAGGCTAAAAGTTCCGCCACATCTGTATCTGATCACTGTGTTAATGGCTTAAAGTTCCGCCACATCTGTATCTGAAAAACCACTGTGGAACAGCTAAAAGTTCCACCACATCTGTATCTGAAAAAAATCACTGAGGAACAGCTAAAAGTTCCGCCACATCTGTATCTGCAAAATCACTGTGTGAATGACTAAAAGTCTGCCACATCTGTATCTGCAAAATCACTGTGAATGGCTAAAAGTTCGGCCACATCTGTATCTGCAAAATCACTGTGAGAATGGCTAAAAGTTCCGCCACATCTGTATCTACAAAATCACTGTGGGAATGCCTAAAAGTTCCACCACATCTGTATCTGCAAAATCACTGTGGAACAGTTAAAAGTTTCGCCACATCTATATATGCAAAATCACTGTGTGAATGGCTAAAAGTTACGCCACATCTGTATCTGCAAAATCACTGTGTGAACGGCTAAAAGTTACGCCACATCTGTATCTGCAAAATCATTGTGTGAATGGCTAAAAGTTACGCCACATCTGTATCTGCAAAATCACTGTGTGAACGGCTAAAAGCAAAATACTCAGACATCAGTTACATGCCCTTTATACATGTACCATTTCATTTTGATAACATGTTGTTTTAATCTAACCTGGTAAAGTGGGCTTGAAATTTAAGGCAACTCTATTTTTTTTCTTTCTGTTTACTGCCATCATTTGTAGGTTACTTGGCATTTTTTCTTGTTTTTTAATCTGCTTGCCATTGCCATAACCAGTATTAAAGCTTACTGGGTAACCTGATACTTTTGTATGTTTCCAGACTGCTTGATATTGTGAAAGGTTTGAATAAAGGCTACATGATTTGGCAAGAAGTTATTGACAATGGGGCCAAGGTAAGATTTCCTCTTAATTGTACTTGTATTTCTTTTCTCAGTCAATTATATGTACACCTTTACTTGTTGATTTGCTGCCACTATTTATGATTTGTCTTTGTTCATCCATACCCACAGTGCTCCAAGAAAAAAAAAATTTGGGACTAGCCCAGGGCAAGTAGATTGAAAAAATCTACTTGCCCTGACTGAAAAATAACTTGCCCTGATCAACGGTTCACATGCCCAGATTTTTATTACCAATACACCTTGCGGTATAATATGAAATATGTAAACATAGACTTAAATGTATTCATTTTATGTAGGGTAAGCTCCCCATAACATTATGCATGTCTAAATCACAAGTTTTAGAGTTTGAATAAGACCGGGAGAAGTGAGAGAAATTCGGGAGAACTGACTATGTCTCTATCAGTATGTTGTACTTAATCTTTATTAGCATAAAAAAGATGCTAAATATTCAGTCAATCAATTAATCAATCAATCGTTCTTTATTGACTATCATTTCTGTTCTGTTGATTCAGTGGCAGTGTGGGAGCAGAAGTATATTTAAAACATTATTTTAAATATCTTTCTCTTGTTTTCTAATTATTGCTGTCACAACATACAATAATGGCAATGCCAAGTCTACAAAGCTATTCAATCTATCCAAGTGGACCAAGATAGATCCATTGGCAATATGATAAATGAATGCAATTTATGATAGCCTTCAAATATCTAGAAAGTGCAACTAGTCAACTATATTTCAAATATTAAAAAAAACACATAATTCATCTTAATTGTTGTTTTCAATACTATATTTAAATCATGCAAAAAAAATATACGCTGAAACTACACAACCAAAAAGCAATGTTTATTACTATAATAATACCCCACCCACATTTTTCTTTACCGTAAACTCAATTTCAATATCAACTCTCACGTTTTCACAGAAGAAAATTTATATACATACAGTTCCAATTATTGTAAATCTACGAAATACTTATAAAATTACCAGAACCTAACGCTGACATTTTACATAACGCGATCGATCGCAAATTATCTGCAAAAACATTACCAGATTTTAGAATGGCAAAGGGAGGTAATTTTATACTCTTCATAATGGAGAATTTGAGAAACACCCGCGAATTACGTCATCGTCTTTTTTTTTAGTCTTTGCTCGGGTAGGTGGTAAGAAACTTGTTTACCTTGGGCGTAGATATCCGACCAATCAGAGTGGTTATTAAAAATAGATTACTTTATATTCAAAACTATCCACCAATCACATTAGAGGAATTAAAATAGATAAATGAATATGCATGAGAGGTTTACCGAAGTCGCATTATCGGGCATGTGGTATGATAAACACCGCAGGGGTCAATTGTTTATACTGATTAGTTACGATCTTTAAACAACAGTTTGACCTGTGTCGTTTCGAATAGAGATATTTGCAGACCTGTGTATTGTGAAAACTAGCTTGTCCGATTTTTTAAGACAAGCCCGACGGGCAAGTAACTTTGAAAAAGGCACATGCCCGGATCCAGATTCGACAAGCCCCAGGCATCGGGCTATCCTATTCTTGGAGCACTGACCCATTTTCTTATTCAGAATACTCCTCCAGTACTTATCAGCTGTTTTTGGTCAAACTTGTTAGGGAATATCTGTGTGAAATCTGTTTCATATAATCAAGTTCTGGTCCATTAACTTTTGGCATAATAACAGCCTTTTTATCCCCACCACTAAATTGTTGGGGTGGCATAATTATAGTAATCGCAGTGTCTGTCCATCTGTCCTTCCATCCGGTATTTATTGTCCAGCCTGTAATTTTGTAATGCATAGATGAATTTTGTTGATACAAATGATCATGGTGACATGTCCCGAGTAAGACCCACACCCATACCTCGAAGGTCAAGGTCACACTTTGAGTTTGTTTGACAACGCTTTGAGTCTGTGTGAGATTTCTTGTACAGTCTGTAACTTTGTCATGCATAGATGCATCAGATGTGAAGGTCAAGGTTACACAAAGGTCAAGGTCACACTTTGGTGTATAAAAACATTAATCTCGTCTAGCCTGAAACATGAATACATCGCTACCTATTATAAAATATATATCATTTCACAGACCATTTGGGGGGCATGTGACACTTACTAGTGACATTTCTTGTTAATTGTAAATCTTGTTCAAACTTCTCCACCTTCTAAAGTTCAAGCTCACACAGTTTTAAAGGAAAGTTTTGCTCATAAGAAAGAATGCATAAAAATATATCTTGCCTTCATTTAAAGACTACAGTCATGTATCTTACCAATGGTTTAACTTGTGTATCATTGGTCCTCCAGGGCTGGGTGAGTTAGGTTCCATCTCAAAATCATTAACCTTGTAGGTCTTTGGTTAGAGTCCTGCTTTGTCTAAAAAATTAATGTGAGAAAGTTTGTGAGTTACTTGCGGAAGAAAAGTCTTCCTACTTACATTCATTCTGAGGTGTTCCTCTGATAGTAAACTGGATATCATGTCAAAATAAAAAGTGATTGTTTACAATTCATAAAACACTTATCTGACCCTGAGGGGAATTTTCATTATAATAGACATAACAGTTGATAATCACAGGTTCAACCTCATTAACTTGTATGGGCCAAATATTGACTCACCAGCATTTTTTAATAATATTATGTCAAAAGCACGATCCATAAATAATAATAACCCTTATATTCTCTGCGGAGATTTCAATGTTGTACAAGACTACAACCTAGATAACTGTAATTATAAAAAAGAAAACAATAAAAAAGCTCATGATATAATTCTTGAAATTATGCAGGATTTTAATCTAATCGATCCTTTTAGAGAAAATAATCCATTGTTAAGAAGATATACATGGAGGAAAAAAACACCGTTACAACAAGCCAGGCTTGACTATTTTCTTTTATCAGAAAGTTTACATGCTTCAGTAAACAAATGTTCTATTGAACCTAGTTATTGGTCAGATCACTCAATGGTAATTCTTAATATGTCTTTTACAAATTTTATTCCTGGGCGTCCGTTATGGAAACACAATAATTCTCTTTTAACCGATCTAGATTATTTAAAGATCATTAATAATAAAATATCAGAAATTAAATGTCAATATGCATTGCCTGTATACAACCTTGAAAACATTAATTTGATTCCCGATAACCAATTACAGTTCACTATAGATGACCAGCTATTCCTCGAAGTTTTATTAATGGAAATAAGGGGGAAGTCAATTTCATATTCATGCTATAAAAAGAAAAAAAATGACCAATTAGAAAAAGATTTAATAATCGAAATAGAAAAACAAGAAAATAAGGTCACAAATGAAAATATAGATTATATTGAAAATCTAAAAATGAATTTAAAAAATATACGTAAACACAAAATGCAAGGTCATATCATACGCTCAAGAGCACAAATAATAGAAAATGACGAAAAACCAACAAACTATTTCTGTAACTTAGAAACTTTTAAATCTTTAAATAAAATCATACTTAAATTGGAACAATCAGATGGTAGCATCATAACAGACCAAAAGGAAATATTAAATGAAGCAAAAGGTTTTTATGAAAATCTTTACTCTAGTAAAGATAACAATTTAATTGATATTAATTTAGAACGGGAATTTATTAATTATGACATTCCTAAACTTAGTACAGAAGAAAGCAATTTGCTCGAAGGACTAATCACTTATGAACAGGCATCGGCATCTCTAAAAGCCATGGCTAATAACCGTTCACCTGGCACATCAGGATTCAATGCAGATTTCTTTAAAGTGTTTTGGAAACAATTAGGTCATTTTATTGTTAGGTCAATTAATTACGGATTTAAAAAAGGGGAGTTATCCATAACACAAAAAGAAGGTATTATAACATGTATCCCTAAAGAAAATAAATCTAGGTATAATATGAAAAATTACAGACCTATTTCTTTATTAAATTGCATCTATAAAATAGCCTCAGGTGTTATAGCAAACCGAATTAAATCAACTTTACATAAATTAATACATAAAGATCAGACAGGTTTTATTTCAGGCAGATATTTAGGTGAAAATACAAGATTAGTATACGATATTATGCATTGTGCAGAACAAAACAATTTGAAAGGATTACTGCTTTTGATAGATTTTGAAAAGGCGTTTGACTCAATATCTTTGGTTTTTATTAATAAAGTTTTAAAATTTTTTGGCTTTGGTAAATCTATCATATCTTGGGTAAACTTATTTTTTAACAACGCAAAGCTTGCAGTAAACCAAGGTGGTAACTTATCATCATTCTTTAATATAGGCCGTGGTTGCCGTCAAGGAGACTCGTTATCACCATATTTATTCATTTTATGTGCTGAAATTCTTGCAATTAAAATAAGAAACAACAAAAATATAAAAGGTAGCAAAATAGGCAATACAGATAATAAAATATCACAATATGCAGATGATACATCAGCTTTTTTAGACGGATCACAACAGTCTTTAAATGAAACACTATCTGAATTATCAAGTTAAGCAGAATATTCCGGTCTCAATGTTAACTTTGACAAAACACAAGTTATATGGATAGGGCTGAAAAAATACAGTACTGAAACTATCAAAACAAAATGGAAACTAACATGGGGAATAACAAACTTTAAACTGTTAGGAATACACTTTGACGTAGATCTTGATAAAATAATATCAAAAAATTACCAAGAAAAAATATCAAAAATAGAAACCTTAATCAAATCTTGGAAACGGAGATATCTTACTCCAATAGGGAAAATAACGGTTGTCAAATCCCTTCTATTTCCAATATTAATTCACCTATTTATGTCCCTTCCAAACCCAAACCCCAATACTATAAAACACATTAATAGTCTATTCTACAGTTTTATCTGGAATGGACCATCTAAAATTAAACAGTCGGTTCTTGTTAAAGAGTATAGCCAAGGAGGACTTAAGATGATAAACATTAATGCATTCATAGCAGCTTTAAAAGTCACCTGGATAAGACGATTAATATTAAATGATGGAAAATGGGCAAATATAACGCATATACCATTAAAAAAATTGATAGATTTTGGGGACTCTTATATTTTGAAAATAATGAAACCTATCTCAAATCCGTTTTGGTTAGATGTACTCAAGTCACTACACACATTAATAAAAATAAAGAAACCTCAAAATATGGATAATATACTACAAACACCCATCTTTTTTAATGAAAATATACGTATTGGAGGAAAACCATTTTTTTACTCAAAATGGTACGATAATGGAGTTACATTTATCAACGATTTCGTAAACAATACTGGGGACTTTTATTCAGAATCGGAATTTAAAAATATATTTAATGTAAAAACAAATTTTATACAATACAATGGAGTAGTAAATGCTATAAAATCGTTTGTACATAAAAACAATATGACTTTAAATAAAAAATGTTTAAGACCAATACAACCTCCAACATATAATTATATTACAAAATCTAAAAAAGGTTGTCAAGACATATACTCAATACTTAATAATAACAATGATGAACCTACATCAAAGTTAAAATGGCAACAGATCTACGTCATAGATGAAGTAACATGGGACAAAATATTTGCGTCACCTTTTAATAACAATCTTAGTGCACAACAACAATGGTTTCAAACCAGAATAAATCATAGGATTCTACCATGTAAGAAATATCTACATACATTAAAAATAATTAACAGTCCTCTATGTACATCCTGTAACCAGGAAGAGACCCTCGTCCACATGTTTTGGACATGTCCAACAACACAAACATTCCTTAATAAACTCAAAACTTGGTTCTCTACTATTAATGTAAAATGCTCATTTTATGAAAAATGTTTTATATTTAATACCAATATAGAAAACAACATGTCACAAACAGAAATCCAAATTATTCTTGAAATAAAATATTACATATTTTCTACAAGACGACTGAATGGAACACTTTCCACTGTTGCTTTTAAAAACAGACTCAAATATACACTTTTATCACTCAAAGAAATAGCAATAAAAAACGGAAAAATTGATACCTTTAAAGCACAGTGGCATAAACTTCTGAATATTTAAATTAATACGACATATAAAGGGATAACTTTATCCTGGTAATGAAAATATGTAAAATAATCTTTAATAACAATGTTAGGACACTCGCAGAATCTGGACCCTGGCACATGACAATTTTCAATTACATTAGTGAATTACTACCACAAGACCGTATATGGAGAACATTGTGTAATATATTTAACCTAGTCAAAGTATATCAAATTTACCATTTATTTCCCACTAGAAAAACAATGATATCTAGAAAACTGTAACAAAATAAAAAAAAATCTACACCTTTTTTAAATTGGAGAAAGACTGGGAGAAAGAGATATGTTTTATAGTGTGAAAGATAATGATAATTTGTTATTTGATTACAACTATGCTATACTATGTGATTGTTTATTATAGTGTCACACCCCTATTGAAAAAGCCATCCACAAAGGGCTTACAAGACACCTTTATATTGTACATAATTACTTCCCAAAAGCTATCCTTACCAGGCATCGGTCTGTTAGACATTCTGTACCCCTCAATTTAACTAGCTACTGATTAAGCACCGGCCACAAAAAATAAACATCAAAAGTGCTTTCACTGGGATTCAAGCATTTGCCCTCCTGCTTCTGAAGCGAACTCCTTAACCACTAGGCCACGATACACAGTATATCCATACTTACAGCGGGACAACCATCACAATACACAGTATATCAATATCACAGCGGGACAACCATCACAATACACAGTATATCAATACTTACAGCGGGACAACCATCACAATACACAGTATATCCATACTTACAGCAGGACAACCATCACAATACACAGTATATCAATACTTACAGTGGGACAACCATCACAATACACAGTATATCAATACTTACAGCGGGACAACCATCACAATACACAGTATATCAATACTAACAGCGGGACAACCATCACAATACACAGTTTATCAATACTTACAGCAGGACAACCATCACAGTACACAGTATATCAATACTTACAGCGGGACAACCATCACAATACACAGTATATCAATACTTACAGCAGGACAACCATCACAGTACACAGTATATCAATACTTACAGCGGGACAACCATCACAATACACAGTATCTCAATACTTACAGCGGGACAACCATCACAGTACACAGTATATCAATATCACAGCAGGACAACCATCACAATACACAGTATATCAATACTTACAGCGGGACAACCATCACAGTACACAGTATATCAATACTTACAGCGGGACAACCATCACAATACACAGTATATCACTACTTACAGCGGGACAACCATCACAATACACAGTATATCAATACTTACAGCGGGACAACCATCACAATACACAGTATATCAATACTTACAGCGGGACAACCATCACAATACACAGTATATCAATACTTACAGCGGGACAACCATCACAGTACACAGTATATCAATATCACAGCGGGACAACCATCACAATACACAGTATATCAATACTTACAGTGGGACAACCATCACAATACACAGTATATCATATCACAGCGGGACAACCATCACAATACACAGTATATCAATACTTACAGCGGGACAACCATCACAGTACACAGTATATCAATATCACAGCGGGACAACCATCACAATACACAGTATATCAATACTAACAGCGTGACAACCATCACAATACACAGTATATCAATACTTACAGCGGTACAACCATCACAATACACAGTATATCAATACTTACAGCGGTACAACCATCACAATACACAGTATATCAATACTTACAGCGGGACAACCATCACAATACACAGTATATCAATACTAACAGCGGGACAACCATCACAATACACAGTATATCAATACTTACAGCGGTACAACCATCACAATACACAGTATATCAATACTTACAGCGGTACAACCATCACAATACACAGTATATCAATACTAACAGCGGGACAACCATCACAATACACAGTATATCAATACTTACAGCGGGACAACCATCACAATACACAGTATATCCATACTTACAGCGGTACAACCATCACAATACACAGTATATCAATACTAACAGCGGTACAACCATCACAATACACAGTATATCAATACTTACAGCGGGACAACCATCACAATACACAGTATATCAATACTTACAGCGGGACAACCATCACAATACACAGTATATCAATACTTACAGCGGTACAACCATCACAATACACAGTATATCAATACTTACAGCGGTACAACCATCACAATACACAGTATATCAATACTAACAGCGGGACAACCATCACAATACACAGTATATCAATACTTACAGCGGGACAACCATCACAATACACAGTATATCAATACTTACAGCGGTACAACCATCACAATACACAGTATATCCATACTAACAGCGGGACAACCATCACAATACACAGTATATCAATACTAACAGCGGGACAACCATCACAATACACAGTATATCAATACTTACAGCGGTACAACCATCACAATACACAGTATATCAATACTAACAGCGGTACAACCATCACAATACACAGTATATCAATACTAACAGCGGGACAACCATCACAATACACAGTATATCAATACTAACAGCGGTACAACCATCACAATACACAGTATATCAATACTAACAGCGGGACAACCATCACAATACACAGTATATCCATACTTACAGCGGGACAACCATCACAATACACAGTATATCCATACTAACAGCGGGACAACCATCACAATACACAGTATATCCATACTAACAGCGGGACAACCATCACAATACACAGTATATCCATACTAACAGCGGGACAACCATCACAATACACAGTATATCAATACTTACAGCGGTACAACCATCACAATACACAGTATATCAATACTTACAGCGGTACAACCATCACAATACACAGTATATCAATACTTACAGCGGGACAACCATCACAATACACAGTATATCAATACTAACAGCGGTACAACCATCACAATACACAGTATATCAATACTAACAGCGGGACAACCATCACAATACACAGTTTATCAATACTAACAGCGGGACAACCATCACAATACACAGTATATCAATACTAACAGCGGGACAACCATCACAATACACAGTATATCAATACTTACAGCGGGACAACCATCACAATACACAGTATATCAATACTTACAGCGGTACAACCATCACAATACACAGTATATCAATACTAACAGCGGGACAACCATCACAATACACAGTATATCAATACTAACAGCGGGACAACCATCACAATACACAGTATATCAATACTTACAGTGGGACAAATCTGTCCTCAGACACATTTTGAGTTTATCTTTCACAAGAACTGTCTTTATTCTATGTATTTAACTATATATTTATCTTAACAATAATGCTATTTTTTAAGATATACACAAGTTTTTGTCACCTTTAAAATTAATTTTGTTTGTTAGTATGTTTGTTTTCCCCCCTTGTTTTCAATGGTATTTCAATGATTTACCGACAGTCATGGCATTTGAGATTCTGGGATCCACTAGACAGGTGGGAGATTCAGAACTGTAGAATAAAGTTCATTGCCGATCATCACTGATTGATTCACAGAGACTGTGGCTTGGCTTGGATTCCTGACCTTGAACGGACAGTCAAACATATTACTAACAACTGAGCCAGCTAGGCTTGACTTCAGAATTAGTTATTATCAAAAAAAAATCTTGAATTGTTATAAATTATATGTAAAATATGATTAATTTTGACTATATATACATGTAACTAATATATGCTTTGGTATGTTCTATTTAAGATATATATAATAATTTAAGTTGGACATTTAATTTTTAAATAGTCACCTTGAATGTCTTTATGTAATAACAAATTTATATCTTTATGCATCTACATCGTACACCTTGAATGTTTCTATGTAATAACAAATTTCTAAAATTATGCATCTACATCATACACCTTGAACGTCTTTATGTAATAATCTCTTTATATTTGTTATACATCTACATCATACACCTTGAATGTCTTTATGTAATAACAAATTTCTATCTTTATGCATCTACATCATACACCTTGAATGTCTCTATGCAATAATCTCTTTATTTATATCTTTAAACATCTATATCATACACCTTGAACGTCTTTATGTAATAATCTCTTTATATGTTTATACATCTACATCATACACCTTGAACGTCTTTATGTAATAATCTCTTTATACATCTACATCATACACCTTGAACGTCTTTGTGTAATAACAAATTTCTAAAATTATGCATTTACATCATACACCTTGAACGTCTTTATGTAATAATCTCTTTATATCTTTATGCATCTACATCATACACCTTGAATGTCTTTATGTAATAATCTCTTTATATCTTTATGCATCTTCATCATACACCTTGAATGTCTTTATGTAATAATCTCTTTCTATCTTTATACATCTACATCATACACCTTGAACTTCTTTATGTAATAATCTCTTTATATCTTTATACATCTACATCATACACCTTGAATGTCTTTATGTAATAACAAATTTATATCTTTATGCATCTACATCATACACCTTGAATGTCTTTATGTAATAATCTCTTTCTATCTTTATACATCTACATCATACACCTTGAATGTCTCTATGTAATAATCTCTTTATATCTTTATGCATCTACATCATACACCTTGAATGTCTCTATGTAATAACAAATTTCTAAAATTATGCATCTACATCATACACTTTGAATGTCTTTATGTAATAATCTCTATATCTTTAGACATCTACATCATACACCTTGAATGTCTGAATGTTATAATCTCTCTTTCTATCTTTATACATTTACATTGTACACGTTGAATGTCTTGTACACCTTGAATGTCTTTATGTAATAACAAATTTCTATCTGAATACATTTGCATCATATACCTTGAATGTCTCTATGTAATAATGAATTTCTATCTTTTTGCATATTAAATGTATTTACAGCTTGATATTCAAATAGCTTGCCCAACTAACATGCTTGTGTTTTATTTTACAGCAGCTTGAACTAGCTATAATATTTACTTTGCTTTGAAAAAGCTACATAAATTGTATGTGGCATGTTTCTGGCTACTTACTACTTCTTTACATGGGGACACACAGCAATGTTTAATGAACTTGATCTTCACACTCATGAATGTATGAAAATCTTGATCTGTTACTATTTAAAACTTTCATGTTTTTATAAAACTAGATGTGTTGTGCTAGATTTGAAAATATGAATAAAAATATTCAGAATATTGATATTGCCTTGGAATTTTGCAATTTTCCTTTTGTACCGATAAAAACTGATAAAAAAATTAATTATATTACATTTTTTTGCAAAAATTTCAACATGATGACAAATATTCCAAATATGATGGCATTTACCTGAGTTATTGCCCTTTCCAAAATATAAATGATCAGAATACAAGTTGGGTATTGTAACCTCGTATTGGCATTGGGTAGATTTGTAAATATCAGAAATAGTTTCAAGTGAAAACTTATAAAAATTGCTGTGTGTTTGTGACTCATTTCTAACTTTGTTTGCCAATAAGCTTGCTAACACTTATTTATTACACTAGTTCTCTTATACCAACCCTGGTCTGTTTCTTTCGACTGCAGCAGTGGTAAAGTGGTAGATTGTCGTGTTTTGCATGCAAAGGGTCATGGGTTCAATCCCCGGCGGGCCATACAAAATACTTGTGAAATGGTACTAGAAGCTTCATCACTTGGCACTCAGTATTGAGAGGAAAGTTCTCGATATGGTCAAGTTGTCGACAGTGACACTTACATCATACAATATAATACTTAGGAGTGACGAGATCCAATGTCATAGTTGTCCATGTGGTATATTTTCAAGTACAGACAAGTGAATTTTTAAGTTTATTTGTCCTTGGGAAAGTGAATTTTTCAGTTTGAGTCTAAAAGTAGAAGTATTTAAAAATAAGTGTTTATATTTCTAAACAATTTATTTATTTGAAATCATGGCATTGAATATGGAATTTTCATTAAGTTACTTCTGTAAGACATAAGTAGGATGTTCTTTGTCATTTCATACACGGACAAAAAGATTTCATCTAAGAACAATTAAAGTTAAAATTCCCATATCCGTGGAAAAGTAAGTTTTGGCAAGATTCCACTGTCTCTGAATTCTGATTCTTAGTGTATATACATGCATGTATTCATTTGATTCTAATTACTTTTTACACCCAAGCTATCTCACTCTAATTAATGAATAAATTATTTCTGGTGGTTTAAGGCTTTCATACATATGAAGTATTTCTGACACAACAGGAAGAAAGATTCACTCCTTATATTACAAAAACAAAAAACTCCAGTACACCAGTAGATTCAAGTACTCACTGAATTGATTCTTACAACATGCATAAACTACAGTGACCACTTATTTGCCTTCCTTGGTCCACAAAGGTATTGTGTCATTTAACTACAATAATGATCATTACAAAAGATGATAAAATGAGATTTTCTGTATGTCAAGCCAGGTAAGCTCAGTTGGTAGTGAGTCTGATGATCAATCTAGGGGTTGTGAGTCTGAATTCTCCGCCCTGGCACAGTTTCTGTGATAATTGATATAAGCATTAGTCCTTGTCATTCGTCTCTCACCACTGATTCAAGCAGAATGTTTTCATTTACTTGCGGAGATGGGTGTGCTCGATTACTGGTTTACCTTCCAGGATTCTAGGAAAGAGCAGTTAGGTTAACTGATTGTCTGTTAGCCCTCGATGATATCAACATGACACTAAATAATCAAACAAACTTATTCTACATTGATTTTGTTGGTTAGATGAAAAGATAAAACATCACCTTTCATATTTAAACTTTTGATACTGTTCGACTACATTGATTAGTTTATAGTAACACCATAATGTGACGCTTAATGCACGCTTATGCAAAATACCTACCCAAAACCTTTATATGGCAAGCTTGTTAAACTTCGTAACAGGTTGCTGTTAACACTGTGGTCGAGGTATGGAAGAGAGGCTATCAGGATGAAATGGCCAAAGTTACCTCCCTTGGTTACAAAGTTCTCCTGTCCTCTCCATGGTATTTGAATTATATATCCTACGGAATAGACTGGCCAAAATATTACACAGCTGATCCCCAAGTTTTCAATGGTAAGTGACTTAGACGTACAGACCTTGAAGTGTCATCAGACATGGGTTTGATCTTCTGCCATGTCATGTGTTGTGTTCTTGAGCAAGACACTTTATCTGCATATGCTTATTACAGATTTACTCAGGAATTCACTGAGAGAAATGTGTACAAGATGAAAGAATCTGTTTCACAATGTACAGTGAATATACATGTGCTTAAAGTTTTATAAGAAATGTTGATGGAACTGTTTTTATGCAATTAATCAAACAAATGTTGTTTTGTTTTATGCTTAATCAAAGACTAGAATGATGTTAAATAATTCAGAATACATTAATATGAAGTAACAAATGAAATCAAATCACTCAAGATGACCATAAATGTTACTATGTTAACTTAAAAAAATTAGCCAAGCCAGGTTTTTCCTTTTCCTGTCTGTACCAAATATTCAGTGATATGCTCATTTATGGCCTTATTATGTCTGCCCATGCCTGAAGTGGGAATGAGTGAGAAATATCAATTTTGCCTTGGAATTCTGTCTGTCCATCAAAAGGCATGACTGGCTGTACCATTAAACAATCTAAACATACAGAGACAACTATTAATGAACTTCATTTGTCAGACATTCATGAGATATGAACTTGCATGCAATGAGCAAAATATACATCAAGCTCACTAGACACATGCAGCAAAATTTCATTGCTAGTAAAATTCAATGTTCAGCAAGTAAAATTCATTCATTAAATTTTCTTTTAAATAATTTTTCTTTAACTCCAGCACCCTTCCAGCAGTATTCAGACTGGTGCTTTCAAATACTTTCAGTTATGTCACTTTTCTTGGTTTCCTTTTGTATTGTAAACAGAAATGGTCATGCCATAAGTAGGAAAATTGCCTATTTTTATAATAAACTTTTATTTAAGAATTACAGTATGTGAAGTGCTCCTAAATTTAAATGATTTAAAATAATTTAGGGAGGGAAGTCAAAAATGTATCATGGCTGTGTTGTGCACTTAAACAAGAGGGTTAATCTATATACACTAGAAAACATCCAAGCGGGATTTGTGTAAGTTATAGAAACTTTCTCACAGTCATTATTATAATAATAATAAACAAGTTTAAAAAGAAAAAATTCAATAAGGTTTAATAGTAAAACTTAAAAATCTTCTCCTTTAGTTTAAACTTATTTATTTTACTTCGATTGTTAAATGAATTTTTGCAACTTAGGCAAATTACGCTCAAAGTCTTCCTGGTTAGAACCAATACTAAGCATATGCAGAAGAAGTGTCTTTCTCAAGGACATCACACAGCTTTACATTGCTTTTATATTTTGCATGTGTTGAATGCTGCTTATCTACTCCACAAGAATGATTAATGTTTTGAATTTGAAATGTTTGAATTTAGCATACACTTTGCTTCTGATACTGTTCAAATTATTACCATGGAAATATATTTGGCCCAGTTTTGTAAATACTGCTGGAAACATATATTCAGTATGGCTATCGGGTACATGAATATGAATTGATAATTCTAGGCATACATACTTTTTTCTGTAAAATCTTTCATTTATGGCAAACTGGAAATCTTGCAATATTTTTGTAGAGAGATATATTTAAAAGAATCTTTTGGCCCATTTGTGGTGGGAGCATACAAAGTTTGGCATGGAATATTGTGCAGTGAAGATTCAGGATTTAATATTAGGGGTAGTGAATTTTCATCAAATTTTCAGTATGTGGGTGAATGAGTGTGAAAATCATGATTTTAAGAGAGTATTTTAAAGTTTTAAGAGAGTGTAATATATATTTTGGTAATTTTATAAGTGCATATATCAGTTTTAGCACTGGACTTTCAGTCACTACAGCTATTATTGCTAAGTTAGAAAGGTCAGGGTTTGTAGGTGGGTGGTGGTGGTGGTGATGGTGGTGAGGGGCACAAAACTGACATGCTGGAATTGTGAACATTCAAGTTTGTCTGTTTTGTGAAAAATGATTCACAACCCTGTGACTGAATCTTCTATAATGTATACTTGAAGGTTGCCATGGATACAGTTGTACAAGTTTGGAAGGGTAACTATCAGAGCGAGCTGAGCAATGTCACAAAACTTGGCTATAAAAGTCTCCTTTCCTCCTGCTGGTACCTTGACTATATTGCATACGGGCCCCAGTGGAAGAATTACTATATGTGTGATCCACAAAAGTTCAATGGTAAGGGCCCAGGGTGCTGAGAAAGTATTAGAGTTTTAATTGCTCAGAGAAATGCAAAATTTTAATAAGAATATAGCCTAGAATCCCTGTTTACTTCTTTATGGGGGCATTACATTTTATAAAAGGGAATGTCTTTATTTAAAGGATCAAATAAAGATTGCTAAAAATCTTTCTTTTTCTTTTTTTAAGCATGGGAAAACAAACAAAATTTGCCATCAGTTCATAAAACATAGTATGACAATATAGATTAAATGAATTCTTGACATTTTAAATGAATCAAACTTGAACTAGATATGATGACCTTCACCATGTCATTTATCATAGAAATTCACCAATAATTAACCAGTGTGACGGAGTCAGTCGTTTGATACATCAAAAAAGGTATTGCAATTGTAAGAAAAATATTTTAGACCCACCTTGGTACATAAGACAAGTTCGGAAATATGTTTTCAATATATTATTTTGGTAAATTGATCTGTATTAATATATACACTTACTTCAATAAGGGCTCAGTGAGTATATTTTAGCATTATATTTTGAAAAATGATGTTTTTCTAATTTTAAATTAAAAAAAAATGCCTTTAATTTAAATTTTTTTTTGAAGAAATTTTGTGTATAATTATGCATCCGACATGAAAAGGAAGATTGAATTTGAGGTAAATCAATTCAAGGTCAGAAAAATGACCAAACAAACAAAAGATGACAGGAAAGAGAGTTTCACTTGTATATGATGGAGTTCAAGGCTAGGTATTGTGTTTTGTTGGTTTCTCTAAAGGTATGAAGGTGGAGTTCTCAGCTAGCACTTTTTAGTTTGTAAACATTTG
This sequence comes from Panopea generosa, assembly GCA_029582155.1. Lineage (NCBI taxonomy): Eukaryota > Metazoa > Mollusca > Bivalvia > Adapedonta > Hiatellidae > Panopea > Panopea generosa. Next base: position 6,537,087 of record CM055906.1, read on the forward strand.
TAATGATTCAAATCCGTTTGCCACTTAATGGTAATAAATTATTTCTTAATTTGGTGGTGTTTATCCTTCATGTCAGTAAGTATTCAATCAGTGCAGTAAATAAAGTTTTAACCCAACAAAGGAGAAAACATGTGTGTACAACAGGAGACCAAGGAATATAATATGAGGTTATGAAGCATTCAAAGGTCACAGCCACCATGTGTTGGAGGGGTCAAGTATCTGACAAAACTAATAATAGCCAGACATTCCAGATACTGATAAATGAAAGAATAAGAAAGTAAATGTGGTATTGTATTATATAAAATGGTCACAATTACAACACACATACAGAAGTAACATACAGATTAACCACTGCCTTGAGATGATCAGTAGCAAAACTGTATCTCAAACTATTTAGCAGCAGTAGAGATATTTAAGTCAGTTGTAAATGCACTAGTCACTTGTAACTCATGCCCTCCCAATGTTAGCCATAACAGAGACTTCGACATTTCTCTGTAGGACCCAGGTAACACTTTGCTGGTAAAGCCCTGCTAAAGTTTTTGCCACCTGGAACCTTGTATGGTTATAACTACTGTTTGTATTTGGACAATGAGAACTCTATCCTATACACAAGATCGAAACAAAAGACAATTCAAGGGCAGGTAACTCTATGCCATATGATTAGACCAGTTCAAGAAAGGAAGTACTACTGAAATGACTTTTTTGGCTCAAAATAAAACACTTACACTTTGGCAGACTTATGGGGACCATCATGCCCCCCTGGTGGCTGGCTTGGGTAACAAATGACCAGTGCATAGAGTCTGTAAAATTCCTGATATGACATAATTCAAGTAGTTGCAAGATAAATGCATGACATATAATTAAGTGCATGCACTTACTTGAAAATATTTTAAGTTCACCTGAGCCGAAGGCTCACAGGTGAGCTATTGTGATCGCCCGGTGTCCGCCGTTCGTCGTCTGTTGTTAACTTTTAGCTTCTAACAACTTCTCCTCTGAAATCACTGGGCCAATTTTGATATAACTTCACAGAAATGGTCCTTGGGTGACCCTCTACCAAGCCATCTTGATACGTCAAAAAACATGGCTGCAGGGGTCGGGGCAAGTTTAATTAGTAAAAACTTAAAAAAATCTTCTCGTCAGAAACTACTGGCTCGATTTTAAAATAATTTCACAGAAATGTTCCTTGGAGGACCCTTCACCAAGTTTGTTCAAACGGTAGTGATTCTTCAAAAAACATGGCGGGCAGGGGATGAGGTTAGTTTACTATATTAGCTATAGTAAAAACTTAAAAAATCTTCTTGTCAGAAACCACTGGATCAATTTTAAAACAATTTCGCAGAAATGTTCCTTGGGTGACCCTTGACCAAGTTTGTTCAAGCCGTTGTGATTAGTTAAAAAAAATATGACTGCCATAGTGAGGTGCTAATTTACTATATAGGCAGCTATAGTAAAAACTTCAAAAGCCTTCTTGTCAGAATCTACTGACCTGATTTTGATGTAATTTCACTGACATTTACCATGGGTGAACCTCTACCATGTTTGAACTCTTCTACGCAACTGTTACATCTTCAAAACAAATCAAAATTCTAACTACCGAGTACTCGCCCATTTCGTTTTTCTGGAATTTTGAGTGTACATGAATTATATAATCTACTTAAGTTTGGTGACTCAAGGTCAGTCAGGTGAGCGATATAGGGCCATCTTGGCCCTCTTTTTCCTTTTGCAGGAACAGAAGAGCAGAAAAAACTTGTTATTGGTGGAGAGGCATGTATATGGGGTGAATATGTTGACGATACAAACTTGATCGCCAGATTGTGGTAATTATTATTATAAAATATTGTTTGTTTGCTTACTTACCCAAAACAATGCTTATTCAAAATAAAATTGTACTACGATTGGGATATTTCTAGAAATTGCAGTGTCCTTCTGTTAATTTGTTTGTGTGTTCCTCTGTCCTTTCTTTCGGCCTTCCATCCATTCTGTTTGAAATTGTGTGTCTGGTTCAGAGTTTCGTCAACATATGTCTGGTCTGTAACTTAGGTCTGGTCTGTAATTTATGTCTGGTCTGTAACCTATGTCCGGTCTGTAACTTATGTCCGGTCTGTAACTTATGTCCGGTCAGTAATCTATGTCCAATCTGTAACTAAGGTTTGGTTTGTAACTTATGTCTGGTCTGTAACTTTTGTCTGATTTGTAACCTATGTCTGGTCTATAACTTATGTCCGGTCTGTAACTTAGTAATTTATTGAGGAATTTTTTAATCACTTGTCACAAATATTTAAAATGACATTACAATATGTTTTGCACAAACCTAGGTCAGTAGGTCATGGTCACATTTTTATCAATACCCCTTAATATAGTAAAAATACACACCTTAATGTTTTACCAACTGGGGTTTTTGGCGAGCCACTGTATGTACGTGTTCATTTGTGAGTGTTGCTTGTGAGTATTTGGTGTATTTGTGTGTAAAGAAATCTCCTTTAAAATGCATTATGCATCTTAGTTGTTTATTTTTAACAACATAAAACTTCGAACACATCTTAGTTGTCTTTATGTTTCGTTTCGATTTATATCTTAATATGATGTACTAATCATGTAATGTCATTGTGCATCTTAATAAATGATATGGCATGTAGATATTTATATCTAACAATAGATAACTATATGACTTGTCCTTATCATATATGTTAGTCAAATAAGTTGTTGTTGTCAAAAATGCAAGTTTTCACACAACCATACTTACTTGCTTATTTTTTCAAATAGTTTTTATCTATTTCTACAAGGATCATTCAATATATAATGCAACCTATCACGTAAATCATTTATCATGAAAATAAATGTAAATACCGTATTATAATCCCTCGGAGTAATGTCCCCTGTAGTGAATGACCAATATCCATCACTTTGGCAGATCTTCTATTCCCATTGCTAGGCAACCACACTCATATACCCTCATCTGCATGACCATAGCAATTTCAATCTCCATTAGGACAGTGAATCAGATTTCCCCGCAAAAAATGACTATCACCCTGTAAAGTGTTCGGTGTCACGTTGTCGTGAAGTATGATTGGACCAGTTCGCAATAGCTCTGGGAGCATTTTACATATGGTTGGTCGTAGGCATTTTTTATTGTACTCCTTGTAGTATGTGCTGTTCACCATTTGACCGACAGGAACATTGTGACTTTGTGACTTGTCAGAACTCCACAAATATCATATGCAAATATTATCAAATGCTTTATTTTTCCTTGCACCCGACGGAACTCTGACAGATTGGTGAGTTTAGGGTGTGCCACTCGGTCAATCGTCACTTCTGGTTCGTATGATCTAATCCATGTCTCATATATGGCAACGATTTTTGAAAGAAAGTCCTGACCTTCTGCATTCAAGTGCGAAAGTAGGTTAAGCGCAACTGGCATGCGATGTTCAATAAAATCCAATGTTAGGTGATGGGGCACCGATCATGCGGAAACTTTACGCACACACTTTTAAAAAGGTTCCATATAATTGAATGAACAGATCCCACTCTAATGTCCAATTCCTGTGTTATTTCTTCACATGTCAATCTTCTGTCTGAACGTAAAATGCTCATCATTTTATCATATTGAAAGTATCCGCTGTGGTCACATTTTGCCCACTTCGCTGGTTGTCTTCATTTGTGTATCTACCATTCTTAAACCCATCTAGTTACTTGAGAATATGAAAGAGAACATTCACCACAAGCTTCTTGTAATGCATTAAAGATTTCTCTTGCATACTATTACATCAAGACTCGATTTTTATGTAGCTGCACTGTTCAATTGACCGTGTTCATGATGCTTTTAGTGACGTCATTTGTCATTACACGCTGATGGCGTCATTCAAGATAACGTGCTCAGAGTTTGCAGAATAATTAGTAAGTAGTTGATTCATAAGCATGTCAAGTTTCATCACAATACTGTAGGTAGTTTTAGAGATATTTAATAGGTTGCATTATATATTGAATGACCCTCATATATATATATATGAAAAATATATCTTGAAATGTAAAAATTGCTTCTTAGAAAATATTTGAAATCATACCTATTTATAAATCTTATCAGTCTTTTCCATTTCTCATGTTGGTATAATATGTATCATCTTTTCACACATGGAGGTAATAAAGATTATACAGATTTTTTCTTATTTCATCCTGGCAGAGTCATCAGTAAATGTACAGCACTTGTTGTGTTATTTTGTAGGATAAAACTTCTGATATTGGAATGAAAAAGATCTTCTCTACCTGCCACATTTTGACAACTTAAAAGTTTTACAAGAAAATTACTTATTAGAAGCGTTATGCTTACTGGCCCATCAGCTACAAAAGTTATGTACTACAAGAATACAAGATATACCACAAGTTATATACCACAAGTTATATACCACAAGTTATGTAATACAAGGTTACAAGTTATATACCACAAGTTATATACCACAAGTTATGTAATACAAGGTTACAAGTTATATACCACAAGTTATGTTATACAAGGTTATAAGTTATATACCACAAGTTATATACCACAAGTTATGTAATATAAGGTTACAAGTTATATACCACAAATTATGTAATACAAGGTTACAAGTTATATACCACAAGATATGTTATACAAGGTTATAAGTTATATACCACAAGTTATATACCACAAGTTATGTAATATAAGGTTACAAGTTATATACCACAAGTTATATACCACAAGTTATGTACCACAGGTTATGTACCACAGGTTATATACCACAAGTTGTGTACCATGAGTTATGTACTGCAATTTATGTACCACAAGTTATGTACCACAAGTTATGTAATACAAGGTTACAAGTTATATACCACAAGTTATGTACCACAGGTTATGTACCACAGGTTATATACCACAAGTTGTGTACCATGAGTTATGTACTGCAATTTATGTACCACAAGTTATGTACCACAAGTTATGTAATACAAGGTTACAAGTTATATACCACAAATTATGTACCACAGGTTATGTACCACAGGTTATATACCACAAGTTGTGTACCATGAGTTATGTACTGCAATTTATGTACCACAAGTTATACACCACAAGTTATGTAATACAAGGTTACAAGTTATATACCACAAATTATATATCACAAGTTATGTACCACATGTTAAAAGTTATGTACCACAAGTTTAAAGTTATGTACCATAATTTATGTACCACAAGTTATTTACTACAAATTTCATAAACCATTTACCTCTCTTTCCAGGCCAAGAGCATCAGCAGTAGCAGAAAGATTGTGGAGTGCCGCGGATGTTAACAGTGTACAATTTGCCGCCCCTCGACTGGAAGAACATAGGTGTAGACTTGATAAGTAAGTACACCTGTCACAAAAAATTTCATTTATGTTTTTCTATGGTCTTGTGAAATGGTAATAAAAGCTTCCTAAATGTAGCATTCAGCATTTAGAAGATAGTTCTAGGTCTGGTTGGCTGGGTGTCCGTATAATGTGACCGGGTGGGATAACATACCACGTGTCTGCGGTATGATAACCCCCCATTAAGCAACACTTACAGTAATTTCTTAAGCAGAAACTGCTGTGATATAACTGAAAAGATGTTGGCAATGAAGCTAAGAAAATGATACATTGTATTTTTACTTATAAAATGTATTATCTAATGGTGTTTTATGGCATGTCAACACATAAATAAGTAATTTAATGTGCGCATCTTCTTGTAGAATTATCAGATAACCAGTCAAAATATGAAAATAATATTTTCTTGCTTGGGCATAATTTTTTCAAAGCAACATCAAATTTGTCTTTTCCTCACACAGTTCCATATATATTTTTCCAAACTTGTTAAATAAATTCAGTAATAATAAGCATTAGTGTAAAATTCTCTATTTCTCTTTTTATCAACTTCATGTTATAACATCCAGCTGATGTTTATATTAAAAACAACAACATTAATCTTGTTTCAGACGGGGCTATCCCGCAGAACCAGCCAATGGACCAGGATTTTGTAAAAATGAGTTTGTGTTAAAAACTTAGCTGCAGTACACAATCTATATCATATATTTGTTTCTTAGCTTTATAAAACCTTGCTTTATTTGGCTTTCTTGCACAAATGATGTTATCAATTTTTGTATGCGCTTTTATTAGATTTTGTGACACTTTTATGCGTTTATTTTTGGTAAACACTTATACTGAACCACTGAACTATGCCCCTATATTTGATATGTGGTTATACATGAGCCCATGCACCTATTGTTGACACCCTGATCAATGCTTAATTGATTGCGCTTATTTACCAGATTCTTCTGTATTTTTAGCTCACCTGAGTGATTTTGACAACAACAACATATTTGACTAACATATATGATAAGGACAAGTCATATAGTTATCTATTGTTAGATCGCCTGGTGTCCGTCGACTGTTGTCCGTCATTAACTTTTAGCTTCTAACAACTTCTCCTCTGAAACCACTGAACCAATTTTGATATAACTTCACAGAAATGTTCCTTGGGTGACCCTCTAATAAGTGTGTTCAAGCCATCTTGATTCGTCAAAAAAAAATGGCCGCCAGGGGGCGAGGCAAGTTTAATTAGTAAAAACTTAAAAAATCTTCTTGTCAGAAACTACTGGCTCAATTTTAAAATAATTTCACAGAAATGTTTCTTGGGTGACCCTCTACCAAGTTTGTTCAAACCATCTTGATTCGTCAAAAAATATGGCGGCCAGGGGGTGGGGTAAACTTACTTTATAAGCTATAGTAAAAACTTAAAAATCTTCTTGTCAGAAATTACTAGCTCGATTTTAAAATAATTTCACAGAAATGTTCCTTAGGTGACCCTCTACCAAGTTTGTTCAAGCCATCTTGATTCATCAAAAAACGTGGCCATCAGGGGGCGGGGCAAGTTTAATTAGTAAAAAGTTAAAAAATCTTCTTGTCAGAAACTACTGGCTTGATTTTAAAATAATTTCACAGAAATATTCCTTGGGTGACCCTCTACCAAGTTTGTTCAAGCCATCTTGATTCGTCTAAAAACATGGCAGCCAGGGGATGGGGTTAGTTTACTTTATAAGCTATAGTAAAAACTTAAAAAATCTTCCTGTCATAAACTGCTTTCTAGATTTTAAAATAATTTCACAGAAATGTTTCTTTGGTGACCCTCTACCAAATTTGTTCAAGCCATCTTGATTCATAAAAAAACATGGCAGCCAGGGGGTGGGGTAAGTTTACTATATAAACTACCCATCTCGTTTTTCTAAAATTTTGAGTGTACATTATATAATATATTTAAGTTGGGTGACTCAAGGTCAGTCAGGTGAGCGATATAGGGCCATCTAGGCCCTCTTGTTTTTATGTTTCAATCTGTCGGTCCGTCACAAAATCTTGTCTTGAGGACATTCGTGGTTGGATTTTGGAGAAACTTGCTGGGAAGGGTGAGTGTGTATCCACTTTGCATTCTGGATTGAGGATTGTTTACAGAGATATGGCCTTTTGAAGATCTTGACTGGAGAAGTCCACTGACATCTGTGGTCAGATTTATAGGAAACATGCTGGTTAAAATCAATCTGAGGTTTACTTGTGCATATTTGTTTTGTATTCCAGTTTGATGATTTTTTGTTGACTTTTTGGAATTAAAATCTTGTCCAGATTTTTCTGACATCTGCGGTCAGATTTGGACAAAATTTGCTTGGAAGGATCAGTGTGCAGTTTTGTATTGGATATTCCTTTTGTATTCCAGTTCAGGGATCTTTGTCTCAGCTATGGGCCTTTACATTTTCAAAATTAACCATCTTACCCATATTTCTTCTATACAACCAGTAACCACATTTTGACAAAACTTATTGTGAAAGATTAATGTGAAATCTTGATGTATAACTTCTTTGCCATTGCAAGTAGCCAGCCCTTTTCTTACAGCCCCATCAGCAGTCGTAAACTGAGCCAGTTTTGAACATTCGCCATAACATTTAAGATAATTCTCAGAAATGTATGAGGGAGGAGTGACGACATAATTTCCCCTTGAAAATGAATTTCTAGTATTTTAAATAAAATCAAAGTTTGATGATTTTTATATGTGATTTGCATGCATGATATATGTATACATCGGTTTGTCGAACTGTACTGTCCATGTGTGGTTACCTTGATGATTGTATGACTCGACCTAGGAATAGAGAACCATGGGTTCATTGAACTGTCCTGTCCAATAGTGGTTACCTTAGCGATTGTATGACTGGACCTAGGAATGGAGGACAATGGATTTGGTGCACTGTCCTGTCTATTTGTGGCTACCTTGGCAAATGTATGACTGGACCAAGGAATAGAGGTTACCTTGGCAATTGTATGATCCCTGTCAATAATAGAATTTGCAATATATATTTGTTAATGACATTGTATTTTTGTAAAATATTGTATTTAAAAATTATTTCAAATGTTAATTAGTTGCAACCATGTGATAATAACTTGGCTTGATATGATAAGGTTTAATTTCTTAAAGGGACACATGATAATGATGAAATCGGGCATTCAAATCAGTCTTTATTCCTACATGATTGTATGACACCTACATGATTGTAAGACAAAGAAGTAATTTTTTACTATCCATATTTTAACACATGAACTTTTATACTGAAGAAATAATAAGAGTTTTCATGAAGCTTCTTTTGCAAATTGACCTTTAAGATTATAAATTATTTTATTGTTATGTGAAAATTGCCAGTTTATAATAATATACCAGTACAATATACCAGTACAGTATTGAATAAGTATAGTATGTTAATCAGCTGCATTAATAAATTGTTTTTTTAAGCTGCTGTCCAAAGTTATATTGTTCTTCTTTGATCAGCTGCATTAATAACTTGTTTTTAAAGCTGCTGTCCAAAGTTATATTGTCTTCTTTAATCAGCTGCATTAATAACTTGTTTTTAAAGCTGCTGTCCAAAGTTATATTGTCTTCTTTAATCAGCTGCATTAATAACTTGTTTTTAAAGCTGCTGTCCAAAGTTATATTGTTCTTCTTTGATCAGCTGCATTAATAACTTGTTTTTAAAGCTGCTGTCCAAAGTTATATTGTTCTTCTTTGATCAGCTGCATTAATAACTTGTTTTTAAAGCTGCTGTCCAAAGTTATATTGTCTTCTTTAATCAGCTGCATTAATAACTTGTTTTTAAAGCTGCTGTCCAAAGTTATATTGTTCTTCTTTGATCAGCTGCATTAATAACTTGTTTTTAAAGCTGCTGTCCAAAGTTATATTGTTCTTCTTTAATCATCTGCATTGATAACTTGTTTTTAAAGTTGCTGTCCAAAGTTATATTGCTCTTCTTTAATCATCTGCATTGATAACTTGTTTTTAAAGCTGCTGTCCAAAGTTATATTGTTCTTCTTTGATCAGCTGCATTAATAACTTGTTTTTAAAGCTGCTGTCCAAAGTTATATTGTTCTTCTTTAATCATCTGCATTGATAACTTGTTTTTAAAGTTGCTGTCCAAAGTTATATTGCTCTTCTTTAATCATCTGCATTGATAACTTGTTTTTAAAGCTGCTGTCCAAAGTTATATTGCTCTTCTTTAATCATCTGCATTAATAACTTGTTTTTAAAGCTGCTGTCCAAAGTTATATTGTTCTTCTTTAATCATCTGCATTGATAACTTGTTTTTAAAGTTGCTGTCCAAAGTTATATTGCTCTTCTTTAATCATCTGCATTGATAACTTGTTTTTAAAGCTGCTGTCCAAAGTTATATTGCTCTTCTTTAATCATCTGCATTAATAACTTGTTTTTAAAGCTGCTGTCCAAAGTTATATTGTTCTTCTTTAATCATCTGCATTGATAACTTGTTTTTAAAGTTGCTGTCCAAAGTTATATTGTTCTTCTTTAATCATCTGCATTAATAACTTGTTTTTAAAGCTGCTGTCCAAAGTTATATTGTTCTTCTTTGATCAGCTGCATTAATAACTTGTTTTTAAAGCTGCTGTCCAAAGTTATATTGCTCTTCTTTAATCATCTGTATTGATAACTTGTTTTTAAAGCTGCTGTCCAAAGTTATATTGCTCTTCTTTAATCATCTGCATTGATAACTTGTTTTTAAAGTTGCTGTCCAAAGTTATATTGCTCTTCTTTAATCAGCTGCATTGATAACTTGTTTTTAAAGTTGCTGTCCAAAGTTATATTGTTCTTCTTTAATCATCTGCATTGATAACTTGTTTTTAAAGCTGCTGTCCAAAGTTATATTGCTCTTCTTTAATCATCTGCATTGATAACTTGTTTTTAAAGTTGCTGTCCAAAGTTATATTGTTCTTCTTTAATCATCTGCATTGATAACTTGTTTTTAAAGCTGCTGTCCAAAGTTATATTGCTCTTCTTTAATCATCTGCATTGATAACTTGTTTTTAAAGTTGCTGTCCAAAGTTATATTGCTCTTCTTTAATCAGCTGCATTGATAACTTGTTTTTAAAGCTGCTGTCCAAAGTTATATTGCTCTTCTTTAATCAGCTGCATTAATAACTTGTTTTTAAAGCTGCTGTCCAAAGTTATATTGTTCTTCTTTGATCAGCTGCAGTAATAACTTGTTTTTAAAGCTGCTGTCCAAAGTTATATTGTTCTTCTTTGATCAGCTGCATTAATAACTTGTTTTTAAGCTGCTGTCCAAAGATATATTGTTCTTCTTTAATCAGCTGCATTGATAACTTGTTTTTAAGCTGCTGTCCAAAGTTATATTGTTCTTTGATCAGCTACTATTATTCAAAGTGATGAACCTATCAATGTTTTCTTCCATCCAGGAGAAATAGGCTAACTTCCAAATTGGTTGTCTATCACCTTAGTTATATTCTCATGGGTACTGGTAAACTGTATAATATCTAATTTCCCAATAGGTGTCAGTGTTGTCTGTCAAACTCCTGTGTATCGAAAATTCATTATTGGCCAATTCCCTGTATGTGCCTACCCAATTGGGGAAAACGTTGATAGGTGTGTTAAGGTATATTGATACTCCTTTGAATTGACCAATACTTCTTTTTAAACTTAAAATCTAGGAGTAAAACATTGATAGATATCTTATCTAGAATGTTGGTGTCCCTTTAAATGTTATATGAACATGTAATATGAATATGTAAATTATGTATACAGTGGAATATTTACTGTACAGTCAGTGGAATAAAGTGCTTACATTCCATTATATGTTGTGTTATAATATGGTACAAGGGGTGTGTGTGGGTGTGTGTGTGTGTGTGTGGGGGGGGTACTCCCATTGCCTAATCTTGATTATCTTCAAAACTTGCTTTTTTAAAAGACAAACATCTTAGACACTTTGCGTAGAACAAAAATGAATATTGATAAAGATTATTGGCTGAGACAAACTAACTTCTGTAAGAGATGATTTTTAAATTAATTATTTTGATGAAAGCAATTGCAGATACTTTGTTTTAGATATTTGTCACATGAAAGCATATGGTAAGCAAAATATCAATAAAGAAATGAACATCAAAACAATGGAATCCTGTTACAAAAAAAGTGATAGCAAGACATTTTTCTCTTAGAACAGCAAGCATCGAAGAAAATCAAGACTATCCATTGCTGAGAGGACTTGGGTATTATCTCAAGCTAATTTACTCTCACCACCCAGGTTGTGGGTTTGAGCCAGTTGGGTTCAGATAATGTAAGTTAGAAAGTATACCAGCTACTTATGATATAGTGGTTCTATTGAAGGTCATGCATATACTGATCAAACCGATTGTCATGCATAACCGATCACGTTGTCCCAGCCTGAGAATCGAACCCGCAACTCTGTCACTTGAAGTCTCGTGCTCTACAGACTGAGCTGATCAGGACAATTCTAGCGAATTATCCATTTTCCATTTTTTATTTTTTGTAAATATTATATTAAAAATTTATTGCATTTTTAATGCTAAGCATAGTTTTTCTTATTTTGATATTTCATGACTGTTTTCATATTTCCTATCGTAATATTAATATCATAAAACTTGAATATTACAAAAGTATTTCTTCATTTCTATACCTGGAATCTTTAGTTACTGAATTGATAAAAGTGTATGTTCTTGAACAAACACTTGCTTTGTTATTTACCTATTCAGTTATCATTTTGATAAATAACTAATATGATCACCAGTTTTATGTTTCATCACATTTGCATAATTAGGTTTGTTGTAGAAATTTATGACTAATTTAACTCCAATTTCAGATGTCATTGATGCTGTATGATTATCATATTGTAGAATTAAAAATAAATTTGAACCAGAAAAGTGCTAAGATGTTATATATGGCAATACGCTCTAGTATATATTTAGCCAACCAGCACATAATTGAATTCAGCTTTACTGGCCAAAGGCCAGAAGGGCTTATGATATGGTATATTGTCCGTCGTCTGTCGTGGTCGTCCCTCGTCTGTCCGTTAACCTTTTTCTTGTGGGTGCAATAGCACCTTATTTTCATTGAATCTTGATCAAACTTGCACAGGAGTAATATACCAACAATATCTCGTACGAGTGTTTGAATCAACATGATTTGAACACAAATGCCCCCGCCACATGTTTATAAGCAGATTTTAAGCAAAACTTTAAAAAACATTCAAGGCCTAGACCTTAGATATTTTACATGTAGTATTGCATGGAGGTCCCTTAAAAGATTTGTTGAAATAGGGTCCCTGGCATCAAATTTGGGGCCGCCTCAGGAGTCAGTGTGCATAGGGTTATATAGGGAAAATGATGTAGACGCGATAGCACGTTCATTTTTCATTGCATCTTAACCAAACTTGCACAGGATTTAAATAACCACAAGATCTTCTCAGATGAGTTCTTGAACAAGAATATTTTGACCCTAAATGCCCCCGCCACAGGGCTTAAAAGCACATTGTGAATGTGCATCTAAATATATCCAAAAAATCGGAAATTCCATTGTGTGATTTCATTTATCTCCCTTTATGTAATAAATACATATGATTTCACTCTATCTTCATGATCAAACAGGTTTCTATGTCTGCCTTTTATATAGAATATGAGAAGTCATGATTTCTTACTAGCTGGATCCTTCTCCTATAAAGCTATCGGTTTATGTATGTAAATTGTCTTGTAGTATAAAAGTCATGGTTGACACCAAATTTATTTGGTTTGGTATCTGTTTTGATATTGTGTCTATGGTTAACATTGTAGCTAGGGCCGCTCGCCGTAGTCTGGTCTGTACATTTATGTCTGGTTGTTCACAAATAATTGTCGGCATGGTGGTATGGTGTCTTAATAATATGTTTATTTTTTTTGATATTGACAACAGCAGTATCGTCCTTTAAATCGGCATTTCGTTTGTTTAAATACAGTTTTGAAATGTACCGTAATAAAGAGTCTTCCGTGGCCAACTGGTCTTTTCAATATCGCCAGCTTCAGACCACTGAAGATGCAAGTTTGAATCTGACTCGGTCAAAATACATTTATGTGAGAAAGTTTGCCAGTTACTTGTAATGGGCTCGCTTGCTGTACTCAAGTTCATTCTGAGGTCTTCTTCCGCAAGTAAAACTGGTCATGATGTATAACCAAGCTTCTGTTTCACAAATTAAATGAGTAATAAACTAAAATCTAAAACAAGCATCCAGAATATGCTGATTTTAAAATTATTCCAGTAAAACTGTATATGGATATTGAAGTCTGGAATGTGTTGAAATTGGGGTCAAACCCAATTACAATTGAAAGAAAAAAACATTATATTTTACTTGTATGTTGCTTTAAACATATTTTTATTTCAGATATTACAACAATACAGTACGTTTGTACACAATATGAAATGGAAAATAACGAAATATTAGACCATATCGAGTTTTAATCCAGAGTGTGTTTGTTTCCATATAAATAACATAGATTTACTGTATGACTATGTCTAACAGTTCAAATGACTATTTTACATCACATTTATTGAAAGAGAGCTTAAACACAACATTATATCATTTTAAATACATGATATGATCAATATATTTGTAGAGTAGAAATACATAGGAGATTAATTTTAAATAAAATTAAACAATGAGAAAAGAAGAAAGAGCAAGCTGAGAAATGAACAATAGAAAAGAAAAAAACTTGGAGCACTGAGGACTGTGATGTGTCCCGTGCATGGACAACATAATGTCACACTCACACATTCCCATCAGGAATTATTAAAATCCTTTTCTAGAAATAATGTTATTTTGTACTGCTTCAAATATTTGAACAGTTTGAGTCACCGACAAAGTGCATATAGGGTTCAATTTATGTATTAGTTTGAATATGATATTGTCGTTAAAATGACAGTCAAAAAAGGTAATGCTGTGCACATCCTATAACCACACAGTCTTGGAACAGAGATATATAGCACTTTATTCTGATGGAATAAATGCTGATTTAAAGAACTACAATTTGTACGTAATGTTGCATGTAAACTTTGTACTTTCATAGTTCCTGAGTAGAAATTATTACGCACTTTATGCAAACCATCATCAGTTTATTTTTAGGTCTACGAGCTTCGAGTTATTTCCATCCTACGTCCATGTTAAGGTTAAGAATCAAAACTAATTTGGTTGCTACGATGACTATTCTTACAGCCTTGTTTTGGGTTTTGTGAAGATTTTGTTTTTGGTAGTTGGTACAATTGTCCCATATAATGTCACTGTTTAATAAGGGTCTGATAAAAAGTTACTCGAGATTTACGACCAAGCTGATGTGTAAGTGTACGCAGCCATGCCATTTCTATAGCATGTTTAACATACGATCGTGAGACAGCACTTCGGGTATATGTTACTAGATAGTAATAAGGATTCAGCTTTGGTAGGATTCATTGTTACAAATCGTGATTTTTGCCCATTCTATTAATTTTGGTAAATCTTGGTTGAGTATATTGGCTGTGCTTGTGATGTCATTGTCAATAATAAGATATAAGCTTTCATATGTATGTATATGTGTATATTTTTTAGTGTGTGATTATATGCATATATATTTGAGTGTAGATACATACACTTTAAACACATGTAGTTTTCTTATGAGCAGGTAGTCTTGTTAAGATTATGTTACTTTTCGCTTTCGATGTAACATAATTTCAGTTAACAAAGCGCTGTTATAATTTCAGTTAACAAAGCGCTGTTCTAATGAACCTGACGTAAACAAAATAAATGAAATTAGATTTACCGAAGGCATTTTTAAAATAACTAAGGGAGACGTTCTTTCAGAAGTAGGTAAGGAGTTCCATTCCACAGTGAAGCAGAAGATGGCACAAATGATTTAGAGAAAAGTTCTGTTCTTGTATTAACGATAACGTTCTCTTCCGCAATTCACAATTATTAATTGATTGTAGTGTATTTGGAAAAAGAGTACTGATATAAAAAAGGGTATAACCTTTGTGTATTCTAAAAGACAGAATTCATTTTTGATATTTTTGATATTTTCGATGATTTTTAATGATAATCATCCTATTTCCCAATACAGATTTTCTATTGACACTGACCTTGTATGGCCCGTTGCTACTCTAGCTGCTTTGGTTTTTTTCCCCTAAAGATTCTTTTTCGTATATAGTGCATCCATCTTTTTCGTATATTGAGCATCCATCCCAAACAACTGAAGCATTTCCTGTATTTGTCTTAAATTAAGTTTCCTCATTATCCCTAAGAGTTTTGATGCTGATTTAGTTATGTTATCAATGTACTGATGCCATTTTTTGTCACTGGTTAAAGTTATTCCTAAATGTTGATTTACAAAATTGACAGGTATGTTATCAAAATTTAATGTAGGATTGTTCATATTTTTTTTGGAAAATAAAGAAAATGACCTCAGTTTTTATGTGTTTTGTTGGATTGAAGTTGACCAGCCATCTTTTTTTTATCAGTTAGATGTTTTTAAAGGTCATATAGCCCATTAAAACATTTGCTAGCATTAAGCATATTATCCAATCACTCTTTTTCAAATTTTTCGGAATGTTTGAAATACGCATAGTCTTGATCATCTTCGAGGCTTGTTTTTCTAAATGACAATCATCTTCCAAGCACTTTGTGGAAGTAATATTTGATTGGATGAGACAAGATCACCTCTCAAATGGTTAAGTTTAAATGAACAAAAAACATTTTATTTAAATGAAAGTCATCGCAAATACATTTTAATTGATAAAAACAAATATCAAGAAATTAAATAATTCAACATTTCAAAATGTTTCCTTCGAGATCTATCAATATTGAATTACGTACCTATTGCATGTGTCTACATTAAATAAAGATTTACACAGCACGTATTGCTCGCTTTATTTATACATATTAATTCCTTAAAAGTTACATATGTACACATCAGATTGAGTATAAATATTGATTAGAACGGAAAATAAAATCTTTTAAAGTGTTTCTTCATGACATATATTATGTGTGAACAGATTTGGCAGATTATTAACAATTGTATGTATGCTCTTAACATTGCGAATATAACCGATTTCAAAATATACTAAATAAAATATCTTAACATACTGTTAAGAATATTGGTTATAATATGTGTAAGAATCTTAGAAAAATGAATTAAAATAGAGAACATTGATTAAAGTTATGTTTATATTCACATATCATAATAATTAATATTTATGGACATGTTCTAAACGGCATGGACTAAACTGAAAGCCGACTCGCTTATTACATGGTGTCATAAATCAATGATGTTTGGATACCTTTGGTTAAGGCTGGTTTTATATAGGCAATTATTCATTCCGAATGAAGCTACAGTACATAACAGCTGTATATAATAACCAAACATAAGTACATGAAGCTACAGTACATAACAGCTGTATATAATAACTAAACATAAGTACATGAAGCTACAGTACATAACAGCTGTATATAATAACCAAACATAAGTACATGTAGTATACTGGCAAACAGACATCAACGCGTGCATACCGGAAACATTCACACGTTTTCATAATATACAGGAACAACACAAAAGTAAAAACTTTTTGGTCACATAGTATATGTTCCTACTTAATGTGACCCCTCACTCCCTACAAACGTGAAACCACATATTTGTTTAAAGGGTTTTTGGTACTTTTCTTTTCGATTTGTTGAAATGTTTAATCAAACTAGAACATAGATCAGACACGTGTCATTACTGTTTTATTCTGTCTGTATTTTTGACATCATGTATTGTTTCCTGGTTAAGAAAGGATGATATTGAAATATTGTCTAAATATTGTGTGTAAGTTTGTAGATGAGCATATTATTCATTCATCTTGTGCATTATCTGGACTGCTTCGTGGTGGTGGGGGATTTACAAACATTCATCATCTCTTATATATTATATTTGTTTCATTCTAAAAAATGGCTAACATTACACTTTTTGCTGTTACACATTTATTTTTGTTTT
This sequence comes from Panopea generosa, assembly GCA_029582155.1. NCBI lineage: Eukaryota > Metazoa > Mollusca > Bivalvia > Adapedonta > Hiatellidae > Panopea > Panopea generosa. The sequence continues at coordinate 6,554,426 of CM055906.1, forward strand.
CAACCCTGTTATACTACATTTTTTAAATGGAATCTTTGCAAATAGTGAGTTCCCAGATCAATGGAGTGAAAGTATCGTAACTTAAACTCACAAGAAAGGTATCAATTCTGATCATAACAATTAGTGTGTAATATCTTTAATCAATTCATTATGTTTTTTGTGTTGTTTTTTTTATATATTTTATCATCACGCTCAACCAATTAGTGTGTAAGTCAGTGTTTAGTAGATGAGTCGCATGCAGGTTTCTGAATCAGCTACTATTTTAACTCTCTTGGTATTAATAAAAAAATATTTATCAAAGGAAACGTGCAGAATTTCATTATATTTTTTATTTTGCTAAAGCATTTGACAGTATACGACATCAAAAGTTATGGGATGCATTACATGTAGTACGTAATAATTTAAATGGAATTTGTTTAACTCATGAAACTATTGTATAGCACGTTAAATCGTTAAAATTAAGTGATAAACTTACACAGTAATTTTGTATTGTAATAAGGCTGTGTTAGCAGTTCATTAATTATTTTATAATCATAAACAATTTAATAATCTTTCTACATGACAAATATGATCGAGGCATTTTTGTATCAGGTGATAATTATTATAGAAGTGTTATTAGCCCCCCTGTTTGCCCATGATGTATAATGTTTTGTATCAGGTGATAATTATTATAGAAGTGTTATTAGCCTTCCTGTTTGCCCATGATGTATAATGTTTTGTATCAGGTGATAATTATTATAGAAGTGTTATAAGCCCTCCTGTTTGCCCATGATGTATAATGTTTTGTATCAGGTAATAATTATTATAGAAGTGTTATTAGCCTTCCTGTTTGCTCATGATGTATAGTGATTTGTATCAGGTGATAATTATTATAGAAGTGTTATTTGCCCCCCTGTTTGCCCATGATGTATAATGTTTTGTATCAGGTGATAATTATTATAGAAGTGTTGTAAGCCCCCCTGTTTGCCCATGATGTATAATGTTTTGTATCAGGTGATAATTATTATAGAAGTGTTGTAAGCCTGTTTGCCCATGATGTATAATGTTTTGTATCAGGTGATAATTGTTATAGAAGTGTTATTAGCCTCCCTGTTTGCCCATGATGTATAATGTTTTGTATCAGGTAATAATTATTATAGAAGTGTTATAAGCCCCCCTGTTTGCCCATGATGTATAATGTTTTGTAACAGGTATAAATTAATATAGAAGTGTTATTAGCCCCCCTGTTTGCCCATGATGTATAATGTTTTGTATCAGGTGATAATCATTATAGAAGTGTTATAAGCCCTCCTGTTTGCCCATGATGTATAATGTTTTGTATCAGGTGATAATTATTATAGAAGTGTTATTAGCCCCCCTGTTTGCCCATGATGTATAATGTTTTGTATCAGGTGATAATTATTATAGAAGTGTTATTAGCCCCCCTGTTTGCCCATGATGTATAATGTTTTGTATCAGGTGATAAATATTATAGAAGTGTTATTAGCCCCCCTGTTTGCCCATGATGTATTATGTTTTGTATCAGGTGATAATTATTATAGAAGTGTTATTAGCCCCCCTGTTTGCCCATGATGTATAATGTTTTGTATCAGGTGATAATTATTATAGAAGTGTTATAAGCCCTCCTGTTTGCCCATGATGTATAATGTTTTGTATCAGGTGATAATTATTATAGAAGTGTTATTTGCCCTCCTGTTTGCCCATGATGTATAATTGATAATTATTATAGAAGTGTTATAAGCCCTCCTGTTTGCCCATGATGTTTAATGTTTTGCCGAAACAATTGTGCTTTTACAACATCAAATCAAATATATCAAAGTATTTGCAATTCTGTGGTTATGCATATAAACTTAAGGAAAATATAAATTATTACATATAGAAATTGGATAATAGCTAAACAAATTAAAAAATGGTATTTCAATAATGAATCTAGGCATGTTTTAGCCCCAAAGTTAAAATGGTTGAAAACCTACGAGGCTCTGTAGCTACAATGGACATTTTTATTTTCTAATGACAGTTGGTTATTTAGATCCTAATAATATTTTTACAATAATTGATTCTATGGTTAAACCCATTCTATGTTATAGGTCAGAAATTTGGGGTTTAAATTATGTTGACCTGTGTAAATAAAATTCAACAAATAATACTGTCTTTTATCACAAAACACTGCGCATGACTTTGCTCTAGGAGTATGTGAAAGAATTCCACTTTTACTTGCTATATGACAAATTGTATTAAATGTTGGCTTTTAAAGTTAATCTGCATGGAGGACACCATATATCACAAACAAAGTTATGATAAAGATTTTTGACAAAATTGGTTGAAACAAAACTTTGGCAGGGTTTTGGATGTGTGTGGTAATATTATGATGTTGGTGATGATGTTGATGTTGGTGATGATGTTGGTGTTGGTGATGATATTGGTGATGATTTTGGTGTTGGTGATGATATTGGTGATGATGTTGGTGATGATGTTGATGTTGGTGATGATACTGGTGATGATGTTGGTGTTTATGATGATGTTGGTATTGGTGATGTTGTTGGTGATGATGTTGGTGATGATATTGGTGATGATGTTGATGTTGGTGATGATGTTGATGTTGGTGACGATATTGGTGATGATGATGGTGTTGGTGATGATGTTGGTGATGATGTTAATGTTGGTGATGATATTGGTGATGATGTTGGTGTTGGTGATGATGTTGGTATTGGTGATGATGTTGATGATGATGATGATGTTGATGTTGGTAATGATATTGGTGATGTTGTTGGTGATGATGTTGATGTTGGTGTTTGTGATGATGTTGGTGATGATGTTGATGTTGGTAATGATATTGGTGATACTGTTGGTGATGATATTGATGATGATGTTGGTGTTGGTGATGATGTTGATGTTGGTGATGATATTGGTGATGATGTTGGTGTTGGTGATGATGTTGGTATTGGTGATGATGTTGGTGATAATGATGGTGATGATGTTGATGTTGGTGATGATGTTGATGTTGGTGATGATGTTGTTGATGATGGTGATGATGTTGGTGTTGGTGATGATGTTGATGATGATGTTGGTGATGATGATGTTGTTGTTGATGTTGGTGTGTGATGATGTTGGTGTGTGGTGATGTTGGTGATGATGTTGATGTTGGTGATGATGTTGGTGATGATGTTGGTGATGATATTGGTTATGATTTTGGTGATGATGTTGGTGATGATATTGGTGATGATTTTGGTGATGATGTTGGTGATGGTGTTAGTGTTGGTGATGATGTTGGTGATGATGTTGGTGTTGGTGATAGTGTTAGTGTTGGTGATGATGTTGGTGATGATGTTGATGTTGGTGTTTGTTATGATGTTGGTGATGATTTGGTGATGTTGGTGATGATGTTGGTGTTGGTGATGATGTTGGTGATGATGTTGGTGTTGATGATGATGTTAGTGATGATGTGATGATGTAGGTGATGATGTGATGGTGTTTGTGATGATGTTGGTGATGATGTTTGTGTTGGTGAAGATGAAATGATGTTGGTAATGATGCAAGATTTATTTAAACAGCATCTCAGCGATTGTTATTTACTGAAATAGCAGGGAAGATATTCATAGTGCATCAAAAGCTTCTCATTACAAACATTTCATGTCATTGCTTAATATTGAGTCATATCTAAGTTCGGATTTATTTTACAAATCAAGAAAGACATTAACACATTTTAGATGCTCTTATCATAATTTGATGATCGGAAAAGACATATGACTCTTGCTAGAATTTTACGATGTTGTTCATTTTGTCATAAAGCAACATGTACTTGTAATTTACGATGAGCTCCATTTCGTTTTCGAATGCTCAATATATGAACACCTTCGACATACAAGTTTGTCCACATAAAATTTGTAATATTATATCTATCTCAAAGTACTTGTTGACTGTGTTGATAAAAAAAAATAGAAATAGAAAATATCAATAAATTGTTTGTTCCATTCTGTTTGATTATTAGTCCTGTGTATACATAAAGTATAAGTGTATTGTATCAGTCCTGTGTATACATAGCGTATAAGTGTATTGTATCAGTCCTGTGTATACATAGAGTATAAGTGTATTGTATCAGTCCTGTGTATACATAGAGTATAAGTGTATTGTATCAGTCCTGTGTATACATAGAGTATAAGTGTATTGTATCAGTCCTGTGTTTACATAAAGTATAAGTGTATTGTATCGGTCCTGTGTATACATAAAGTATAAGTGTATTGTATCGGTCCTGTGTTTACATAATGTATAAGTGTGTATTGTATCAGTCCTGTGTATACATAAAGTATAAGTGTATTGTATCAGTCCTGTGTATACATAGAGTATAAGTGTATTGTATCAGTCCTGTGTATACATAGAGTATAAGTGTATTGTATCAGTCCTGTGTATACATAGAGTATAATTGTATTGTATCAGTCCTGTGTATACATAGAGTATAAGTGTATTGTATCAGTCCTGTGTTTACATAAAGTATAAGTGTATTGTATCAGTCCTGTGTATACATAAAGTATAAGTGTATTGTATCAGTCCTGTGTTTACATAATGTGTAAGTGTGTATTGTATCAGTCCTGTGTATACATGAAGTATAAGTTTATTGTATCAGTCTTGTGTTTACATAAATTATAAGTTTGTTGTATCAGTCCTGTGTTTACATAAAGTAAAAGTGTATTGTATCAGTCCTGTGTTTACATAAAATATAAGTGTGTTGTATCAGTCCTGTGTTTACATAAAGTATTAATGTATTGTATCAGTCCTGCGTATACATAAAGTATACGTTTGTTGTATCAGTCCTGTGTTTACATAAAATATAAGTTTGTTGTATCAGTCCTGTGTTTACATAAAGTATAAGTGTATTGTATCAATCCTGTGTTTACATAAAATATAAGTTTGTTGTATCAGTCCTGTGTTTACATAAAGTATAAGTGTATTGTATCAGTCCTGTGTTTACATAAAGTATAAGTTTGTTGTATCAGTCCGGTGTTTACATAAAGTATAAGTGTATTGTATCAGTCCTGTGTTTACATAAAGTATAAGTGTATTGTATCAATCCTGTGTTTACATAAAATATAAGTTTGTTGTATCAGTCCTGTGTTTACATAAAATATAAGTTTGTTGTATCAGTCCTGTGTTTACATAAAGTATAAGTGTATTGTATCAATCCTGTGTTTACATAAAATATAAGTTTGTTGTATCAGTCCTGTGTTTACATAAAATATAAGTTTGTTGTATCAGTCCTGTGTTTACATAAAGTATAAGTGTATTGTATCAATTCTGTGTTTACATTAAGTTTGTTGTATCAGTCCTGTGTTTACATAAAGTATAAGTTTGTTGTATCAGTCCTGTGTTTACATAAAGTATACGTGTATTGTATCAGTCCTGTGTTTACATAAAGTATAAGTTTGTTGTATCAGTCCGGTGTTTACATAAAGTATAAGTGTATTGTATCAGTCCTGTGTTTACATAAAGTATAAGTGTATTGTATCAATCCTGTGTTTACATAAAATATAAGTTTGTTGTATCAGTCCTGTGTTTACATAAAATATAAGTTTGTTGTATCAGTCCTGTGTTTACATAAAGTATAAGTGTATTGTATCAATCCTGTGTTTACATAAAATATAAGTTTGTTGTATCAGTCCTGTGTTTACATAAAATATAAGTTTGTTGTATCAGTCCTGTGTTTACATAAAGTATAAGTGTATTGTATCAATCCTGTGTTTACATAAAATATAAGTTTGTTGTATCAGTCCTGTGTTTACATAAAGTATAAGTTTGTTGTATCAGTCCTGTGTTTACATAAAGTATAAGTGTATTGTATCAGTCCTATATTTACATAAAGTATAAGTGTATTGTATTTTAGGCCAGTGGCATATATCACTGAATAAACTACGTCTATGTTGTTGTATGGTGGTCAGCGACGATTTCAACAGTTTGGTCATATCGCAATTGTGTCTACTTGGGGCAGTATTCTAAGCGCTTTCACACAGGAGTATCATGTCACAGACAAATGGTTTGATGCTCCTATCATTTACAGGCTGACACTATGACGACCATACTTAGAATTATTCTCTCAATGCTGAGCCCAAAATGAGGAAGCTTCTTGTACCATATTACAAACATTTTGGTATGACACGGCTGGGGATCCAACCAAAGATCTTCCACATGCAGGGCGGACGCTCTACAACTAGACCACTGCTGGGTATTAAGTATTTTATGAAATTATTTATACAATTTTTTTTACAGTTTACAGCAGACGAAGGGGATTGGATGATATTGTACTATTATGCATTATAATATGCATCTGTGCCCTCCTCCATCTATCATACTATTGTGCGAATGCCATTGCATAAATAATTTATTTTTTGTTTAATGATAATCAGATAAAACATAAGAGTTTTAGTATGTTTCTGTGATGTCTTTGACCATTTTACAGAGATTTGGCAATATTTACCTGACGGTATGCAGGAACCGACAGTGCAGTGACCAATACCATTGTCCCATAGAACATCGTAGTTTACCGCAATAATGTCATTTCAATTAAATTAATTAAAACTTTCGTTACGTGTACAAGCAAAAGTGTATTGCATTTTACAATGCCATGGCAACCCAACTTGACAGTCTAACCTATAATATTGAAATGATAATTATGGTATGTATAATATATACTAGTATTGTATACTAGTATAGAAATATCGGATGAATCTCTTGAAACTTTTCATACACATGTTTGATACACACAACACACCAACATACAGGCTTATTCGATCACAAGATGCTATACTTGCATATTTTGGTAAGGACAATCTAAACTGTGTAACAACTGGTCAGTATGTTTTATGATTTCATTTTAAGAAGTCCCTTATCAAGGGCAATTTAAACTGGGACGGTACTGTTATAGATAGAGCGTTGGCCACTCACGTCAGAGATGCGGGTTCCTCAGCTCGACCTGATATATCTCAAATAACTATGCTCAGTACTCTTTCTACTTGAGAGCGGTTCTTATAAGCTTTGTTTTCTCTTTCCAATCGAGCTAAAATGAATTAGTATAAACTAAGGACAGTTTTAACTGTGTAACAGTTAGTATATATTTCAAAAACTTAATTGATGAAAACCTCAGCAGATGTTAGTGCTTTTAGTTTTTACAGAACAATCATTTTAATATATCTTTAATAAAACTACCATCACAGTTTTTATACACGATACTTATACTACTATTCCAATGTAGTTGTTGCAGCACTAATTAAATTGAATGGGTGGGACGAAATGAATTATTCTTTAGTGGGAAAATAAATTCTACCACATATGTACGCTTTTTATATGCATTGTCTACATTATTCTTGCACTATCAAGTTCATGCAGTTAAATGTTAAGTTTGATTTAAATTCGTTAAATAGTTATTTCCGGGCAGGGAAGTGTTTTATAAGTAAACACGGGAGAGTTAAGACAGCGAGTATGATATTTAGGAGTTCGGCTTCTAGCACTCTGCACTCCGCCACATAGCAGTCTGTTTGTATTTTAAGGTGCATTTCATTTGATTGAATACTTCTCGGGTTATGCAAAAGGAACGCACAAACTGACGGACAGGTAGACTGACAGATCCATTAATGCATTCTCCTCCGAGAACACAACACCATGTGAAGATCAGTCCGACTAAATCTTGATAATTTTCCTTGCAACAAGGCGAAGCACAGACATTTGCTCTTAAATAAGTGTAACTTAATGTCACACATGAGATATGTTTAGCAATACTGCGTGGCCGCTTTTTACCTCACTGCTGCTCATCTTAACCCTTTACTTCATAGATTCGCGTTTTCCCGCACCAATCACAGAAAGCCTTTGAAAACAGTGCAGGAAGAGTTCAGATTGCTCGTTACTGCACTTCCTGCACTGTTTTCCACTCTGTCAGTTAATACAAACATAATTCACCCATTAATTCAAAAGCCTTCTATATTAGGTGTCCAAAGGTGTCTATATGAAGTAAAGGGTTAATCTAAAATCTTCATATAAGACAGTTTGCCAGTTACATATGGAGAGATGCTGCTGCTAAGAGTCATTCTCTACCAGTAACCCTGGATGCCATATACCAAGTGTAATATTGGATAATGCCATTAAACCCCATTTAAAAACAATGTTTACTCAGATAGTGTTTCACATTAAATAAATAATAAGTTTATATTTTAACATTAAGAAAGAACATGTTTACCCTAGATAACATATCTATATAATTACCAAGATATTATAACAACAAGGATATCTATTGAAGCATGCCCAAAATGATACATTAAAAAGGGATTTCTTAACTGTTCTGTATACTGTTTGGAATATCTTTTTATGCATTTATAGCAATTTTATCCTGACATACTTCCTTTAACATAATATCACATCGTGTTCACGCACGCACGCACACGCACACACACACACACACACACACACACATATTGGATGGCCTCATGGAAGATTAGTTGGTCACTAAATGTGTTACCCTCTGTAAATATATAAAGACTATTGCTATTATTATTATTTTCAACGTAGCTGATCTTAGTTGTAGTAGATCTTAAATCTGAATATGTACATGTTCGTAAATTATTTGACAGTGAGGTACAAAAGTCAAAGCGTTTTTATTGGTACTCTTTACAAAATGAATTACTAAATGATTGTAATGTTGATCAGTCCAAGTTCTGGAAGTCTATCGGTAAGATCGGTGTAAACAAGTATAAAACTTAATGTATAAACTTCATGATGGCTCTATTTCGACTTCTGTTTCCGATGTTTTGAACAAGTGGAAAATTGACTTTAGTTCGTTATTTCATAATACCAGAGATGGGCATACTCAGGTACATTTGCATCCAGACATTTCGGATGATAATAACACTATAAATATGTCTTTCAATGATAATATATCATCTGTTTTTGAAGTGAAAAAAAGCCGTTGAAAATGCAAAGCGAGGTAAAGCTTGTGGTATTTATAATATTCCAAGTGAGGTACTGTTTAATGATACGGCCATTTTATTTCTTCACGCTTTATTTAATATATGTTTTAATAATGGCACAGTTCCATCTATCTTGGGTAAATATGTCATTAACCCAATACCCAAGTCTTCTACTGCGGACCCAAGGGACCCCCTTTCTTATAGAGGGATTGCATTAGCAACAAGCATGTATAAATTGTATTGTAATATTTTAAATAGCCGTTTAAGTGATTTTTGTGAACATAACTCCAAAATAGTCGATGAACAGAACGGGTTTAGGAAGAAGCGTAGTACCACGGATCACATCTCATCACTTACTAGTATTATTGATACGAGGAAAAAACAAAAGAAGTCTACATTTTGTGCTTTCATAGACTTTCGTAAAGCTTATGACTATATAAATAGTGATATGACTTTGGAAACGACTTTTTGATAATGGTATCTGTGGTAAACTACTTCTTGCTTTAAAATCATTATACGTCTCTGTTTTGTCATGTGTTAGAGTGAATAACCTTAATACAGAGTGGTTTGATGTGCACTGTGGGTTAAGACAAGGTTGTATCTTATCTCCTTCGTTGTTTAATTTATTCATTAATGATTTGGCTTTATATTTGGAAAGCCTTTATATTGGAATATAATGATAACTTTTGTATTTTAATATATGCCGATAATATCGTACTATTAGCCGAAAATGAAACTGATTTACAGATATTATTATCCGCCCTATCTGATTGGTGTGATTTAAATGATATGTCTATTAATAGTAACAAGAGTAATGTTATACATTTTCGACCAAATTCAACTCCTAAAACTGATTGTGTATTCCAGTGTGGTAATGAAATCTTACACATGGTTAGTAAATACACTTATCTTGATACAATGCTACAAGCACATTTGGATTTTAATGTTACAGCTAAAGCTGTCGCGCAGAGTGGAAGTCGTGCCCTTGGTCTTTTAATTGCTAAATGTAAAATAATTGGAGGAGTTCCTTAAAATGTATATACAAAACTTTATGACTCCATTGTATGGCCTGTAATTAATAATGGGGCTGCAATATGGGGTTGTAAATCATTTTCATGTATTGACGGTGTTCATAATCGTGCTATGCGATTCTTTTTGGGGGTTGGCAAATATGCGCCAATTTCAGCTATTGTTGGTGAAATGGCTTGGCAACCTACTATTGTTCGTCATTGGAAAACTATTTCTGCATACTGGTGTCGCCTGTCCTCTATAAATGAAAGTAGACTCAATAAACGGATTGCACTCTGGTCTTACTTAAAAGCTAATGTTTCTTGTAAAAATTGGATGTATAATTATGGTGAAAAAACAATTTATATCACTAAATCTTCAACAGTTTTCGAATATTAATGTTAACATCCCTATGCGTACTCTTGTTGATGACGTCACAAAGACAGTTTTGGATATTTATACCAGTGATTGGTTTTCATCTTTTAGGCGAATGGACAGTAGTTCTGGTAAAGGACGAAACAAACTACGCACCTATCGCTTATTTAAATCTCATTTTGAGGTTGAAAATTATTGTAAAATTCTATTACCTTTAAAGCACAGGTCTGCTTATAGTAAGTTTCGTTGTGGTGTTGCCCCAATAAGAATTGAGACCGGTAGATATGATAATCTTAGGTAAGAAGATAGAAAATGTCCTTTTTGTAACACAGTGGAAGATGAAAGTCAAAGTATTTTAGAATGTCATCTTTATAATGATCTTAGAAATATTTTATTTGAAAAAGCAGCTGCAATTAATGATAATTTTAATTATTTGTCAAATGTTGATAAGACAGTTTTCTTATTTCCCCACTCTTCTTTGATTCGTGTTTGTGCCAAAACCTGTTTTAACATATTACAAAGACGTGCATTTTACCTCTGTAAATAATGCATTTTTTGTTTTATATGTATAATGTTACCTTTTTATCAACTCCTATGTGTATGCTGTAAATCAGTTTTTTTCCTGATCTGAACAGAGGGGATAATCGATACTTTAAGATATTTTTTATATTGCGCACTAGTGCTTTTTTTTTGTCGGAATTTTAAAATGTTGTTTATCTTAATACTTTTTTAATGAATCGATTTGCAGCATTACACATAGTCTTATTATGTGAATAAATAATTGTATTTTGCATTGTGTGATAGTCTCTTGTAATTCATATATTTGAATGGTTATGTACATATACTGTATGATATTAATGTTATTGTTATTGTGATGTACATAGATGAGGCTGAAATGAAGATTAAATAGATATATATAGCTATTTAGGTCCGATAACTCAGTCCGCAAACTTAATTTTGGACTCAAACACCATGTATTATTTGTTATTATATACCCAATTTATTAAAATACAACAGAAACTTAAAAAATCGCATTTTCATTATGGCATACGACTCCTTTTCGAAAACATGAAAACTACTAATACTACTAGACACTACTAATACTATAAATATTTTTAATTTGCATATTTTCTTATTTTTATGGGCTTTTTTGTGTCAATCAAAAGTCGATAATCCAATCAGCGCTCGATATTGCTGCCAGGGCCGCCATTTTCCTTAGACAAGCTAACGGTCTCTAAGTCAACACTACATTGTATAACGTGGTATTTACCGGGACAAACAACGCCACATGGTCAGTGGGCGGAGCAAGTCTGTCTCACGGCAGGTCAAATTGATAGGGATGTCATGTCATCATTAATATACTAAAACAATTTGTTTAAACGGATCCCAATCCATAATGCAATTCATATAATTTGACGAAAATACATGTCTTTATTTATGTTTTCACATTATTAATGTATTTCATATACCACAATACACGGATATAACAAACACGTCATCTGTGGTATGCACCACTCACCCATTTGAGGTCGGAAATAGTAATTATGTAATTACGCATGATGAATACCTTAAACATGATTTAATTAACGTTGAGCAATTAAACAAAAAAAAATCCTTATATGAGAAATCATTACAATAAATGAAATTGTTGTGAAATTGTTATCATGTATAAGTCATCGTCAGTGGAAAGAGAATATATGAATGCACGAATGAATGAATGAATGAATGAATGAATGAATGAATGGATGTGAATGAATGTGAATGAATGAATGAATGTGAATGAGTGAATGAATGAATTAATTAGTTAATTAATTAGTGAGTGAGTGAGTGAGTGAGTGAGTGAGTGAGTGAGTGAGTGAGTGAGTGAGTGAGTGAGTGAGTGAGTGAGTGAGTGAGTGAGTGAGTGAATGAATGAATGAATGAATGAATGAATGAATGAATGAATGAACGAATGAATGTATGAATGACAGTCTGGAAACATATAATTTCACCTGAATGATGGACATGACAAATACAACGTATAGAGGAAGAATGCACGCATATACTATTGACGACTGTAGTCTGGCGATCTGCAGCGATGTGATACAACGTCCATCTCACATGCTGGAAGTTGTGGCTTTGATCCTGGATCGAGTCGTATGTGACGGCGCTTATACAAAACTGTATCAAGTAACCAACGTCGTGATATAATATATAACTATAGTGACGCTAAATACCTTAGTTATAATACAAACCAAATTATCGATCATTTAATATGATTCTTTAACATGCCCATTTGAAAGATATTGATGTACAGAATAAACAGAAATACAATAATCAATATATTTTATCAATATTATCCAGTTACGGACCTAGACTACCTTCATTATAACAGACAGACAGACAGGCAGACGGACAGACAGACAGACAGACAGGCAGGCAGGCAGGCAGGCAGACAGGCAGGCAGGCAGGCAGGCAGGCAGGCAGACAGACAGACAGACAGACAGACAAGATGTTTATTCATAAATGGACCTATCGCTTAAGGACAGTGGTGCTAGCACGAAGGCGAATAAACAAAGTTCATCACGTTGGCGTAAGTTAAAGAGCCACGTAGCAATAGTGAATGCCGACACATTAAATCCATCTTTACATCCATGAACGTGGCCATATGGAAGTGTTTTTAATGAGATTTAACGCCATTTTCAACACATTTCATATTATATATGGCTTATCAAGTATTACTGTCGGAGGAACACCATGGAATGGATCTGAGTAGAACCACCGTTCTTCCGCAAGTAACATTGTTGTTACTGTTATAACATTGAGCTTCATATTTAAGAAAGTAAACTAAACCAATTTCCTAATTGGTCGCCTAAATTTCATAGGATATTTTTTTCTGGAAATTGTGACAAATTTATAAATTTTAATGATCTACTACTAGCTTTTCCATCTTCAGGATATGCGATATTAAAACTTCTTAAAATATTAATTTATTTATTTTGCGTGGATTGTTGGCCATCATACCGTTAAAATATCGTAACGGAAAAATAATTGCTTTTTTGGCTCAAAATGCAACTGAGTAGGATTACTAGAGTCATGCCTATTCCACAACATAAATGAAATTAGTCCGCATATATACTGGGATGTTTAGTCATGTAGATATACAACAGCTTTTACTGAAAATTCATCAAGCTTGCCGTGCGTCCCTTTAATATGAAAAATAAAAATCAACTAAAGGTCAACAAAAGATTAGCAATCGAATCCGTCTAGTGTTCAAGTGACATCCGATACAGCTTACTAGAAACAACACCTCTTAAAATATATAAAAGTTCGCACACGGTGGCATGTGAATGGATAACGCGTAATTAAAAAGTACTTCAGAGATTACGAATTAAACACCATGATGTCTGTTTTCTGTGTGACGTATTTCTGGAGTGTTCAATGTGTAAGAATTAGTGTAGCCCTGGGATCGGTTTATATAATTATAATAGGAGCCCCTAATATTCGGGTTCAGAATATACTTCGGGGCCTGGAAGTACATCTTCATACACTCTCTCTCTCCTCAGGTTGCTCCCCCCCCCCACCCTTTCACACAGACCAATAATTGAAACGCTCCTACGCCCATGATTATACAAGATTCAAACCAGAGATTTCTTTTCACTCCCATAAATTTGTACACTGCTATTATAATGTTGATACATTCAATTGACAAAATTATATTTTCTTAAAAGCACTTATTATGTGCAGTTTTAAAAATAAAGTTTATCCCAGATTGCTGAAATATTAAAAATCCGCGTGGTCCAGTGGTAGATCATCGGACCCGGGATCGGATGATCGCTCGTTCGATCCTCCGCCACGGCTACGTTTTTGAGCAAGACCCTTTATCAGTATGTTTAACCAAAGGATTGATTGATTGATTGAATATTTAGCGTCATTTTTATACCATCGAGGGCTAACAGACGATCAGTTAACCTAGCCACTGTTTCTTTGGATTAACCAATACTCGAATATACCCCATCTCCGCAAGTAATTGATAACTTTCCCACTTGAATCAGTGGTGAGAGACGAATGATAATGAGACGCAATGTCGTATATCAATCATCACGGATACTGTTGCCGATCGGCACGACCCCTGGATTGATAGTCAGATGCTTAACCGACCGAGCTAAACGGGCCCGGCTTTACCAAAGGAAGACTTGATTTGTCTTAAGTTGTATGGACTTTCACATTCGATGTAAAATATAAAAGTTTAGAACAAAGCGGCCTTGAAGAAGAGCTTGATATCGGATACTTTGAAATTTTAATCAAACACATTTGGTATATGAGTATATACGTCACTATTTTTTTATAATGACATGTTTTAAAGAAGTAACTGTCCGGCTAACACGTTGTTATTGTTTTAGGATTCCGTTCTTAACCTGTGGTGCATTATTTATGATTTATTACATGTAGGAGTATTTATTGTAACGGTCACAACAACGAAACTCGTGAAAGTTGGGTGGTATCGTGGTTTATGGAGTATTGACCGCTCATGACAGAGGTTGCGGGTTCGATCCTTAGCTCGACAAGATGCATATAGAAACATAACACTCAGTACGGACTCTGGCTGTACCCAGGAAGCGGACTCGAGATCACATCGGCTCATATAAAGTGAGCGTTCTTCGCAGCCGAGCTTAAATAAATTTGTATAAGCTAAACAAAACTCTTTACAGAAAGTTATGCCTAAATAGAAAATGCATAGACGTGGAGGACAGAACACTTTATATATTCAAATGATATTTGAGACATCAGTCTATATTTCACAATCGTCATTCCTAATAAGTTACGTGTTTGTTTATGTGTTATGTTGCTGCTTTTTAATCAAGTACCATTGTAAAAATTCAAGTGGATCGAGTATAATGTTGCAGTGATATGCACAGCCATGCCAGGCTATATCTATTACTCATGAATATTCATGGCGTACGTTAGAAAACAGGATGTAAAGCTTGAATGAAACAGATGTGGAGCTGGTATTTAACATCATTATTAGCCGTCTCTTGACATAACTGTACGGTAAAATAAAACCAGTTTTCATTTAGAGTGTTTTTGCCAAACAACGAAGTATTATATGGAATGGATTTTCGAATACTTTATTCGAGTGGTAGGTAGTTTTATGTAGCAAACGATATAAAGTCGATATGCTAAAGTTTAATTCTAGTGTAAAACATTCTGTGCGTTACATAAACATGGGATCGAACCCACAACCTCTTGCGTAAGTGACCAACACTCCGTCCGCTACCGTCGTTTCGGTATTGTGATCAAACGCACTCCGTTGTAATGTTAACATCATTCTACATACTAACATTTTATGAATTTTCAATGTTTTAACTTGAATGGCGGGTAAGTAGCTGTATCAGAATGATGTACCATCTTATATAGACGTATCTGTATCGGAATGATTAACCATCTTATATAGACGTAGCTGTATCAGAATGATTAACCATCTTATATACACGTAGCTGTATCGGAATGCTGATCCATCTTATATAGACGTAGCTGTATCGGAATGATGTACCATCTTATATAGACGTAGCTGTATCGGAATGATGTACCATCTTATATAGACGTAGCTGTATCGGAATGCTGAACCGTCTTATATAGACGTAGCTGTATCGGAATGATGTACCATCTTATATAGACGTAGCTGTATCGGAATGCTGAACCATCTTATATAGACGTAGCTGTATCGGAATGCTGAACCGTCTTATATAGACGTATCTGTATTGGAATGATTTACCATATTATATAGACGTATCTGTATCGGAATGATTAACCATCTTATATAGACGTAGCTGTATCGGAATGCTGAACCGTCTTATATAGACGTATCTGTATCAGAATGATGTACCATCTTATATAGACGTATCTGTATCGGAATGATTAACCATCTTATATAGACGTAGCTGTATCAGAATGATTAACCATCTTATATACACGTAGCTGTATCGGAATGGTTAACCATCTTATATAGACGTAGCTGTATTGGAATGCTGATCCATCTTATATAGACGTAGCTGTATCGGAATGATGTACCATCTTATATAGACGTAGCTGTATCGGAATGATGTACCATCTTATATAGACGTAGCTGTATCGGAATGCTGAACCGTCTTATATAGACGTAGCTGTATCGGAATGATGTACCATCTTATATAGACGTAGCTGTATCGGAATGCTGAACCGTCTTATATAGACGTAGCTGTATCGGAATGCTGAACCGTCTTATATAGACGTAGCTGTATCGGAATGATGTACCATCTTATATAGACGTAGCTGTATCGGAATGATGTACCATCTTATATAGACGTAGCTGTATCGGAATGCTGAACCGTCTTATGTTGCTGTATCTGTATCGGAATGCTGAACCATCTTATATAGACGTAGCTGTATCGGAATGCTGAACCATCTTATATAGACGTAGCTGTATCGGAATGATGTACCATCTTATATAGACGTAGCTGTATCGGAATGCTGAACCATCTTATATAGACGTAGCTGTATCGGAATGCTGAACCGTCTTATATAGACGTATCTGTATTGGAATGATTTACCATATTATATAGACGTAGCTGTATCGGAATGCTGAACCATCTTATATAGACGTAGCTGTATCGGAATGATGTACCATCTTATATAGACGTAGCTGTATTGGAATGCTGAACCGTCTTATATAGGCGTATCTGTATCGGAATGCTGAACCGTCTTATATAGACGTATCTGTATTGGAATGCTGAACCATCTTATATAGACGTAGCTGTATCGGAATGCTGAACCATCTTATATAGACGTAGCTGTATCGGAATGCTGAACCATTTTATATAGACGTATCTGTATTGGAATGATTTACCATATTATATAGACGTAGCTGTATCGGAATGCTGAACCATCTTATATAGACGTAGCTGTATCGGAATGATGTACCATCTTATATAGACGTAGCTGTATTGGAATGCTGAACCGTCTTATATAGGCGTATCTGTATCGGAATGCTGAACCGTCTTATATAGATGTATCTGTATCGGAATGCTGTACCATCTTATATAGACGTAGCTGTATCGGAATGCTGAACCATCTTATATAGACGTAGCTGTATCGGAATGCTGAACCGTCTTATATAGACGAATGCTGAACCATCTTATATAGACGTATCTGTATTGGAATGCTGAACCATCTTATATAGACGTAGCTGTATCGGAATGGTTAACCATTTTATATAGACGTATCTGTATTGGAATGATTTACCATATTATATAGACGTAGCTGTATCGGAATGCTGAACCATCTTATATAGACGTAGCTGTATCGGAATGATGTACCATCTTATATAGACGTAGCTGTATTGGAATGCTGAACCGTCTTATATAGGCGTATCTGTATCGGAATGCTGAACCGTCTTATATAGACGTATCTGTATCGGAATGCTGTACCATCTTATATAGACGTAGCTGTATCGGAATGCTGAACCATCTTATATAGACGTAGCTGTATCGGAATGATGTACCATCTTATATAGACGTAGCTGTATCGGAATGCTGAACCATCTTATATAGACGTATCTGTATCGGAATGCTGAACCATCTTATATAGACGTAGCTGTATCGGAATGCTGAACCATCTTATATAGACGTAGCTGTATCGGAATGCTGAACCATCTTATATAGACGTAGCTGTATCGGAATGATGAACCATCTTATATAGACGTAGCTGTATCGGAATGCTGAACCATTTTATATAGACGTATCTGTATTTGAATGATTTACCATATTATATAGACGTAGCTGTATCGGAATGCTGAACCATCTTATATAGACGTAGCTGTATCGGAATGATGTACCATCTTATATAGACGTAGCTGTATCGGAATGCTGAACAATTTTATATAGACGTATCTGTATTGGAATGATTTACCATATTATATAGACGTAGCTGTATCGGAATGCTGAACCATCTTATATAGACGTAGCTGTATCGGAATGCTGAACCATCTTATATAGACGTAGCTGTATCGGAATGGTGAACCATATTATATAGACGTAGTTGTATCGGAATGATTTACCATCTTATATAGACGTATCTGTATCGGAATGCTGAACCATCTTATATAGACATATCTGTATCGGAATGCTGAACCATCTTATATAGACGTAGCTGTATCGGAATGCTGAACCATCTTATATAGACGTAGCTGTATCGGAATGCTGAACCATCTTATATAGACGTAGCTGTATCGGAATGATGAACCATCTTATATAGACGTAGCTGTATCGGAATGCTGAACCATTTTATATAGACGTATCTGTATTGGAATGATTTACCATATTATATAGACGTAGCTGTATCGGAATGCTGAACCATCTTATATAGACGTAGCTGTATCGGAATGATGTACCATCTTATATAGACGTAGCTGTATCGGAATGGTGAATCATATTATATAGACGTAGTTGTATCGGAATGATTTACCATCTTATATAGACGTATCTGTATCGGAATGCTGAACCATCTTATATAGACGTATCTGTATCGGAATGCTGAACCATCTAATATAGACGTAGCTGTATCGGAATGATTTACCATCTTATATAGACGTAGCTGTATCGGAATGCTGAACCATCTTATATAGACGTATCTGTATCGGAATGCTGAACCATCTTATATAGACGTAGCTGTATCGGAATGCTGAACCATCTTATATAGACGTATCTGTATCGGAATGATGTACCATCTTATATAGACGTAGCTGTATCGGAATGGTGAACCATATTATATAGACGTAGTTGTATCGGAATGATTTACCATCCTATATAGACGTATCTGTATCGGAATGATGTACCATCTTAGATAGACGTAGCTGTATCGGAATGGTGAACCGTCTTATATAGACGTATCTGTATCGGAATGATGTACCATCTTATATAGACGTAGCTGTATCGGAATGATGTACCATCTTATATAGACGTAGCTGTATCGGAATGATGTACCATCTTATATAGACGTAGCTGTATCGGAATGCTGAACCATCTTATATAGACGTATCTGTATGGTGAACCGTCTTATAAATGGTGAAATGTTCATAGAATAAATTACCACTGTTTTCATGTCCGCAATTTTTATATTTTGGATAAGAACTCTATAAGTTTAATACATACATTTGATGTAACATAGCAATCATAAGTTAAATTTAACGTTTATAAGGATATTCTGAGTTTTTAGAATTGGGAAAAGGTGTCCCCCATTTATCATGCCTATACTCTATATATCTATTTAAACAGGTCAAAATTATATACATGTATTGAAAGGTGATTTTCTGGCTTGGCATACGATCAGATTGATTACAACGTCCATTTTAGGCCACCAATAAAACTGGATATGCCATATAAAGTCACGTGCTGAGGCGTTAAACATTACAAAGAAATACATAAGAAAAAAAAGAGAGAAATAAGTTAGAAGATGGATAAAGGCCTATTCTTAATTAAAGTCACTATGCATACTGAATAAAGACTATGAACTTATGCCCAGGATAGACATCAGTTGATTTCCTGCTGAAAATTGCAACGATTGCTATGGGTATAAACTTTATTTAATTTTAATCGCGATTTGATCCGTCATGGTATTTACATATTGTAGAATTTGGTTTATCTTAAGAAAGTATCCGAACGACGAGATGAAGGTTGTCAAGCAATATGTACGTGATTTTTATTTTTAGAATAGGGACTTCGATCAAAGAATTATTTGGGCTTTTATTTGCCACATTATAACGAATTTAAAATCCCAAATATATCGTAATTTATTAAAAAATGATAATGTGATGCAATGTATTCACTTTAAAAATAACTTTTTTCCCGATATTTACAGCAATGTTCCTGACATACTGCCTTTAAAGACAAAAGTAAAGTCTAACTGAGTATATAACATATACATAAGATAAACTAAATTCGTATACATAACATGAACACAACATATCTTTATATAATGTATATGTTTAAGATTTTGCTTTAATTTATATATATTACTTTAGATAATGCTTTTGAAGAACGCTTCCCTGTTGTGTGTATTTATTTATAGCAACTGTATGCATGCAATATATCATTATAGTATTTTCTTTCACATACGCATTTTGCGAAGTACATGTGTCATGCATCTTTACACATTGATGTTAATAAACATCTGTCTGTCTGTCTGTCTGTCTGTCTGTCTGTCTGTCTGTCTGTCTGTCTGTCTGTCTGTCTGTCTGTCTGTCTGTCTGTCTGTCTGTCTGTCTGTCTGTCTGTCTGTCTGTCTGTCTGTCTGTCTGTCTGTCTGTCTGTCTGTCTGTCTGTCTGTCTGTCTGTCTGTCTGTCTGTTCGTACGTCTGGAGCAGCAGTTGTGGGTTGCGTTGCCAGTACAGAATGGCATTGTGGTTTTTTTTGGTACTTGTGGGGTGCAATGTTCACCCCACAAGTGCAAAAACCCGTCCAAATGGCATTGTGGGGTTAATTTAATTTTTTTCACATTTTTCTTTTACTTTTTTTTTCACCATTTTTCATTCTTATTTAGTGTCATTAGGGTTGGATCTCAAGGTTTGTGACATTTGGGTTAGAAAGAAAATAGGTTTTGTTTTGTTTTATGAAAAAAAAAAAGATGTTTTATAACATATAAAAACCGCACCCCACAACATCACTTCCACCAGAACGTCCGTCCGTCCGTCCGTCCGTCCGTTCTTCTGGAGAGGCAGTTGTGGGTTGCGTTGCGGTACAGAATGGCATTTTGGAGTTTTTTGGTACTTGTGGAGTGCAAAATGTGCACCCCAAATGTGTACAGAATGGCATTGTGGGGTTAATTCCATTTTTTCCGCCCGCCCGCCCGACCGCCCGCCCGCCCGCCCGCCCGTCCGTCTGTCTGTCTGTGGTTCGGGGCAAGGGCTTAGTGTTAGGATAGAAGGAAACCTACTAAAACCGTCGATTTGGGGACTATCAATCGGGCTATGGTCTTAAAATGAGCGAAAACTACTGCATGAAAGATTAATTAAATCCGATCTGTTTATACATTCAGAATAAATTCAGAGACAAAAAATGTGAAATTACGTGAAAGCAATGCACTGTGTCGATGTTACCAGATGGAAATTATCGGAATTAACAATGCGTAATATTCATATATACATCTGCAAATTTATAAGGGGAATACATACAGAAAAGCGAATATATTCATTGTAACATAAATCATCACCTAACTGCATAAACATTGTGGTTAAATATAGAGATGACATAGAGGTCGGAGAGGCAAATAGTTTATATTTTTTTAACGTATAAACTTTAAAACAAAAAGTGGCGATACAGACATTCTCATAAAGATCGCAAGTTTTGTAAAGAAAATAATAACAATATCAAATTCTTTACATCATATTATACTGTTTGTGTTTTAGTAATACTGATATAAGCTTTAATGACATGTAACTACAATATGCATAATGTTTGTTATCTAGTCAATACATACTAGTCAGTATCTAGTCAATACATACTAGTCAGATTCTAGCCAATACATACTAGTCAGTATCTCTTCAATACATACTAGTCAGTACCTAGTCAGTACATATTAGTCAATATATATACATACTTAGTCAGTATCTAGTCAATACATTACTTGTCAGTATCTAGTCAATACATATACATACTAGTCAGTATCTAGTTAATACATACTAGTCAGATTATAGTCAAAATATACTAGTCAGATTCTAGTCAATACATACTAACCAGTATCTATTCAATGTATACTAGTCAGTATCTAGTCAATACATACTAGTCAGTATCTATTCAATACATACTAGTCAGTAACTAGTCAATGTATACTAGTCAGTATCTTGTCAATATATACTAGTCAGTATCTGGTCAATATATACTAGTCAGTATCTGGTCAATACATACTAGTCAGTATCTGGTCAATATATACTAGTCAGTATCTGGTCAATACATACTAGTCGATATCTGGTCAATACATACTAGTCATTATCTAGTCAATACATACTAGTCAGTTCCTTAAGCGGGGCGGTAGTGTAATGGATAGAGTGTTGACCGCTCACGTCAGAGGTTGGGGGTTCGATCCCCAGCTCGACCAAATGCCTCCCATAAAACGACACTCAGTACTGGTTCTATCCAGGAAGCGGACTCGAGAGCGTTTCTTATAAGCTCTGAGCTTTCATCGCAATCGAGCTAAAATAAATTAGTATAAACTATCAACTAAGTTGATATCTTCTGCTTATATGCATGTCACTGTTTGTAGGGCACACGGGAATTTTTAACTTTACCACACTTAGTTTTAAAGGGGACATACGGGAAATTTATAAACTTTCATTTAACTCTATTTGTGCCGGGCCCGATTAGTTCAGTCGGTTACGCGTCTGACTATCAATCCAAGGGTCGTGAGTTGGAATCCTCCACCCGGCAACAGTCTCCGTGATGATTGATATACGACATTGTGTCTCATTATCATTCGTCTTTCACCACTGATTTAAGTGGGAAAGTTATCAGTTACTTGCGAAGATGGGGTGTGCTCGAGTACTGATTAACCCCGGAAACAGTGGTTATGTTAACTGATCGTCTGTTAGCCCTCGATGGCATAAAACGACACTAAATATTCAATCAGTCAATCAATTAATTGTATTTGTGAACAATATATATGCACATAATTGAAATATACAAATTAGAAAAAAAAATGTAAGTTTATTAAGGAGCACAACCATTGTAAGTTTGATTGAAAGTTTGACTGAAAAAAAATCCAAACGAAGTAACAAGCTGTATATTGTTTAAAGAATGTTTATTCATATATTCATACTAGTGTGACGGCATTAGTTTTACAAACAAAGTTGATATTTTCTTAAATATGAAATTAGAAAATAAATACGTGGATATTAAAGATATACGGGAACTTGATAAATGTTCACCTAGCTCTGTTTATGAAAACTTTCTAACTACCTGGTGAAAAAATAAAACTGGAATACCTCTGCATTTTAGCAGAGTCTTAATTTCGTTTTTCTATTTCTATAAAGGGACATAACTCATGTAAATGGTTAAAGGCATAACATTTCTTTATCCATGGTCTTTTATGACAAAAATGTGATGTGTTTGTTAAAATGGAATTCTTAAGAATTTACCAACTTGTAAATTGAAGAAGTTATACTAATATTTTCAAAACTATCGTAACTTCACTTATTTTATTAAGAATGAACTTTTTTTTTTCAAATATGAATTTCTTATTAATTACACTTAAAGATTTACATATCTATAAGGTACTGCGTGGTCGAGAGGTCGCAGGCGCTGACGTATAATGACCGATTACCGCTCACAGGTATTGAGACCGAATCTAGTTCGGTCCAAAAATGTAATGGAAGGAAGATTCCAGGTTGACATTACACAAAAACAACAAATTAACATATAAATTAAAACAATACACATGAATATGCAGAATAAACCTAGAACCTTGATACCTGCACACTACAGAGTTTCAGCAAATATATCGCATTACTCAAATTGTCGCTTCCTACGATATGATGAGCCACAGTGATCCTGTTCTTGCCATAACTCATATGGCTCCCTGGAACCACACAGGGATTGGTAATATGGCTCCCTGTTAATTTAATCTCATTAATGAAAATGGCAAAAATAGTAAAATGAACATGACACCAAATCGGAGGATTCCTGTCGCGCTGCAGAAATTGATAGCTAATGAACTGCCTATGTGGCAAACACATTGGCAGAATTATGCTAATATATATATGTATATTTCATCTAAATAAATTCAAACGTATCTTTTGTATTTCTTTTCAGGAATATCATTTCCTTTGATAGTATGGTCTCTATCATTAAGTTTGAATATGCACATCGTGCATTCCATGATCATTGTGCGCGTGAACCTTACCGAAAACAACACCTGGCCGTATTACTGCCAGTACTGCACTTGCTACGAGGAGGGGCACGGTTTGTATACTGACTGCTCGGGTAAGGGACTGCTAAAGCCGCCAAGAAAGATCGATACGAACACGAGCACGCTGATACTTAAGGAAAATCATATAATGATGCTACGGGGCGTTTACTTTGCTGGTTTAAAAAATCTTCATATATTAGACTTGTCTTTTAATAAGATATCTCACATTGAGATCGCAACCTTTCAGGATTTAACGTCATTAGATATTTTGTATCTACATAGTAATGATTTTACGCCGGCCATTCAGGCAGTGATTCGAGTGGGCGTGTTTGTGGGACTTGAAAATCTTTCTACCCTCACGCTTCAAAACAGTATCAGTATTCCGGACGCAAAGGCGTCCATAGTTCCCACCGCAGCGCTTATGGACCTCAGATTGTTGAAAAATCTATCAATTGACGGACCTGTAGCCGCGACATTCGGTGATGAATTCAGGAATTTGACACAACTCTCGTCTTTGACGATGTCTGGTACAGATGGAGTTTGTGAAATTGGCTCATTAACGAAAGATTCTTTCGCCGGACTGCCCCATTTGGAGAGTTTAACACTTTCAAAATGTCAGTTGAAGTCAATTGAAAGTGACACATTTTCATATCTTCCTCGGCTCTCGTATCTGGATTTATCGTGGAATATAGACTTTGAATTTGAAAGATTCGGTCAAATAGCTTACGGATTGACCTTTACGAACCTGACCACACTTGACATCAGCGCCATTCATAATCCTGACCGGGCTGGAACGGAAATACTTCGTCCAAATATACGATACTTGCGCCAGCTTCACCTTAAGGAGTTGTTTATGGATGACAATGGAATTGAGTTTATTGACTACGGAGTATTTTCTCTACTCCCAAATACTATCAAGAAAATATACATGCGAAGAAACCGGCTCCGTTTTGGATTATATATGAATGAAGCTGTCTTTAACAATCCTGGTTTGGAAATATTTGACGCCGGGGACCAGAGAATTGCCAGCAGATCACATAAAAAATACACAAATAAGTCAAATAGATCAAAGAAAAAAGAATATCCAAAACGAATAGGTAGAAGTGTTCTAAAAAGTAGGGTTGACACTGACACAGGAAATAACGTATTAAAAGAACGTTCAGAAAGAAGCAGCGCAGCAGACGACACGGTTGTTCTGGAATTAAAAATGTTAATATGCAGTGGAAGTATGTCTGATATGAATCCACTAGATTTATCTAATACTATTAACAATATAACATATGTTGATCTCTCCACCAATTTCGTACCTCACATCAAATACGGCTCATTCCGCGGACTGGGCGCGCTGGAGTTTTTAAACCTCTCGTACAATTATATGGAACATATTGATGTGGGTGGATTTGAAGGCATGGAAGCGTTGACCGCACTGGAACTGGATGGCAACTTTCTTGGTCATGCATTGGAGATTGATAAAGAAGGTGAATTATTTTCAGATTTAACAAATATTCATAAAATACAACTGTCTATGAATAGGATTTCTAAAATTAATAAAGACGTTTTCAGAGCGTTGCTTCATTTACAGAGTCTTGACCTTCACGGTAATTACATAGAGAACCTTGATCTCAATTTGGCATCTCTTCCCAATTTGCAGAACTTAAATGTCTCTGACAACCGTATCCAGAGTATACCACAAGATATCCGAGACGTTTTGAGTCGAACCGCCAAACGTCATCAAGTTCTATTGGACCTCACCAACAATAACCTGGCATGCAACTGTGACACAATCCAGTTCCTCGTATGGTTGAGGCTCAGCCCAGTTACTCCTGTAAACATTGACAACTATTACTGCACGCTGACCAATGGTTCTGTTAGGTATTTAAATGAATCCACTTTTCTTATAAAGACGCTGGAGGAGGAATGCCAGTCTTACTTGGGAATCAGTATTGGGTGTTCAATAGGGTTCAGTTTTCTGGTCGCGTTTGTTTTATCATATTCTGTGTATAGAAATCGCTGGAAGTTGAGGTATATGTATTATATGGCCAAGGTCAAACTGGACAGGAACCATAACGCGGACTATCAAGATTTACGATTCGATTATGATGTGTTTCTTTCGTACGGCGACGGTGATAGGCCTTTTGTTGTAAACGGCATATGTGAGAATTTGGAAATAAACGAAGGCCTTCGATTGAACATCCGGGATAGAGACTTTGAGATTGGTGAAGTGATAGCGGTGAATATTTCAAAAGCCATTCGAACAAGTAAAAAGACGATTCTTCTTCTGAGCAGACACTTCTTGCAAAATAAATGGTGTAATTTTGAAATGAATATGGCACGAATGGAAAGCCTTCACACAAAAAGAAACGTGTTGATAATTATATTTCTAGAAGTCATACCAGCTGAAGCATTGCCATTGGAAATTCTCGACATCCTAAGAGAATGCCCTAATATAGATCTACCTTTAGAAGAACATCTCAGGCCAGCATTCTGGCAGAAGTGTGTGGAATACGTAAATGACTAGGTAGAGATTATAACATGCATCAGTCGTATTGCACGACTTGCAACTTCAATGACTAGAAACATTGCCTATATATGTCCGTATGATACAATCTATAGGCGGACACGATGTTCCGATATAATGATTTTGAATTCAGGTTTTTGAAGGGCCATTTCGGTCTGTGGTATGTAAGTAGATCATTAGACAAAAAGTCGGAGTGGCGTGGTTTCAATCTCCCCGCCCCGCCCGGCTATGTGTGATCTCCCCGCCCCGCCAGGCTATGTGTGATCTCCCCGCCCCGCCAGGCTATGTGTGATCTCCCCGACCCGCCAGGCTATGTGTGATCTCCCCATCCCGCCAGGCTATGTGTGATCTCCCCGCCCCGCCAGGCTATGTGTGATCTCCCCGACCCGCCAGGCTATGTGTGATCTCCCCATCCCGCCATGCTATGTGTGATCTCCCCGCCCCGCCAGCTAGGTGTGATCTCCCCGCCTTGCCAGGCCATGTGTGATCTCCCCGCCCCGCCCGGCTATGTGTGATCTCCCCACCCCGCCAGGCTATGTGTGATCTCCCCGCCCCGCCAGGCTATGTGTGATCTCCCCGACCCGCGAGGCTATGTGTGATCTCCCCGCCTTGCCAGGCCATGTGTGATCTCCTCACCCCGCCAGGCCATGTGTTATCTCCCCGCCCCGCCAGGCTATATGTGATCTCCCCGCCTTGCCAGGCCATGTGTGATCTCCCCGTCCCGCCAGGCCATGTGTGATTTCCCCGCCCCACCAGGCCATGTGTGATGTCCCAGCCCCGCCAGGCCATGTGTGATGTCCCAGCCCCGCCAGGCCATGTGTGATCTCCCAGCCCCGCCAGGCCATGTGTGATCTCCCCGCCCCGCCAGGCCATGTGTGATCTCCCCGCCTTGCCAGGCCATGTGTGATCTCCCCGCCCCGCCAGGCCATGTGTGATATCCCCGCCCCGCCAGGCCATGTGTGATCTCCCCGCCACCCGCCAGACCATGTGTGATCTCCCCGCCCCGCCAGGCCATGTGTGATTTCCCCGCCCCGCCAGGCCATGTGTGATCTCACCGCCCCGCCAGGCCATGTGTGATTTCCCCGCCTTGCCAGGCCATGTGTGATGTCCCCGCCTTGCCAGGCCATGTGTGATCTCCCCGCCCCGCCAGGCCATGTCTGATTTCCCTATGTGCTCTATATCAAAATATCGTTTTTATGTAAATATCATATATAAAATTTTGACGGAACAGTAAATTCATTTTTTCGTTGTTGTTTTTGTTTGTAAATAATGCTTTACTTAGTATCTTATAGGTTGCATCCTATAATACTCAAATATACATTATTATATGATACTGATATGATACTGTTAATTGATACGTAGAGTAGCATATACTGAACAGAGCAGGGTGCCGTTTCACGAAACATCTTAAACTAACGCAAAAAATTATCGTAAGTTTTTAACTTACGAAAAAAGTTACGATATTCATTTTGCGTTTCACGAACATCAACGTAAGTTTTTGCGTACGCCTAAGAAAAAAAAAGTTCGTAAGTTTTTCGTAGGACGCTCTTTAGTACAGGAGATAAGTAACTGGCCATAGAAACGTCAACATCCGGCACGAACGGTAGAGCACCTGTCATTATTTTCTCAATAAAAGTTTATGCGTTGAAACCGAACACAAATGACGTCAGTTTTTAATTTACTACAAAATGACGTAAAAATAAAAAAAAATACGTCATTTCAGTTTCATTTATTAACTGTTTCAGTGCCGATCAACTAATTAATCAGTCATGAGAATTGTAAGACAAATTTATATAATATTAATCTAAATAAATTTACAGTTAATATTGCATCTAGTTTATTACTTTTTTATACTCTGTCGTTTATAGGAGATATACAATGAATTTTAAGGCAGTTAGACGATTGATAGCTTTTGTTTTATTTGAATTTCCGATGTGCTTGGGAGACGCAAAATAAAAAAAGGACTCTTTGGAGAGACCTTCATTCAATATTAAATTAAATGATAATTTAAATTAATTCAAATAATAATGAAAATGATAATAAAATGATAATAATAAAAGTAAATGATAATCGAGATAAAATAATGAAAATGACACACTTATTTTCCTTTTTTGGCAGCTGTGCATTTCAAACATATTGGTATAAGTTACTACTACTACTACTACTACTACTACTACTACTACTACTACTACTACTACTACTACTACTACTACCACTACTACTACTACTACTTCTGCTACTACTACTGCTGATGATGATACTAATAACAATATATAGTCATTTAAATTAAAGTACGATGATAATAATGATAATAAAATGAATCTGATAATAATAGAAATGAGAATGTTCTCTTTTCTTATAGTATCCTCATGTAAAATTCTAAGTCCCCTAACTATAAATATTAACTACTTAATACTTATCTTTAATCCAAATATGAACAAATATGACACCGATTCTTCGGAAAACATTTTTGTAATTTCCAATTTTTTCCTTTTTGAGGACCCTCTGGACTAAGTCACGGCTAGATTTCTTGAATCTGCCGACCAATAAATGAAGTTATTCTCAGTAAAGTGTATAATATGTAACTATAGGCCTTGTTTTACAGATCTCATGGCTAGATTTTTATATGTCAACCAATAAATGAAGTTATTATCAGTATAGTGTCTAATATGTAACAATAGACCCTGTCTTATAGATCTCACGGCTAGATTTCTATATATATGTCAATCAATAAATGAAGATATTCTCAGTATAGTGTCTAGTATTTAACTATAGGCCCTGTCTAATACAGATCTCATGGCTAGATTTCTATATGTCAACCAATAAATGAAGATATTCTCAGTATAGTGTCTAATATTTTACTAAGATAAAACATTAAGTTGACAGGAAAGATACATAAAAATAATGGAGATTAAGATCATTGAAAAAAAAAACTAGTACAATAATCACCCGTCCGGCTCGGTTGTATACAAAACGTATACATAGCTACTAGTCAAGCCCATACCCTCTCACGGCAACCAGTATAGCTTCAACAGTGTCCTTTTGGATATTTAACTGTTGCCGTTTTGTACCTGTTGCTGCTGCTGCTATTTTCTATGTTAATGTTGTTGTTGTTGTTGTTATTGTTATTGTTGTAACTGATGATGTTGTTGTAGCTGTTACTGCTGCTGTTACTGTTGTTGCTGTTGTTGTAACATTTGATGTTGTTGTAGATGTTACCGCTGTTGTTTTTGTTTGTTATTGTTGTAGTTGACGAATGAAATTAAATAAAAAATAAATTTTACTTTACGTCGGCACGACATATAAACAGTAAACAAGCCTTTGTTGTCGTTGTTGAATTGGATGTTTTATTGTCACATGTGATGCGCTTATATTGTATTCACAATAAATGTACATGTATTGCCAATTTGGCTATTTTATTGTGTACTATTTTGTTACTTATAGGCATAGTGCCACCATTGCAAAAAGGAAGTGCTTCCGTGGGGTAGTCGCATAATGGCGGTTATAAATAGTCCTCAATTCTTCTTCTTTAAAAATGCATTTTCCTTATTTTAATACTCATTTTTTTATATGAATGGCATTATTGATGTATTTTGAACATTTTGATAGCATTGTCATGTTTGAATTGTGAATTTAGAAAAAAAAAATGATGCTTGGAAATTGGGGTATGAATTCATGATTTCGGAAGTCTACTTTCACTTTGTCACCAGTGTACACACTAAGCAGAAAAAAATCTCTTATATGACACATGAACCCTACTTTTCTCATCATATTTTGATAGTGCAGAGGTTGACAAACAGTAAACTGTAGGTTTCACTTCTTTCATTTGGGACTCTCTATGAATGACAAGCCTTCAAACTTTTATTATTTACTATAGAATAAAGAACAAAAATCAATGGTGGGGTTACACCTTATACAGTAAAAAGGTAGAGCAAAAATGCCGCATGTATCCTACATGCCTAAACGCCATTTATAAACATACTCCAATAATAACAAGGTGTAAGTTACCTTGGCGCTATCAATGGGTGTTGTTTTGTATCACCGATATTGTGTATGCAAGTCATTGCAAACATACCCCCACTGAGACTGGTTTCCCCTGGTAAACGTACCGTAAACATATTTGTGAATGAATTGTATTGTCTTTCAACACTGCGTCTCACTAAGAATGCATTGTTCTCTATCCTATGAATCCATAAATAGCGAATTGTTAATATGTTTGTCACCTGGTTTATCTTCCAAGTTGTTTTTATTTTTTGTCAAACGAATTGTGAATATCATTATGTGCGTACCGTTATCATGCCCTCCATGCTCGACAGCTGATCAATCTATCTCATAGCATTGGGTTTAACCAAGGACTTGTATAGACTCTATATAATTTCTTGGGTTTAACGGCTACTAATTATTATCAAGGTGCACTCGTACCCCGGGTAGCAACGACACACATGTGGCGGTGTGCACTCTTGTAAACAAACCACTGAATATGGCCATGGCTCATTATACAGAACTAAATTATTATGTGTACTACAATTTGGCGTGCCTTACTTAATAACAATGCCATACAAAACTATATGCACTTGAGTGGTTATATCAACCTGTGGTGTCGTTTATTATTTGGTGTTATTCACCAATGCATTGACATTGTTTTAATAATACATATAAAAACGCACAGAAACGGTGTTGTATTAGTATCGATGCGATTCGACTCCACTAATAATAATGTCCGGTGATCTATCGCGTATAGCATTTTAAATACCTAGCAATATTACCTTGGATAAATTTTTGTTTGTCCGGGCGTATATTAACCCCTGTAATACATGTCCCAAAGCTATGTGTGTAAATGATGTGAACATATGTGGCTCTTTTATTTGATTGAATTGTTGATTGATTGATTGATTGATTGATTGATTGATTGATTGATTGATTGATTAGATATTTGGTGTCATTTAATGCCATCAATGGCTAACTGACGATCAGTTAACCTAACCACTCTTTCTTCGGATCCTGAAAGGTTAACCAGTACTCGAGCACATCCATCTCCACAAGTAAGTGTTAATTTCCACCACTTGAATCAGCGTTGATGGACGAATGGTAATGAGACTCAATGTCGTATATCAAACATAACGGAGACTGTAGCCGTGCGGGGATCCGATAGTGAGACGCGCTATACCGACCGAGTTAATCGTACCCGGCTGTGTTGTGTTTGGGCGGCTTTATTGGTTTAAACAATATTTTATTCAAGAACTGTACATAGTATATTAAATAACATTTGCAATTCATAAATGACAAGTAATTCTAAGAATTGGGATTCAGAAAAAAAGCTAATTAGCTTGTATGAATCTAGCTCTTTATTGAACTATAAATACTCTCCGTAACACTATCCGACTGTTTACTACCTGGGGTGTTCTGATTGTATTGTGGCGTATAAAATCGGCACTGACACATACCGGGAAGTCTTCCTGGAACTAGATTATAGCCATATATATATGTGGGAATATAAAAAAAAACACGCTGTTTATTATATGGTATTTATTTGTATGGTGAAACTTTCGACACATATTTCTTCCTAGTTCCTTGTCTGATAATATCAATGTATTGTTATACCATCGTCACCTGTAGTCATATTACTATATGTTTTAAAGTTTTTTCACGACTTTGCTGTTGTGTATATTTAACCCGTATGGTTAAGTTTAAAGTTTAAAGTTTAAAGTTTAAGTTTAGTTTGAATTTATTTATTTTACTTCGACTGTAACCCGTTTGGTTATCAACGACCTTGACATGTTGCTTTATAAATAAGTCTAATATCGATCTAATTACAGATACTTTAAAACTTCCCTGTCTTTGTTAACAGCTAAACATTGCTACCTGCAATTACTTTTTTTATATATATTTAAACTACGTTGAAGAATCGATAATCCGTGGGGCGTTTTCGCACACAGTAGCGGGAAATCCCTAAAGTCCACAATGTGATTCATATTATGATAGAAATTAAGGCCAAGCATAGACATTTCACGTACACGTGTATGTGCAATTTGAACAATGAGACCTTGAGTGTGCAGCATGATATGACAATAAATAAGTAATCAGTCGTTATGTATATACATGTTTAAAAGAGAAAGTAGGCTAAAATGAAAAAATGAATGCAATTCTTGTGAAAACGTTATTTATTGGCCCCGAAAAGTAACGTCAAACTCGGATTTTCCAAGAAAGCTAATTTTAGAAAATTGATTTGCGCTGTTGGTAGTTTTGTAGCGTATATTATCAGGGGTAAATGCAAAAACTTGAATTAAAGAATATATCTTTTAGAAAAAGTTGTTTATTTTGGGTGCCTAAATAAAAAAAACAGCTATGTCTAATATGCAATAGTAGGGCCTGCAAAAATATATCTTCATTTATTGGTGGGCAGATTCAAGAAAATCTAGCTGTGAGATCAGTAAGACAAGGCCTATAGTTAAATATTAAACACTACACTGAGAATATCTTCATTTATTGGTGGGCAAATTCAAGAAATCTAGCAACACCGCGTATATTGGTGGAAAAGACATGTGAATGCATACAACATTTAGTGTTGATACTAAAGTCTGTACATGAATATCCAGATTTGTCTGCCATTTATAGTGGGTTGTGATCAAATACAATAATATTCAGCAGCTTTCACTATTTTAAATGATGTCCGTCTGAGCAACATTGGGTGACAAGCTACGACTGTTTGGGTATTTATTGTTAAGTTTTAAACTAATTGATATCGTATGTATCGGTCACACAATTTTTAATGATTCTAACTACTTATTGGCAGTATATCAAATTGTTGTTGAAATGGGAATTGTCATAAGCTAACAGTAAAACAAGTTTCTTATATTGTGAATGCCTAATGATGATTTTAAATAATGAATAACGTATGCATCATTCAATTTCTAACCATAGAACCGTCCTTGAAGCATTGCATTACTCAACCCACAGATCCCTGACGAAGCTATAGCAATATTTTTTTCAGTTGCAATATGGATTGATACCAATTTAGAGCTAATAAGTGTATTGTTGCCCATAATTCATTAGAACTATACAAGATTATTTTCAATAGTCACGTATGCATCAAGGAACTGGCGTCAATTCTTTGACATCGGCTTAACGTTGTACATAAGTTAATATGGTAAAAAAATTATCATTGTGTACTATTGGCGCATGTAGTTATCTTTTGAAAATTAAGATTTACTCTTTTACTATACGTTCAACGGTTATGATAGAAGATTACCAGAGATTTATGAACACACGATTAACTTTCGGCATGGAAGTATATAAACCCGACATAGATATTATCATTAACTGATGAGCTCCTAAAAGTGTTTTAGGATATATTGGTAGTAGGACAACATTATGTCGGTCTAATAATACACTTACAAAAGATCACTAATGAAAACGGTAGCAGACGATTAAAAAAAATATGAAAATAACAGATATTCCAAAGTCGAGACAATGCGGAGAAAGACAATGTCATGTGTGTGGCTGCATTATTTGCCAACTGAAATGTTAGTGTACAGGCAGCATTTAGTTTAAACACTATTTTGTTCACAGTAAACTATCTTATTATCCGTTTTCTACTTATAAAGTACAAGCAACATTTCTGTTACAGACATAATATTTATTAAAGTTTAATAGCGATGAATATTGTCATTTTTTTGTCAAAACACAAGTATTGGTTTGTCTAATTTGAATACACACTGTGACAGGTAATGTCACTTTCTCGGAATATAATGCGTATTTGCCTACCCTGATAAGTATTGCCTTTCAATTTACCGCGTAGAGCTTCCATCCACAGTGTTTCTATTCAACTTGAAAGGTGCGCGTCACGTGATAACTGTCAAACACGATTTGAAAGTAGGATTGTATGTAAAAACTGAGTTATTTAAGTGTTAAATGTGCGATTTTGTGGATTTTTTTACGGTATGGACATATATAAAGATTTTTTTAACAACCGGTAAGAGTTTTTGCTAATGATATTACATATTTTAATCAATACGAGTGTTTTGGTCTTCGCACTGAAATCGGTGCGGAAAATCCACCCATAAAAAAGCGGATGGAGTATGCACGCAGAGGACGATCAAATAAAAAAATATAAAAATCGTTCGAAGACGTACTTTGATATGCACTAACGCTCCATTGTGCTGATACCTTATAACATCATAATTATGTAGACATTGTACAACCTGAGCAGCTGTGCCAATGGCGAGATAGACTATTTTAAAAGTTTATTTGAAAACGATTCTGAATTGAAGGACTTAACCCATTAAACATTGTTTTCTCCAGCGGAATAAGTGGGTGGAGTAATGCGATATGTTTTGTGGGCAGTGTTGTTTTTAGTTTTCCTAATATGTGATTTCACATTGCCTCAGTGTCAAGCTTCTGGTGACATCACGCGCAAAACGCCTTTATACTTTGGGGTAGGACTTAAGATTGTAGAATGAAGCGTACCAATGCCTTGGCGTACTACTATCCAAGGATACAATTTCTGATGATTTCAGTACGAAGATGACCATATGCGACATACATATAAACTTAGTGTATATTATCCAGTGGGAAGCTCTTAAAAATGTGCTTATAACAT
This sequence comes from Panopea generosa, assembly GCA_029582155.1. Lineage (NCBI taxonomy): Eukaryota > Metazoa > Mollusca > Bivalvia > Adapedonta > Hiatellidae > Panopea > Panopea generosa. The sequence continues at coordinate 6,589,785 of CM055906.1, forward strand.
ATAGCTCAGCTGATTTCTGAAATTTAATTTGTAATTTTATATACTCTTCCAAAATATTGTGAAATTGATATATCAAACTTTCACAATATTATAATTGCAGGCTGTTTGAACAGGTGTGATAATCCAATTAACAATAAAAACAAGAGGTTAATGCCAAAACATAAGGTGTGAAAACGACATGGTATCTAAAAGTTGTTATTAAAATACAAATTAAGGCCAATTAATTGTGACAGGCCCGATTAGCTCAGTCAGTTACGTGTCTAACTATCAATCCTGGTGTCTCGAGTTCGAATCCCAACCCGGCGACAGTCTCTGTGATGACTGACATACAACATTGTGTCTCAATATCATTTGTCTCTCACTGCTGATTCGAGTGGAAAAATTATCAGTTACTTGCGGTTGTTGGGTGTGCTCAAGTACTGGTTAACATTTGCAGGAAACAGTGGTTAGGTTAATTGAACATCTGAACAGTAAACCCTCGATGACAAAAAATGATGCTAAATATTCAGTCAACCATTAATTGTTCATAAACTCATTTTATTAATTTTATAATCAATAGGCAATTTAGTTTATTGATATATGGCTTTTTCACAGTCAACTAGGTCATTATTCTTGAATAGACATTTGAACTACCTCTACTTCGCAATGAAAAAAGATAAAGTAAAACCTTTGTTCCTTTATTTATTCATTAATACATGAAAAGTTTTTTTTACTGTTAAAATAGTGTTCTGGTATACAATTTATGAAAAATATTCATAAAATCATATAACATAATTTTTTTACTTGTAAGTTTGCATTGATATTGAAACCCTAATTAACTGAAAATGTTTAAATTAGTAATAAGACATAATACTATGTGATATAACATCCTGTCATAAACCCTGGGGTCATTAAACCTGGGGTGATCACGCTTATTAGGGTACAATATGCACAATGTGGCAGGGTATTTCTCATTACCACATGGTGTGAATGTGGTGTTGGTGAATTATGAAAGCTCAGCAGGGTGCCAGTAGCTGGACAGTAACATACACTTTGTGCAATATGCCTGTAGACATTATATTTCATATGACACTCCCTATAAGGAGACACATTCATATATGTTCAGAGAACTGGTAGAATAGATAATCATCATATATCAAATTGGGTAGTAACACCATTTGAATAACCAAAAGACAGTGCCAGTTATGTAAAACAACACAACCCCCCCCCCCCCAACTCATTCATGCTTCATCTAAATTTACTAAAAAGGATATGAAATCAAAATTTTATCAGCCATTTCTCAGTACGCAACAATGGCCGCACCAGCTAAACACGATAAGAAAAGAGATATAATATTATTTCTTATTCTCTCTTAGACAGGTAAATATATGTAACAAATCATTTTCCCTTAAATTCCATTCTTGGTCTAATTAGTGTTTTTTTTTTGATAATGTATTGACTGAGTAGCAAACAGTATATACCCTGATAGTACAGCATGAATGTGCAGGCTCGCCTGGATCTACATCAACACTGACGGCAATAATTACTTTTTTATCAAGCTAAGGGTAATTTTACTATTTTGAAAAATTCAAGCATCAATGGTAGGCTACATGATAAGATGTCAGAGTTGTGATTGATGGGTTTCGGGTTTGATCTCTGGTTCATGATCGGTGTGACTGTTTAACAGTTATCATCTTTTTGGGTGAAAACTTCATAAGACATTGCTGTGACATCTCTGTATTATTTCTGTGATACATTCTAAATCTTCTAAATTTCCAATAGTGTGAAATTGCATCTGCAGCACGTATTTTCGTCAGACGAAAGCATCATTACAGTTTTCGCAGCTGCAAAAATCTTTCACGTGTGTGAACAACTGTGCCGTCTCACTATTTCTCTCGTCTTCTAATTCATTTAACTCTGGTTCTGAAAATTCTGGTTCAAAGTTGTAGGCCACAAGTCCTTCTCCGTTACTAAAATCCATTTTATTATTCTTGCGAGTACTTTTGCCGGTGACTATAATTGCACGTTTCAACATCTGCTGTAGCGTATAAATCAATTATGTTTTAAACCGGAAGTGCAGTTATGACGTCACACAGGTATCCAATATGGCGACTTCCACCATAAAGTCGATGTGCGAAAATGACCGTTACAAAACGAGCTGATATATCTTTATGGACTCGAATTTATGCATAATAATACTATTAATAGAAAGCTGAACTCATAGCTATTCATATTATCCTGTTTTATACACAGGGTTGCGTTCCCCTTTAACAATATTTTTTGTTGTCTGACGATTATCACACCGGAAGTGCTAATGATGATGCGCATGCGCACTGACATTTTTCATGGGGCCGAAGGATCTCAGGCTACACCGTATTATCGTGGAAAACTACAGTGGTAACGTTTACTTTGACGCGTATGTTTTGATAGGAAAGAATTGCTTCTTCCATTATTTTTTTCCAGAATTATATAGATCCAGATGCATTCGAGATCAGGGCAAAGTGTATTCATTACTTTATCAAATTATAGACTATTATCATATGTTTGCAAAAATATAATTAACATCATCATTAAATCAGGTAAAGGAACTGACATGCACGTTGTTTGAAAGACGCAGCATGTGAATATTCTGAACAGCCTTATTCTCTTTACAACAACTAGCATACATGTGCGCAGTACTCCGGCAAAAGTTGTAAACGAGATCTAGACCTATGGGCATTATTCTTTTTTTTCCCATTCTGAATAACACTATTCAAACACTTGAATTTCCTGAAAAACACTTTTTCAACACTGGCAAGAATGCATACACTGGCGTAGGAGCCCCCCTCCCTCCCCCCTAATTGAAACGGCCCTACGCCCATGCATGGTCATGTTATGGCATAACAGCATAGTAGCAAGTCTGATGTGCAGTAATCTTCCCAAATGGGAGTGAATTTGATATTGTATTGGGACGAATATTCCAGATTTCATTAAATAGCACAAAGGTTGTAACTTCAGTAATTTTAATCAAAAGTGTATGTGATGTTTTTTAATGGGATAAGTGAAGATTAGTGCTATGCTAACGTCAAGTTGTCTATTCAAACCAGAAGTAGATATCTACTTATTTTATAAATAAAAACTACAATCATCCCAACCTGCTGAAGTATGGGGTGCCGTTTTACTATTTAACCTCAATAAGTGATATCACTTATTCGAATAGGTGATATCACTCATTCGAATAAGTGATATCACTCATTTGAAACGAATTAGTAATATCACCTAATAGAATGAGTTATATAGTTGATATCACTTATTATAATAAGTGATATCACCTATTCGAATAAGTGATATCACCTATTCAAATAGAATGAGTGACATCAATTATTCTAATAAATGATATCACCTATTCAAATGAATGATATCACTCATTTGAATAAGTGATATCACTCATTCGTTTCGAATAGGTGATATCACTTATTCGAATAGGTGATCACTTATTCGAAAATTAATTAAGACAATGATTTCTCCCAAAAATGTTAATATATTTAATGAAATATAGATGTAGATCTATAACGAGAATAAAATGGAAATATCAAATATATTGTGTAAAAATATTATGTTATAAAATGAATATAATTGTGAATGTAGATTATATATTGGTTATTCTTTAATCATTTTACAAGACCATTTATTTTGGCGGCTGAGGGTCATATATTCAATGCTGAATCATTTAAGCAGGGATCAGTCTGTTTTTTTATTGCTTGATAAATCGATAAATGATATCACCTATTCGAATAAGTGATATCACTGATTCATTTCGAATAGGTGATATCACTCATTTCGAATAGGTGATATCACTCATTTGAATAAGTGATATCACTTATTAATTTCGAATAGGTGATATCACTCATTCAAATAGGTGATATCACTTATTTGAATGAGTGATATCACCTATTCGAATGAGTGATATCACTTATTCGTTTCAAATAGGTGACATCACTCATTCGAATAGGATATATCACTCATTCAAATAAGTGATATCACTAATTCGAATTAGATAAGTGATATCACTTATTGAGGTTAAATAGTAAAATGGCTCCCCATACTGAATATGTGACGCAATTGTATTAATTTCCGATCTGGTCAGTTAAAATATTTATTTGAGATATTAAGGTCATATAACTACTATGTAAGTTGTAAGTTTGGCAACTATCAACTGAAAAATGCTGGTGCTAAAATGCATATATTGTCAAATAGTGCATTTTTGACATTTCAAGGATTGCAACTTCGACATAAATAATTAAAAAAATGCTGGTATCCGATTGAACAAAACCAAAAGTATCACACAGACGGACGATAAACACAGGGTGGTCTGAATAGCTCATCTTGAGCTTTGCTCAGGTTAGCTAAAAACAAGAGTTTCAACATGATCATATTAACACTCTTATCAACTTTGGTCAGTACAAGAATAAAATTAAAGATGCTAAGTGTTTACAATAAAAAAAGTACAGACAAATAGATTACCTGACTGGCATAGCTAAAAACATTAATAATTAACCCCAGACACTTAAACATGCATTTGGGAACACATGGACAGATGGACGGATGGATGAAGCACAGTCATTCCACAAGTAATTGGCAAACTTTCTCACATAAAGTTTTAGGATTGAGCATGTGAACATACAACCTTAGCGGTGAGAGGTAAGTGAGCTTGAGACGGCGCCTTAGACCCAACGGCCATGGAGGACTCTCATTGTAAGAACAGCTTGAAGGCAGTGCTAAATACACAGAACTATGAAGTTTATTCTTGCCCAACTTGAACTAATGATACATAATAATAAAATAACAATGTAAAATTCTGTATAATCAATATATTTTATTACTAAATAATGTTTAAAACATTTTAAAGTCACAGAAATGGAAACATGTGCCAGTTCTTGAAGGACAGTGTCATTCAGTGGTTGAGTCTGCAACCTGGAATATAAAAAAAGCAACAGTATGATATAATGTTGCATAGCATTCTCTCTCTTTCTCTCTCACTTTAAGATATTTTTTTAAAAATTTGTGGCAGAATTATTTGAAAACAGCCACCATAATTTCCTCCCTGTTTACAAGGTGGTTGATTTCTGTCATGTCATGTTGGCAGGGAGAAATCACGACACATTTTACACAAAAATTTGACATTCAGAGAGTGCAAAAACAATTTTTTTGTTGACCTGTTGTATTTGGGAGTATAAATATGTCATATTGGTTGGGGCATTTATTAGCAGTTTGGCCATCCTTAAAAAAATGTTTGTGCTCCGACCCAGTATTTCTTATGTGGGTAATTAGTAGTAAGTAGCTATTTTTTTTTTCTTTTGCCAAATTTTGATTTTGCATAGTCATTTTAACCAAAAGTGGACAGAAATCATGAAAAAAAAATAAACTCTTTGAAATAAAAAAAATTGAAAAGCTGCAAATTTGAGGACCATGGCAAACAATTTTCAATATCTTTGCCCCGCCAACACAAAAAACCAACAAATAAGTAGTTAAATGTCTGGTCTTGTTTTCGCCCTGCAAAAGAGACATGGCAAGCATCAGTCATCTGCTTTATGGTTTATGTCCCATATATGTTTACAATCAAGCAACATGCTTAGTATCTTCCAAAAGGCATTAGCAATACACATTATAATACACACGATCCTTTCAAGAAGAGACAAATCAGTAAAATTATATTCTCATCTCCATGTATTTAGAAAAACTAGGCAACACGCCATCTTTAATAGAGTGGTGTCGGATAATATTTTCACCTTCATGATATTTTCATCTGTAGGTGTGTGTGTGTGTGTGGTGGTGGGGGAAGGGGGGGGGGGGGATATTATAGCCATCATATTCACCCCACCCCACCCCCAATAGACTTACTACCTAGTAGGCCCAAAGGACCGGGACTGCACATAATTTTCAGAGGCATTTTTTTTATTTAACAATTTTCTTATTCATGTATAAATATACTAAGGTTAAAAATGTGTTTAATTGTCTGTATATATATATATATATCTTTTACTACACTCAATCCAGTTACAGTAATGGCAACTTGATGTAAAATATCTAATTGTCTATTGTAAATATACCGCAAAACGCACCAGAGCCATTCTACAAATAAAAATATTTCCGGACCCCAATAGTTTTTAGGCTAACTTTTAGGCTATTTCCGCCCCTGCCCACTTCATCTTGTCTATCCCAACTTCAATTCGTTATAATATTATAAAAGATAACCTTCAAATGTACAACTTAATATGCTTCAACAGACAAAAATAATATGTTTGATTTATATACATACATGTATGTAATTTATTTCCCCCCCCCTATAACATGAGATAGCTATCTGAAGTATAATTTTTATTATTTGTACTTGTTGAACGATAGTTTGAAAGTGAAGAGAATCAAATCATGCTATTCAATATATGAAATTTGGGGTGGGATGAAAATATATTGGCTATATTATAATATTTTCATCTGCCCCTTTTCTTACAAAATACATAAGGTAACTGTCTCAATTATATTACTTTTGTTTGTTCAAATATAGCTTGTCACTATAGTGAAGATAATCAAGCTATAATTCAATATATGAAATTTGGGATAAAAAAGGAAAAAAGTTTCTTTAAGGGGGTGGGGGTGAAAACATAATACCCCCCCCCCCCCCCACACACACACACACACCACCACCACCACCACCCCCTCAAGTCTTTCCTTGCAAGAACAGATTATGGTTATCTAAAGTAGCTTATTTTTGGGTTATAGTTTGCCATTAAAGTGAAATTATTTTAAAACATGCATTTGGGATAAAGGAGTTTGGAGGGGTGGAGGAAGGGAAAGATATACTCTCACACATTCTTTTTTTCTTTTAAGTTTCCTTTAGCATTCAAGTTTAATGTATTCTTAATCATAATAAGTAGTTTTGCTCAAGTTTGAGAATTGGGGAAGAGGGGATGGGGAAAATATTATATTCACCTGTGAGTGAATTTTTAGGTGGGTGAAAATATAATGTGACACCTCTTAATATGATTAATTATGGTGGAGAAATGTATATTCACCTCACAGCAGTTGGTCTATTTCCTATGGATGGCAGTAGTCTAGAAGAGCCACTCAGGTATGCTCAGCCATAGCAGAAGAATAATCATGGTGTGTTGTGTCCATCAGACCATCTCATTTGGTATGAAAACATAACCTGAAAATAAATGATCTCATAAAGGAAAGAAGAAATGAACTGATAATACATGTAGAATAAAAGTATTAAAATATATTAAAGAACAAAAATCATGTTTAAAGTAATCTGTTTTTGAATTCCGTTCATAAATCTGTGTACATGTAAACATTGATAACGCAATGGGAATATACTCATGATAAAAAACAACACACAGACTAGCAACTATGTAGTGGGTGGGGTAATTTGAGCAAGGAATGATTCAATGTTGCAGTGTTTACTTCACTTTCTTGACATATGCGATCAGTTATGCAAATGAAAATAAACCAAAGAATGTATATTACTTTCTGAAAACACTACTCCCCACTGCCTTCATCATAAAATGTGTTGTATCCAGCGATTTCAGTATTCCATTCACATTTGCACGCTGTCTTGGTCCTATATGTAGGTCATCACGGTATCTGTCACGTGATGTTTCCATAGTTAATTATAGAAACAGAAAGTCGATCCGATTTTGAGATTCTGACAATGAAAACTGATTTTTTTTCTAATTGAAATCAAGATTATAAACTTGTTTTCCTTTTATGCCGGTTCACATCCATATCTATTGGTCACGAAACTCCGATAACGCGTACAGTGTCTTAATAACATGTTAAATCATTTTGCTCGATGAAAAGTGGCGAAAATACAGTTTCTCTAACACACAAACGTCTGTAATTCCTAATATGTGTTTTTAATCGGGTAAAAAATAAATATTGCCGCCATTTTGTTTTCTTCGACTTACGTAAAAAAAAAAACTTACACCAGCTAGAGAGGTACCGTAAAGTTACGTAAACGTCTCACACCACTATTACATTTCCCATAGGGCTCCATTGTAACATTTATGTCCAAAACAGAGTGACAAATTAAATTCTGCAGCATGTGTCTGGGCTCAAATTCTTCATTGGTTCAAGATATGCAATTATAAAGAAAAAAAAGTATACCTTGACCAGGTTGTTTTTTTTTAAATTCAATGCTTTTGTGAGACCTATCAATTTCCAGAGTAACGATATGTCAACTATTCGCCCTTGATGCGGTTCGAACCAACAATTCTGAAATGACACAGAATTGTCAAGAAAGCTGGTATCAGCATCAAATTTTTTAGTGGTGATTTCTAAAATACTGACCGTTTAACTCATGCTAGCAAAAAAACAAAACACTGCAGTACAAAGCCCTGAAAAAAGAAGAAAAAGAGAACTAAAGTTTTATTTCTACCTCCTTCATCTGTAGGTCCGGAGTACTCAAGGGAGATAATAGTGGTGTGAGTCCTGAAAACTTACGATATTTTTAAGAAAATTCGTAAGTTTTTTTCTTCGTGAAACGGTCTTTTTCACGTAAGTTCGACTTACTTAAAAACTTATGATAAAAATTTGCGTACGATGTTTCGTGAAACGGCACCCAGCTAACCCGCCATCTGACATTTTTCTTGAAATTAGAAAGAACACTGCTTTGTCAAATAAATACATAATTGTCTGTTTATGTCGTATACATGATTGTCTGTTTATGTCGTATACATGATTGTCTGTTTATGTCGAATATGTTTATGTCGTATACATGATTGTCTGTTTATGTCGAATACATGATTGTCTGTTTATGTCGTATACATGATTGTCTGTTTATGTCGAATACATGATTGTCTGTTTATGTCGTATACATGATTGTCTGTTTATGTCGAATACATGATTGTCTGTTTATGTCGTATACATAATTGTCTGTTTATGTCGAATACATAATTGTCTGTTTATGTCCTATACATAATTGTCTGTTTATGTCGAATACATAATTGTCTGTTTATGTCGAATACATAATTGTCTGTTTATGTCGTATACATAATTGTCTGTTTATGTCGAATACATAATTGTCTGTTTATGTCGAATATAAAGTTTGATTACTTGACGAAGATATTCGAAATACAAATGTTTCCGTTCAGGATACATGTAAGATGTAATATTCAAAATGAAAGAATCGCTTTAAATAGACATCGATCAAAATCATTAATTACTAAAATACACGATGAAGGGTATTATAATAGTTTTCCATTAGAATTCAAACAGTTGTTTTAAGAGTGTGTTTAACCTTTTCCAAATTGTTGCAAAAGTGCTGTGTTAAAACATACATTGGATTTATCTTGTCTCCTGTCTCCTGATGCGCCTATCATATGTATATTGCCTCAGTATAAATACCACAGGATAATGAAAATGAACAGGGCCAGGGGATAGAGAATGAGTATGAGTTTGGTAATGTGCCAATTCCTAGAGGTGACACTCCTGATACAAATGTAAATAGTAAGACTAGTGCACCTAGCCCACATCCTATTCCGACAATTCATACCAGTTACAGAAATGTTGTAAAAATGGGTAAAAGTAAAGGTCGTTACAACATGAATCATGTTAAAATTAAACAGAGTAGTAAAGTCACATTTGATGACATATATAAGACTTTAGGAAAACCGTCTGACATATCGGTCCGAATCACGGATCGTCAACACGAGGCAAGCATCAATGATGATGTTAACTATGACGATAGTTACTATTCAGACTTGTTTGAATGTGTGAGAAAACGTACAAAGAGGTATTATTCAGGTGGTTTTCTTCCAACAGTCACAGAAAATATGTATATACATCTTTATTTAAGTCTCATCTATGTACAAACATATAAATAAAACATACAGTAACACATACAACGTACATAGCCATTCAATATTATAATTACAAGAGACTATCGCTATAAAATTAATTGACATAAAATATATACAACTATCACAGATTATTCATGCATTATTTTAGAAAAAGATGTATACTTTATAGCATTATACACTAAGAATTGAGACACCGGCGCTAATCTTGGCTCTAGACCTAAAAGATTGTTAAAATAACTTTTGTTAAATCGTGAAAGGAAAAATAAATGCAAATGCATCGCAATATAGTCAAAAGCTTTTTTAAAAAATATTTTAAAAGATCAGTTATCACCCCAGATCAGATCTGGAATGACCTGATTAGCACCGATTTCTCAACATAATATAAAATTAATTTGAAAATATGATTGCAGCTTATGTTAAAAGTCGAGGTACAAAGGTCACCAAAGTATCAATATTTCGTAACCATAAGTACAACTCTGTTACGGTTAGGTTGAATGTAGGACAAAAACCCACCCGGACAAAAACCCACCGAGTGAATTAACTTAGGCGGACAAAAACCCACTCTAATTATTTTCCAGGTGGACAAAAACCCACCCTATATAATTTGTAGGACGGACAAAAACCCACCTGTGACAAAATATTCAAGGCTGTCGAAAACCCACCTGTCATAATAAATTGATTATTTTTGTTGGTATATTAATTAATATTTTCATTTAGATAAATTAATTAAATATACAGTAAAGTTAAATTCTTTTATCAGATTCTTCATTCCTCTAATTATTTGATATCATCTTATGAAGTTCAAACTGATGTTAATTGTTCAGTGCTAGGTCGATCTGGTTTAATGAGATTCAGACGAACACCACCAAGGTTTGAACCTCAAACCTGGAATGTTCACGACGAGTAGATATAGTGAATATCTAGCTGTTTGTCTTGTGATTACATTCATGTATTATTTGGTAATAGTAAAATAGTGTATACAGTTTGCATTCCATACCATTGAAAACATCTTTAATTGGATACCATTTTATCATCATCAGCCTTTATTCTTCTTTGTCACGTTATGCAATTAGAAAAATAAAAAATGTTGAATAAAATGTCTGTTTTGTTGGCTTTTATTTAGAATGAATGTTATCTATTTCTAATACTGAAAACTGTTTCAAATGTGAACAAAATGTAAGTAATATTATATATTGACAGTATAACCCTTATATTTATACACATAGTAATATATAAACAGGTAGATTTTTGTCCGCCTACAGATTATATAGGGCGGGTTTTTGTCCACCTGGAAAATAATTAGGGTGGGTTTATGTCCGCCTATGTAAAATCACTTGGTGGGTTTTTGTCCGGTGGGTTTTTGTCCATCTTCCGGTTAGGTTAAATATTGAAGATAACGAAAATGCCGCCTTTGTTGAAGAGCCGTACTTCTGGCATAGAAACATTATATGTAGACACCATGGGTTACCCATTATGGTCATAAAGCTAGAGAACAGTATAAAGGCGGAATATCCGATCACTATGAAAATAGTAGAAAACATTTAAATCAGTTTTATGATCAAGGCGGGGTCTTACAGACGCGCTCACGGGAGTTTAATGAATACAACCCGTATGAGCATCTTGGTGCGTCAATTGACTAGTATATTTATTGTAACTTTTACAGTTAATCATGTTTACTTTAAACCAAATTAATATATTGACTTGGAATGCTACAGCCATTATGTCAAGTGCGTACTATTTAGTAGATACCATTAATAACAAGGCTATCGATGTCTGTGGTGTTTCAGAACTCTGGCTTTATGAAAAGAATTTGCATTTCTTAAACTGTTTTGATACTAAATATAAAAGTTATTCGGTTGCAGACTATAGTCTACAATTAGATAGTACAGATGTAACCGTAAAATTGGTAAAGGTGGTGTTGCAATTGTTTAAGCACAATAAATTAGATAGCATGGTTTCACCCATCGATGTTAACGATGATAGGATAATTGGCATCGAACTTCTACTTGATTCGTCCTAATGTTATTTTATCTTTCAGGTGTATTTGCCAGGTAAAAATTATCAAGTGTCTAAATACATGTACAAAGATTATATTGACAAGAGAACATAATTAGTATGTATAGTAGTAGAGGCACTGTCATTATAATGGGCGACATGAACTCTGAAGTATATCATCTTCAAAGTATTTCAATGGAAGATTGTTTTATCTATCAAATATTTTTAACAGAATTTAATATGTGTTCAATAAATACTCCGGATATTTGTTCAGGGGCATCTGCATTCACATGTTCATTATAACGGTCAATCAGAATCTTTGATTGGTCATATTATTCTCCCAGTGGAGAAAGTCGATTTAGTGATAGAGTGTTCTATACTAGATGATGATTCATTAAATGTGTCTTATCATAGACCAATTATATGCACCTTAAAATTACCGATTGTACGAATTGATTTTAAAAATTCTTGTAGTATAAATTGGAGAAATGTTCGTAGCGAGAGGCTAGATATGTATCAACAAAGTTTTAATGTTGATGATAATGTTAATAATTTGGTACAATATGATATTGCCTCTACGGATAATATTGATACCTTTTACGATGCTATTATTTCATCAATAAAACAAATTACTGGTAAATGTATTCCTTAGTCTAAATTTAAACATTTTTTGAAACCATATTGGAATAAAGAGCTTACTGATGCTCACAAATGCATGAAATATAAACGCAGAGTTTAGTTATCTGATGATAAGCCGAGAGGCGATATTTTTAAGTCTTATAAGGATTACAAATCCGCTAAATGTGCATTTAGAAAACTTCATCGTTTAAAGGTCGAACATTATTTAAATGAACTAAATGCAAAAATTGACCAAGCTGCTGAAACTGATTGTGCATACTTTTGGAAGTTAGTAAATCAAAGAAAACATCCTTCAAATTCGTCTCCAGGCTGCGAAATATAATTTAATGGAGTTACCTATCGTGATTCTAAAGATAAAGCAGAACAATGGGGGTCTTATTTTAAAGATATATATATACTCCAAGTATTTGTCTATTATATTCTGAAACTAATTCTGAATACAAGATTCGTGAATATGAAAATATTAAGTCGTCATTAATAAACATTTCTTATAATGATGTACCAGATGTAAGCACTAGTGAGATTATATCTGCATGTAAACGTGCTAAGTGTAACAAAGCTTGCGGATATGATAATATATATTATGAAAATATCATCTATGGTGGATGTATACTGTATGCTTTAATTGCAAAATTATTTACCCACATGATTAAATATGGATATACTCCTAATTCAATGAAAAAAGGAATAATCATAACATTGTATAAAGGTGGCAATAAAACTAAAGATGATCCTACATATTAATTACGTCGATAAAGAAACAATTACATCCGCTAAACAATGTCTTTTACAATTTGCTCAATCAATGTTAATGGCTTAAGAGAAAGCAAAAAGCGCAACAAGGTATTCCACTGGCTACATAAAAAAGGATTTGATATAATCTTATTGCAAGAAACACACTGTAAAGATGATTTTGAATCTAAGATGTGGGGTAATCAGTGGGGTGGGACAAACATTTGGAATAACGGTAACAGCTCGTCAAGAGGGGTAGCGATACTGTTAAAAAACAGCTCCATCTTAATTTATCTCAAATCTTAAAAGATGACAATGGTAGATTATTAAGCATCTATGTCGATTGCACAAACGGTTCCAATTACAGAATAACCACCATTTACGCACCAAACATAGGAAAAGCTAGAAAATTATTCTTTAAAGACATTTGTGGCAAACTAACCTGTGATGAAAATTCACAACATATTGTCGGAGATGATTTTAACTGTGTAATGAATAGCAAAAATGACCGCAGATCTAATGCGTGTCATTATACTGGAGAGGAAGGGCTAGCGGAATTAACAGATATGATTTCTGAGCTCGATTTGGAAGACGTATGGCGAAGACGATGAGTTCACTTTTTCACGTGCTACAGCAAAGTCACGCATCGATTATTTCTTGACCAGTAAAACGATTGATAACGAAATTGACCAATTAAAGATACGTCACTTTCAATACTCAGACCATGATGTTATATCATTACGATTAAATTCAGAAAAAAATCGAACGAGGACCGGGTCTATGGAAATTAAACGCTAGTATTTTAGATCAACTAGTTTATAAACAAACTATTGAAATGTTCTGGAAATCCTGGAAGACAAAAATTAACGAATTTAAATAAAAAAAAGAATGGTGGGACATTACAAAACACAAAATAAAAATCATCTCAAAGGACTACTGCAAACAACAATCCAAAAAATATACGCAAATAAAATATCTTGAAAACAAAATACAGACCCTCAAAAATAACAATGATACAGAAAAATCTGAAATGATATCCGCATTATCGAATGAAGTTGACAAGTATTATGAACTTCAATCGAATGCGGCTAAAATTAGGTCAAAAGCGAACTTTATTGAACAAAACGAAAAATCAACTAAATATTTTTTCAATCTCGAAAAAAAAAGAGGAAAACAAAAGCTGTGGTCAAAAATAAAATGCACAAATGGTGATATTAAATATGACATAAGCTCCATACTCAAGGAGCAAACAACATTCTATAAAAACCTTTTCGCTTCGGAAGAAATCAATATAAGTTCGGCGAACTCTCTTCTATCGAATTTAGAAAAAAAAGTTAAAAAACATGATGCAGATCAACTTGATTCAGACATATCCTTATATGAAATCGAGACCGCAATTTTTAAATTCAAGAAAAATAAATCCCCAGGGGAGGATGGAATTATTGCAGAATGGTACCAAACCTTCTGGCATCTCATAAAATACGAGTTTGCATCAGTAATCAACGAAATATGTGAAGACAATAATCTATCTAGTTCGCAGTGCAAAGGAGTACTCTCCCTTATTTACAAGATTGGCGAACGTGAAAATCTTAAGAACTGGCGCCCTTTAACACTATTAAATGTTGACTACAAAATGATAACCAAATGCTTCTCTGAAAGAATTAAACCTCTATTACCGGAACTCATTCACTCAAATCAAAAAGGTTACGCCAACGGCCGGTATATCAACGAAGCTAATCGGTTAATTCAAGATATTATAGAATACGCAGACACTGAAAACATTAACGGTATTATAGTTTTTCTAGACCAAACAAAGGCTTTCGATAGGGTGGAATGGAAATGGATTAACTTATGCTTAAATCGCTTTGGTTTTGGTGAAAAATTCACGAACTGGATTTTCATGTTATTAAAATCATCAAAAACCGCTATACAAACCAACGGCTTTATATCAGAATATTTCGAGATATCGAGATCTATAAAGCAAGGCTGTCCGATAGCGCCGATTTTATAAATTCTTCAAGCAGAAGCTATGGCCTGTGCTATACGGAATGATAATAATATAAACGGAATACTGCTTCCAGCCCATAACAATATACAACTTGAAATCAAATTAAATCAATATGTTGACGACACGCATTTTTTTGCTAGAAACGAAAAATCATTGCTGTTCATATTTAAACAATTAAGAATATATGAAAACGCATCGGGTGCTAAAATAAATAAAGATAAAACTCAAGGCCTCTTTATAGGCAGAGTTAAAGATAAAACATCTACTTTCAAACAAATCAAATGGACCAAATCTAATGTGAAAACGCTAGGTGTATCCCATGGATACGACATTGATAATGATGCAATATCGCTGAATAAGATCAATAAAATAAAAACGTGTTTACAAGTATGGAAGTCGCGCGATCTTACCTATCAAGGAAAAGTTCTTATTTTGAAAACATTTGCATTATCTAAAATAAATTTTGAATTAGAAATGCGAGGAATTCCAGATTGATATGCATCTGACTTACAAAATATTATGCTACAGTTCATTTGGAAAAATAAAAAACCTTTAGTTTCGAAAGCAAAAATATACCAAAACACTAAATATGGCGGACTTGGTATGATTAATCTTAATAATGTAATTCGATGTATGCAAATTAAGACCATATATAAGATTTTAAATACGGAACTTGACCACTGGAATGCTATTGGAAAATATAATCTGAAATCTGCAGACACACAATTTGCACAAGACTACTTCTTATGTCAATGCTCCTGTATTGAAGGACTTCAATATCCAAATCAAAACCGAGTATCCGAATTTTACAAAAAAGCAATCTCTGCATGGGTATCATTTCGTAAATTATTTACAATCACAAACATTGATCAGATCCGTAATCTTGCACTTTTTGGAAATCATGAGATTATTTTTTCAAATAAACCTCTCTTTCTAAAATCATTTTCAAAAAGCAACATTAAAACGCTATCCGATATATGGGACACGAACGCAAAAACCTTTATTTCTGAAAACACGCTCCTTGGAAAGCTACAATTCGCCCAAAACTGGATTGCCGAATGATCAGTGCTTAAAAAATCAATTCCGCAAAAATTTATTAACGCCTTAAAGACAAATGATTATCGAATAGAACAAAATTTAACTTCTGATTTACTTATGAAAGACACAAACATTCTAAATTTCAAGAAAGAACTTATTTCACCAAATAAACTCAAGACGAAACAAATACTTGTCTTTACAAATTCGCAAAGCAATAAAAACCCGTCACGAAATACAGAAATAAAATGGGAAGAGCAACTTTTAGCAAATAATGTCGAGTGGAAGCATATATGGATGAATATTAAAAGCTCGTACAGTTCCAACAAAGCCAAGCAGTTCCAATGGAAATTTCTTCATAATGAAATTTTACGGAACACAGATTGAATATAATGCGATTATCAAATGGATTATGTAACATGTGCAAAAAGGAAAGAGAAACTTTAATCCATCTATTCTTTAGATGCGATAATATAAAACCCGTCATAAAACATCTAGAAGTCGTAATTAATGATCTTATATATATACTTGACATCGAACCGCGCAATTTGAATTACGATTCAATAGCACTTGGCTTTTAAAAGCCTCCTATGAAATGCAATATTTTAAATACTGTAATATTTGAAGCCAAGTGGCATATATGGCAATATAGGAACAGCTTTAAATTTTACAAAAAGTCATTCAACTCTGATACACTCTCATCAATTATTATTCGCTCAATAAAATACCAACTAAAATGGCTAAATCCCAGACGAGAAAATAAAACCGCGATTAAGTATTTATCAGACTTGCAGACGACAAATGCGTAATCTGACGATAACTATACCTGCATAATAATGTATTCTTTACCGATATAAATCGAGTAAGAAGTGCTTAATTAAAAAATAGTTATATATGTAGATGAAGCTATGATACATCCACGATTTTTTCATGCAACCTACACTATTTTACTTGAATATTAGTGAATGTATTTTAATGTTCGTACTAGACATTACCTACATAACTTCCTTGGCTTTCGTTTCGACAAGGACAATGAATGGGTAACCGGTTGTATACAAACTGGCTTCACTGTACATCGTCTAATTTTCTTAAGCCACCCCTCATCATCTAATTATACATATTCTTATTAGTAAGACAATATGCAGATGAGAGGAAGGCGATACATAGACAAATATGTCATATACCCAGTAGAAGTGAATGAGTGCATGAACAAATGTGTAATTCACTCACTAAACGAATATACGAACGAATAAAAGAATGAAAAACGAATGAATGAGTTGACGAATGAGCGACAGAACATATGAGTGAATGAATGTGAACAAATGAATGGATGAATGAATGAATGAAGGAACAAACAAAGATTTATAGAACTTAATTTATTAATGAAAAATGCATGATTGATAATTGAATGAAAAATATATGCTAATTCAAATCGAACTGTTATGTTGTCATGTTATGTTTGTATGTACGTATAAATAATAAACGGGTCACAATATGGCTCAAAAAAAAAAGATGATCCTAACAGTTATCTTGCTATAACACGTTCTTCTGTTTTATTAAAATTATATGACTCTATAATACTTAATCGGATTGAAAATGATGGTATATATAAAACATATTAATCTGCTGCAAGGCGGGTTTCAGGGGGGCATAGGTTGCATTAAGACCTCATTTAGCTTTAGAGAATGTTACCACTTTACTGCTGAAAATGGCAGTTCTTTAAATATTGCTTTTCTCGATGTGCGCCGTGCGTTCGATAGTGTTTGGCACATTTCAATAATAATCATGTCATCTAGGATTGGCCTTAATAAGTATATAATAAATTAATTATAGATTGGTATCAGGGCATGAAAAGTGTATTGTCTTTATAAATGAACTCATGAATACTTTAAATTCTTCAAAGTTAGGCCTCTATGCTTATAGGTTAAATGGTTCATGTCCTACCTCAGCGGATGATATGCTTCTTTTATCATTATCAAACAACGGTTTAAAGCATATGATAGAGTTATGTTACCAGTATGGTATTGACAATCACTATTTGTATAACTCCTCAAACTGTTCAATTATTGTCACAAATGAATCTGCATTTAGGTATAAATCCAGGAATCGTTTACGGTTTCTTGGTTGTGATGTTATTGAAGAAGAAGTTCAGTATAAACATCCTGGTATTTTATTTGATAAATTTAATAATTTGAGTTATACTATAAACGAAGCATGTTTAAAGTTTAGATCTATATTTTTAAGCATAGTAGTTCAGATCTACATTTTTAAGCATAATAAACTGCGGTATTTCCTTGTATGGAAGATTAAAAGAGTATATCAAATTTATCTGTCAGACGAGAATAGTCTATTTTAGTTGTCAATAAAAAGGTAACTGTGTTCACAAAATATAAAAAAAACCATTTGACTGAAACAGGCACCCCAATCAATCAACAAAAATCTACGTACGCATGTGGCTGAATGTGTTTTTTTTCCGGTATAATGAAACAGATAACACAGTCCTGTGAAGGCGCTATTGAAAATTGTCAACCTGAGAATAATAATATTGACCGAGGCAGTCATTATTCTCAGGTTGACAATTTTCAATAGCGCACTCATTGACTGTGATATTTATATAATACATACTTGATGTTACAAAAAACTTTCAACCAATATATGGTTTCAAATATATATAATATTTCGTTACACATGTACTCCATTTTTTTTCTCCGGAAATGTTAACTAACTGCAAAATAACATGGCATCTGTTTGCCGCAGTAATACAGAGTTAGACCATTCGTGTTCCATTTATATGTTCCAAGACGTGATTTACTCGTAGTTTTAATAATCGCCGTTGTTCAATCTCACAAGTAAAACTACCTGAACTAGTTTTATTATATATGTTACAAGTATTCTATATACAAATGATTTTATTTTAAAATTACAATATGCATGTCACGTGATTAAATTGTATTCGATATATGTTCGTTATATGACGATAATGTATGTTCTGTTCTATAATAGACAGCGAAAATGATATTTGAAAACAGAACATTCCCTTCATCTAAACTGGAACATAAAAGTAAATCACAAATGACACCAAGAGAAATGGAACTGGTAAATAAGTAAAGTCAAATGGTTTAATTGGAACTTAGACGATGTTATCAAGAGGTACTGATTCCGTAGTGCCGGGTTTTAATGTCACCCGTGATCAACTGTTTGCCCTCGTTGGACTGTGGTTCATATGGGTATTCATCCCCCACCCCCGCCAAAAAAACCCCAAAAAAACAACAAAAAAACACAAAAAAAAACATGCAAGAGGTTGTCTGGTAAAGTCCGTTTTTGGTTTAAACACATTCATTCATTCAAATTTACATACATACAAATCAGTTTAGGTATAGTTATGGATACAAACGGAAATTTATAAAGTACTCCATTCTTGAGAGGCTAGATGCGTGATACCAAGACTTGCGAACATCATTTTTTGAATGAGTTCGAACGCCATTTCCAACACATTTCAGGTAATATATGGAATATGCAGCTTTATTGTTTGAAGAAGACCTGAGAACGAATCTGAGTAGAACAAAAATTAAATGTAATACTAACATTTACATGTTATAAGTCAACTGCACTTATATAAGATATTGTTTGTGTTTTATATAGATACGATGCTTTATTTCAGATAAGAATATATTTATTGGAATTTATTCGAAGTTTCTATTACGGTAGTTTTTATTAAAACATTTTACAAAGAGCAAATCACCAGTGTTCCATCCCGTGACAAGATTGCTGAAAATATCAAATAATGTTTTCTTCCGTTTATATTGAAGTTATATACAAGCACATCTCATATGTTTGAATAAAGCAATCGTGCCATTGCTTGATTGTTTCTGTCGTATGGTGTTATGTAACCTCTGACCCGATAAACAAAACACTTTCCTATCACGCTTTTCTCTTTGAATGTTCGGACTGGAAGGACTGGGGACACAATGGTGGTGTGTTCCTTTGAATGTTCGGACCGGAAGGACTGGGGACACAATAGTGACGAGATACTTTTAAAGCTTTAAGCTGACGGAGACGCTGGGACACGTGACTTCTCGCCAGTCCCTGTCGTGCCCTTAATGATTATTGGTTCTTTAAAGTCGGATTCAGCGTCACTTGTTTTTTCTGTAGTTATCTGAGCATATTTAAGTTTTAAAACATGCATGTGTTCATATTGCCATATTTGGTCGAGACTGGTGCGGCTACTATTTTTGTCAGTCCCGTCTTATGATGTTTCAACAGAGAATGAGTGGGGTTAGGTGCACTAGTTGACCTCTGGGATCTCTGTGGTCTCTGTGGCCACTTCTTCTATATGCATGTATTGTACCTATTAGATTATTAATTGCATGAGCTATGTTTAAACGAAGTTGTTGTTTCCTTTGATTGAATTGGTTGATTGAATATTTAGTGTCATTTTTATGCCATCGAGGGCTAACAGACGATCAGTTAACCTAACCACTGTTTCCTGGGATCCTGAAAAGTTAACCAGTACTCGAGCACACCCCATCTCCACAAGTAACTGATGACTTGAAATCTCTTGAATCAGCAGTGATAGATGAATGATAATGAGACGCAATCAATCACCACAGAGATTGTAGCCGAGCGGGGAATCGAACTCACGACCACTGGATTGATAGTCAGACGCGTTACCGACTGAGCTTATCGGCCCCGGATGTTTCCTATGAACAAATGCTGGGTGATATAATAGTGGACAGAGTGTTAACCGCTTACGGGAAAGGTCGTGGGATCGATCCCAGACTCGACCAGAAAGCCTCTCAAAAACAACACCCAGCAATCCAGATAAAAAGTAGCTAAAAATAAACTAAATAAGTAGAAATATATAATGGTCTCAATATTTTATATTATATTGAAGATGGTCGTCATAATAATGTTTAGAAATATTAGGTAGAAATGGTAAAACTCGAAAACCAGTTTAAATATTTCATTAAAATACAATACTGCGTCCCTTGCTCATAATGATTTTCTGGTATGTGAACCACCATATTAATGTTGCTGCCAAATATAGCAATATACCAAGGTTAATAAGATGTCACTTTTTCTGCTTAAAACCTCTTGAACACTGGCGATTTAAGTTCCTAAGTATGATTCTTGAGCCAAACTGTGGATTAATTAAGATTAATTCTTTTATTATAGTCTCATCCATATACATACACACAAAAAAAACAACAATAAAATATACATATACACAAATGTACGTAACCATTTAAATATTAGAATTACAAGAGACTATTTTCAAAATAGTACAACATTATCACATACACATATGTGAGAAACCCTACAGTGGAAACAAACTAAACATTACTTGATGATTAGTAGAAAATGAGTAAGGTTGTTTCTTTATTTGTTTATAATATGGCAAGTGTACGCCTTCTTCAACAGTGTTTGTATGGGGATTGTACGCCTTCTCGACACTGTTTGTATGGTGAGTGTACGCCTTCTCAACAGAGTTTGTTTGAGGAGTGTACGCCTTCTCGACACTGTTTGTTTGGGGAGTGTATGCTTTCTCGACACTGTTTGTTTGGTGAGTGTACGCATTTTCAACAGTGTTTGTTTGAGGAGTGTACGCCTTCTCGACACTGTTTGTTTGGGGAGTGTACGCTTTCTTCGACAGTGTTTGTATGGGAAGTGTATGCCTCATCGACTCTGTTTGTAAGGGGAGTGCATGCCTTCTTCGACAGTGTTTGTATAGGGAGTGTCGCCTTCTCGACAGTGTTAGTATGGGGGTGAAAGCCTTCTTGACAGTGTTTGTATGGGGGTGTACACCTTCTTGACAGTGTTTGTATGGGGTGTGTACGCCTTCTCGACAGTGTTTGTATCTGGAGTGTACGCCTTCTCGTCAGTGTTTGTATCTGGAGTGTACGCCTTCTCGGCAGTGTTTGTATGGGCATTGCACACCTTCTCGACATTGTTTGTATGGGGACTGTGCGCCTTCTCGACACTGTTT
Organism: Panopea generosa; assembly: GCA_029582155.1. NCBI lineage: Eukaryota > Metazoa > Mollusca > Bivalvia > Adapedonta > Hiatellidae > Panopea > Panopea generosa. Next base: position 6,611,998 of record CM055906.1, read on the forward strand.
GTATGAGGGACGTATGTCTTCTTGACACTGTTTGTATGGGGAGCGTACGCCTTGTCGACAGTGTTTGTATGGGAAGCGTACCCCTTCTCGACACTGTTTGTATAGGGAGTGCACCCCTTCTTCGACAGTGTTAGTATGGAGAGTGTACGCCTTCTCGACATTGTTTGTATGGGGGACAACACGTCTTCTCGACACTGTTTGTATGGGAACTGTACGCCTTCTCGACACTGTTTGTATGGGGGACAACACGTCTTCTCAACACTGTTTGTATGGGGAGCGTACGCCTTGTCGACAGTGTTTGTATGGGAAGCGTATCCCTTCTCGACACTGTTTGTATGGGGAGTGTACTCCTTCTTCGACAGTGTTAGTATGGAGAGTGTACGCCTTCTCGACACTGTTTGTATGGGGACCTTACGCCTTCTCGACACTGTTTGTATGGGGGACGTACGTCTTCTCGACACTGTTTGTATAGGGAGCGTACACCTTGTCGACAGTGTATGTATAGGAAGCGTACCCCTTCTCGACACTGTTAGTATGGGGAGTGTACGCTTTCTTCGACAGTGTTTGTATCTGGAGTGTACGCCTTCTCGCCAGTGTTTGTATTTGGAGCGTACTCCTTGTCGACAGTGTTTGTATGGGCATTGTTCACCTTCTCGACATTGTTTGTATGGGGACTGTACGCCTTCTCGACACTGTTTGTATGGGGGACAACACGTCTTCTCGACACTGTTTGTATGGGGAGCGTACGCCTTGTCGACAGTGTTTGTATGGGAAGCGTACCCCTTCTCTACACTGTTTGTTTGGGGAGTGTACCCCTTCTTCGACAGTGTTAGTATGGAGAGTGTACGCCTTCTCGACACTGTTTGTATGGGGACTGTACGCCTTCTCGACACTGTTTGTATGGGGGACAACACGTCTTCTCGACACTGTTTGTATGGGGAGCGTACACCTTGTCGACAGTGTTTGTATGGGAAGCGTACCCCTTCTCGACACTGTTTGTATGGGGAGTGTACCCCTTCTTCGACAGTGTTAGTATGGAGAGTGTACGCCTTCTCGACATTGTTTGTATTGAGACTGTACTCCTTCTCGACAGTGTTTGTATGGGCATTGTTCACCATTTCGACACTGTTTGTATGGGGAGCGTACGCCTTGTCGACAGTGTTTGTATGGGAAGCGTACCCCTTCTCGACACTGTTTGTATGGGGAGTGTACACCCTTCTTCGACAGTGTTAGTATGGAGAGTGTACGCCTTCTCGACACTGTTTGTATGGGGACTGTACGCCTTCTCGACACTATTTGTATGGGGGACGTACGTCTTCTCGACACTGTTTGTATGGGGAGCGTACGCCTTGTCGACAGTGTTTGTATGGGAAGCGTACCCCTTCTCGACACTGTTAGTATGGGGAGTGTACGCTTTCTCGATAGTGTTAATATGGGGAGTGTACGCATTCTCGACAGTGTTAGTATGGGGAGTGTACGCATTCTCGACAGTGTTAGTATGGGGAGTGTACGCCTTCTGGGGATTGTACACCTTCTCGACACCGTTTGTATGGGGAGTGTACGCCTTCTGGTGATTGTACACCTTCTCGACACCGTTTGTATGGGGAGTGTACGCCTTCTGGTGATTGTACACCTTCTCGACACCGTTTGTATGGGGAGTGTACGCCTTCTGGTGATTGTACACCTTCTCGACACCGTTTGTATGGGGAGTGTACGCCTTCTGGTGATTGAAAACCTTCTCGACACCGTTTGTATGGGGAGTGTACGCCTTCTGGGGATTGTACACCTTCTCGACACCGTTTGTATGGGGAGTGTACGCCTTCTGGTGATTGTACACCTTCTCGACACCGTTTGTATGGGGAGTGTACGCCTTCTGGTGATTGTACACCTTCTCGACACCGTTTGTATGGGGAGTGTACGCCTTCTGGTGATTGAAAACCTTCTCGACACCGTTTGTATGGGGAGTGTACGCCTTCTGGGGATTGTACACCTTCTCGACACCGTTTGTATGGGGAGTGTACGCCTTCTGGTGATTGTACACCTTCTCGACACCGTTTGTATGGGGAGTTTACGCCTTCTGGTGATTGTACACCTTCTCGACACCGTTTGTATGGGGAGTGTACGCCTTCTTGGCAGTGTTTCAGTCATTAAACAACGATCCGGTCATCTTTCCTGGGATCCGCTGGGCAGTTAACCAGTACTAGAAACACCCTATATCTGTAAGTCACTCACACCTTCCCCATATCGAAAGGGAGAAGTCTCATGGTCACAGATCAAAGTTCACGATGAATCACCACAGAGAATGTGGTCTAGCGGGGAATCGAATTCACGATCTCTTGATTGACAGTCAGGTGGGACATCGAGTAACAACTACATAGTAAGTTATGCCGCTCAAAATACATTTGTAACACTACATTGAATGACAATCTCTGTATAGTACTTTGTGCAAACATTACGCAGTGTTTTTTTTACAAATAACTTGGTAGTTGGCACCATGATTTTAAACGGTTTCGGTGAGTGCGCGAGTCCAAATTCACAATCAAAAGCGGCCATAGTTAAATGTTCTCCCGGCGGACATCCTGTTCGGAGCGTTTGTATGAGTGCATCTGGGTACAACAGCAACTCCATCTTGACCAGGTTGTCACCGGTACAGATTCTCCTTCCTGGGAAAGTAGTAACAATTACACATTTAGGAAGCAGTAAACAAATAAACATTTAGGGATGTAGTAAACAAATAAACGTTAAGGGATGCAATAAACAAATCGCTCTATTGAAGACGTACCAAGTGCCTACTTATTCCATAAACACTTGGTACTTTATTGCACCAATGGGACGAAATATGCATTTAGGGGTGAAGTAAACTAGTACGCATTAAGGAAAGCAGTAAACAAATACGCAAAATACGCATTTAGGAAGGCAGTAAACAAATACGCATTTAGGGACGTAGTAAACAAATATGCATTTAGGAAAGCAGTAAACAAATATGCATTTAAGGATGTAGTAAACAAATACTTGTATGGAACGAAGGAAATAAACTAGTAAACATATACACATTTAGGAAAGTTGTAAACACGTATACATTAAGGAAAGTGGGAAACACTTATATATTAAGGAAAGTGGGAAACACTTGTACATTAAGGAAAGTCGGAAACATTTATACATTCAGGAAAGTGGGAAACACTTTTACATTTAGGAAAATGGGAAACAAATATATATACATGTATAGGAAAATAGTAGACATAAACATTTACAATTGTAGTAAATAAATATTCATGTAGGAAAATAGTCAATAAATAACACTGAATAATGTTTCAAACATTTGTTAAATAAGCGACGTTTATACACATCAAGGAAATAGTCCGGCAGATACAGTACTGAACTTTGCATGAAGGTGTTTTGTAATTTTTTTTGGTAATTATGGTAGTTTAGGCAATGCTTATGAAAAATCAGCTTGATGACACCTTGTCATCATTGAGCATTTTGGAATATTCAAGATGGCGGCAAATGAATTGAAAGTTATGTTTTCTGCATATTTTAGTTTTATAAGTGCTAATAAAATGGTTTTGATTAATTAATTTTATTTTTTTATTTAATGATTATATTAATCTGAAATAAAAACCAGCAAACCCAATACATGAACTATGTATAGCGTATCTGTAAATAAATGTGTTGTTATTATTAAATGTTTCTTTACAGTCTTAGCTAATAATGAATATAATGCCTTTTTATGAATGACAAATGGTAACTGTAAAAAGATATGTGTGTATGTATGTGTAAATACTGATATGGCGTGTGTGTGTGTTGCTATTGGTTTGCTGTTGGAAACTGATCTAAACAATTTCACAGAGAGAAGTAAAACAACAAAGTAATGGGTAGATAATAAAACCTTATTTATAATGGGCATGTACATCAGAGCTGAGAGAATACTGACTGGCCTTTGCATTTGGTAGCAGTTAAGCTTATGAGGCCATCTTGTTTTTCCCAGCTAGCCATATAGATTACGTATGGTATGGAATATACAACCTCTGGTCCATGGAAAGTACTTGGGATTATTCTGAAGTAAGAATGACTGGAAATATGGGGATTCAGTTTGCAAGTTTGCAGTAGAGTTGTTGATATTTTGTCAAGTATGAGTACCAATGATGATTAATGCAAAGACCTATCCGATCATGATTATTAACATGTATTGAACAACGCGACTAAACTAAACACACATATTCTATTACGTTAATATTTTCAGAGGTTAAATACCTCCACAGAAGTAAATGCTGATAAAGCAGTTGCCACAGCAGTTTCCATCAAATGATTTCGTAAGCAGTTTAACCATAGGCTGTGTCAAAGAGACACATAAAGGTAGGAGATGCTTAATTATTTGATACGACTCTGATTTATTCAAGATAAAGATTAGAGACAAGTTCACGTTATATAGATAACACAAACCTATATCGACAGCGTTGTTTACTGATATAGGAGATCTCAGAATCGCGAAATCAAAGACATTATTGCAGAAAGAAGTATTAGTGCGACATAACTCAATTCAACTAACAGACAACTAAGTATTTTCATAGACAAGTCTGCTGTTTTGTAATGACCAAAAGATGGTAATTGGAATGATTATTTTGAGAACTTTAAGGTCTAATACATAACTAAGATGTTTACCTAGTTTTCGACAGATATTCGCCATTCAGCACAAAATGTATCATATTCTCTAGTAGAGGAAACACAGGTATATAGAATACACCTTAACAACTCAACCTTAATATGCTAATACAAGCTTAGAAAATAATTTTACCACTAACAGAAATGACGCCAACTGATAGCAATCAAGTAGTTCCGCGAAAGACATACACACGTTCATAAACTTGTTGTTAAATGTATTGGAAAAAATGACAAACCAGTTGAGATAAATAAATATATTTTTATTAAAAGGGATGACATTAAGGAGACACATAATATTCTCGCACAAGTGATCATAGCAGCACATAAACTAAACAGAGGTATACCAGAAATTTCAATTGATACAAATGTATTCAGTGGCGTAACTTCCTATAGGCACATGCCTACATTTTTTATTCTGAGAAATTAAAAAAAATGCCAAAAAAGTAATAAAAATCTAGGGATCAAACCTTTTATTACATTTTTGGCACAGATATAAGGGATCCGATTCATGCTCCCCCGAAACTTTTTTTCAGTAAACTATAAATTCGCAACAAAAACATTGAATATGATCCAGATATTTAACATTATTTTATCAATTTATTTGGTTATAAAACAGTGAATTCAATGTTAGACTAATATAAAGGATAAACAGGCCCCGTAAAACATAGGACATATACGCCTAAACACACATACGGTGACCTAACTGAAAAAAGTTTCAGGTGAGCATGAATCGGATCCCTTACAACCGTGCCTACACATCGTTTTGTGCCAAGCTACGCCCCTGGTATTTGTACTTTAACTTCATCATTATCTTCAGGAAACTCTTATAAATCTGTGCCAAGGGGATCTCATGTTAAGGAACTGTAGACATAAATATAACGACCAGGGGCTGTCTGGTTGCAATAATGTGGTAAGGTATTGTGGTATCTGAAAAGGATTAGTCTTAAAAATATGAGGCTTCAGTAGTCACTAATGTTGGTAGGCGATGTCAGTTGTGAAAGAATGCATACTTTAAATACTTTATCACTAAACCATATTCTGAAGCTTTGCTGGAAATGCAAAAAGAGCTCACAGTCAGGCATGTATATGGAAACATGCATTGGATTCTGACCAACCAAGCATTGATACCCAAACACTTTCCTAACGCAGTTCATCAGAGCTAGCATTTTCTCCTGCAGAATAAGTGAAGATGATCAAATGTTAACATCCGATGGCATAAAATGAAGCTAGATATTGAAACAAATCTTATTTAGGATAATGGTGGTCATATTAATGGCCATGTGCTTTTAATTGCTAATGTGTTTGTCACCTAAACAACACACATATCAAACGTCTGAATAGTTTATACTAATAGTTATTTCCATCTTGATATTGCATATCTGGCAAATTCGAGGCCATTTTGGATACCGCGTCATCTTGCTTAGTTCAAAATGTTCAATGACACGACGACTTCCCAGTCTGTCACCTAAACATCAAACACATTAAAATTATCCTTTGGTATGTAATTTTTTATATATTTATATGTCTTTTATATCTGAATATTGCTTTTCGAGCAAATTGGCGACAATTTGAACGACATCTTGCTTATTTTAAAATACTCAATGATGACAAAATGTCATCCAATATGAAATCAAAGAACTATATATTATAGACTATCATTTTAGTAATAAAATATTACTATACACTATCATGTGTGAATAATTGTATACCTAATAGTAATTCACATTTAAATATTAAATTTCGAGCAAATTGGCGGCCATTTTGGACGCCATCTTGTTTATTTCAAAATGCTCAATAATGACAAAATGTCATCCAACATAAAATCAAAGCACTCAATATAGACTATCATGTTAGCAAAAAAATATTACTAAACATTTTCATGTATGAATAATTTTATACGTAATAGTAATTTCCATCTAAATATTGCCATCTTGTTTGTTTCAAAATGTCCAAAAATGACAAAATATCATCACAGTTTGTCACTTTAACATCAAACACATAAAAAATGATGTTTAGTATAAATCATGTCATAACTTGTAGTAATTATCATCCAAATATTGCATTTCGAGCAAATTGGCGGCCATCTCAAAATTTCAAAATTTCAAAATGTTCAATGATGACAAAATGTCATCCGACGAAAAATTAAAGCGCTATATATAGACTACTTTTTTAACAAAAAAAATTTACTATACACTCTCATGCAAGGTTCAGTGAAACTACCCGGATTATCTGCCGGACTGAAAGTAATATGAAAATTCCAACACATGTACATAACAAAGTGGTAATCAAATTTATATTTAGGAAATTAGTAAACAAGGAAAGCAGTACACAAATAACATCATAAAAATGTTTCAAACATCTATTAAAACAAGACTTAGTGACCTTTATGTTAACTAGGAATTATATAATATTTTAGTACAGTGTATCTTATAAAAGAAAATATAAACAGTCATATTAGATATATAATTTAAAAAAAAACAAACAAAGAACTGTTAGTATATTTTGTTTCATAATGTTTCAGACCGAGTTAGCTCACTGGTTAAGGAATGATTCCTTTTTATAATGTACTAGTGGCAAACATATAACAAATAACATGTCCATTTTTTATTTCTAAAAACAGTGGATACATCTTATGCACAGTTATGAATAATATGCATAATATATATATATATATATATATATATATATATATATGTGTGTGTGTGTGTGTGTGTGTGTGTGTGTGTGTGTGTGTGTGTGTGTATTCATCCATACTTATACCGATAGGAAGGTATAAATTCTTCAGTTTTTGTTTTTTTTTCATTTTCAAGACCAGACGCAAGATCGGCCATTACGGTTGTTCCTGCAGATAGTGTGTAACCCTTGAACTCTACGCCACGTGATGTCGCGTGAACTGAACCTGTTTGCGATATATTGTAAACCCTGAAAATGCATCGCATACAGGTTACTTGTATTCATTTCTTACTCACATACAGAAATCTATAAAAATATTACATATAAAACGAAGTATGTTCTTAAAAGCGGAGCGGTAGTGTAATGGATAAAGTGTTGGCCGCTCACGCCAGAGATTGCAGGTTAGACCCGATGCCTCTCATAAAACAACACTCAGTTCTGGTTCTACCCAGGAAGCGGACTCGAGAGTGGTTCATATAAGCTCTGAGCTTCATCACAATCGAGCTAAAATAAATAAATATAAACTAAGTATGTGCTATATATAAGAAACTTCGATAAATGTCTGTTACAAACGTGGAAATAACAATTTTCATTGCTGGGTTGATGGTGAGGCTGTTGTTGTTGTTGTTTGGGTTGGGGGCTGTAGAGGTTGTTGTTGTTGTTGTTGTTGTTTGGGGTAGGGGCTGTAGGGGGTTATTGTTGTTGTTGTTGTTTGGGGTGGGGGCTATAGGGGGTTGTTGTTGTTGACGTTTGGGGTGGGGGCTGTAGGGGGTTGTTGTTGTTGTTGATGTTTGGGGTGGGGGCTGTAGGGGGTTGTTATTGTTGTTGTTGTTGACGTTTGGGGTGGGGGCTGTAGGGGGTTGTTGTTGTTGTTGATGTTTGGGGTGGGGGCTGTAGGGGGTTGTTATTGTTGTTGACGTTTGGGGTGGGGGCTGTAGGGGGTTGTTGTTGTTGTTGATGATGTTTGGGGTGGGGGCTATAGGGGGTTATTGTTGTTGTTGATGTTTGGGGTGGGGGCTATAGGGGGTTATTGTTGTTGTTGTTGTTTGGGGTGGGGGCTGTAGGGGGTTATTGTTGTTGTTGTTGTTTGGGGTGGGGGCTATAGGGGGTTGTTGTTGTTGACGTTTGGGGTGGGGGCTATAGGGGGTTGTTATTGTTGTTGTTGATGTTTGGGGTGGGGGCTATAGGGGGTTATTGTTGTTGTTGTTGTTTGGGGTGGGGGCTGTAGGGGGTTGTTATTGTTGTTGTTGTTGTTTGGGGTGGGGGCTGTAGGGGGTTGTTGTTGTTGTTGATGTTTGGGGTGGGGGCTGTAGGGGGTTGTTGTTGTTGTTGATGTTTGGGGTGGGGGCTGTAGGGGGTTGTTATTGTTGTTGTTGACGTTTGGGGTGGGGGCTGTAGGGGGTTGTTGTTGTTGTTGTTGTTTGGGGTGGGGGCTGTAGGGGGTTGTTATTGTTGTTGTTGACGTTTGGGGTGGGGCTGTAGGGGGTTGTTATTGTTGTTGTTGTTGTTTGGGGTGGGGGCTGTAGGGGGTTGTTGTTGTTGTTGATGTTTGGGGTGGGGGCTGAAGGGGGCTGTAGGGGGTTGTTATTGTTGTTGTTGTTGTTGACGTTTGGGGTGGGGGCTGTAGAGGTTGTTGTTGTTGTTGTTGTTGTTTGGGGTGGGGGCTGTAGGGGGTTATTGTTGTTGTTGTTGTTTGGGGTGGGGGCTATAGGGGGTTGTTGTTGTTGACGTTTTGGGTGGGGGCTGTAGGGGGTTGTTGTTGTTGTTGTTGATGTTTGGGATGGGGGCTGTAGGGGGTTGTTGTTGTTGGTGTTGTTGTTGTTGGTGTTTTCTCTGTGTGCTATTTTTTTTATAATTGTTGTTTATCTATTTGCTATAATGATACAGCATATCTAATACAACATACCTTATATTTAATAAAACATATTTTAGTATTTCATCAAATGGAAGTAAACTAGTAAGTAAAAGCAAACATATTTAAGCCCACATATATATATATATTCCATATAAACATATACCATACAAACATATACCATATAAACATATACCATACAAACATATACCATATAAACATATTCCATATAGATTTATTCCATATAAATTTTTATGTTTATGTATTCCTCTTTATGATTTTGATGAAACTGTGTAGGAAGTTTGATGAATGTATAGGAAGTTTGATGAAACTGTATAGGAAGTTTGATGAATGTAGAGGACGTTTGATGAATGTATAGGAAATTTGATGAATGTATAGGAAGTTTGATGAATGTATAGGAAGTTTGATGAAACTGTATAGGAAGTTTGATGAATGTATAGGACGTTTGATGAATGTATAGGAAATTTGATGAAACTGTATAGGACATTTGATGAATGTATAGGAAGTTTGATAAAACTGTAAAGGAAGTTTATGGATGTAGTACGAAGTTTGATGAATGTATAGGAAGTTTGATGAATGTATAGGAAGTTTGATGAATGTATAGGAAGTTTGATGAAACTGTATAGGAAGTTTGATGAATGTATAGGACGTTTGATGAAACTGTTTAGGAAGTTTGATGAATGTATAGGAAGTTTGATGAATGTATAGGAAGTTTGATGAATGTATAGAAAGTTTGATGAAACTGTATAGTGGGGCAATATGGTGCAGTATATTGAGAGAATTGTGCCTTTTTTGAGAAAAACTTGGCAGAAACATAGAACAAGGTTAATTGAATATGTTAACACCGAGACCCACTTCCAAAAAGGCTGAAAATCTAAGATGGCCGCAAATTTACAAATTACAAAAATTACAAATTTCACGTTTGTCCTTATATTTACAGTATTTTATGACATCTTATAACTCTTTATGACGAATATTATCAAATGATACTTATATTTAATAATTGTAATGGTTTTATTGCGACAAATTATTCTAAAAGAGAAAAAAATGAAATCTAATGGCTAAGATCGTCAAAATTAGCAAGCATTTCTATTATTTAGATATCATTTTATACTTTTGCACAACGTTTTCATCGAATTTTATAAAAAGACATGCTTGGACACGTAGGATACAAAATTGCTAAAATAATGCACAGGAAAGGTTTGTATCTATATGTAAAGTGGATGGGGTAAATCAATATGACAAAATGTAACAGCATCAGTCAATGCTAGAATAAATTGAAGATTAAATTTTATAAATATCCAACAGCTACTGTTATATTACTATGGTGTACACAATACTTTAGGCTCGGTACGTTTATATCTTTTGAAATACCATTTGTCAGCATGTAGAGAGACGGCCAGATTGGTTACCATACGTTTCCCAAGCTGTTTTTGGGCTTTGAATGGTGATAAGAAAATACCTGATAAGCTGTTCGTTTGGTGCGTTATAGCTGAGCTTTCCATATAAAGGTTAGTTACCTTAATGTGTGAACAATTCCTTTAAGGACTCATATACATTTGATGTAGTCATTGTTGGGACAAATACAAATCATTTGTTAACCACGCGGTTCAGTGGTAGCAACGGACCCATGGCCATGTTTCGCAATCGTAGTATAATAAATAAGCGTAAACTAAACTTAAACTACATATCGCTCTATAAATGACATTACACCTTTATGGATTCGTTAGAGAAAGTAGTGAATATAGTTTCAAATGCCTTATTGTTCCTGGTTTCCCCTGCTCTATAGTTTTCCTTTCCCACTAAACAATGATGAAGTTTGGTCACACACTGTGAATGTATGAAATGCTGGCAGGGACCTCATCCTCTCTCTATCAAGTTGATATGAAACGGTATGCATATGAGAAGTATCTTCTAGTTCCAAATTCCAACCCGATTCACACTCAAATCAGTTTGTCAACATAAATCTAATACCAGGATATATATATCAGCTGCTTTCTATCATGACCTTTTATATACATTTAGTGGCAGACCATATCTGTGATTGATTGAAACACATAAACAACATGCACCTATTATTGTACAGACTGGTCAGAAATTCGTTCTTGTTGTCATCAACCACAAGAAATGCGTCCCGGAAGTTTGGAGCTTCACATGGCTTTCTATGTATCCCATTTCCTATCGTAGATCCTGTTAAAAACTACCATGCACATACTCATCCCTACCAATCTGCTTACATCGGAGAGTTCTCTTCTTAAACTTAGTTTTAACACATTTTTATCCCCAGCCACCGCTCTTGGAGTGGAACATGGTGATATAGAAATGGGCTGCGTCCGTCCGTCCGTCTGTGCTTCCGTGTGTCCGTGCATCCGTGCGTCCCCTGCTGTCCACTCCTTCAGTTGTGATTGGAATTTTAAATAATTTAGCACAAATGTTCACTAGGACAAGATGCGAATGACTTGGGTCTGTTCATCAAAGGTCAATGTCATAGCTCAAGATCAAGTGTTTAAAAATACTTTGCGCCTGTAAACAACGTATAACAGGTACAGACTTTCATATAATTCGTTGATATAACTGATCTGTTTAACTGTCAACCAGCCGTCTAGTCGATAAAGTGGAATAGGCAACTAGGCGTACAGTATTGAAGTGAATTGACAAAAGCTGTCGGTTTTTAATAAAAACACAAAAATAGGCAGAAACCAATACAAGTCCTCGATAGGGAAGTGATTTTTCTGCAAAAAACATCTAAGTAACAACTGCACATATTCGTGGAACACCTAATTTATCCTCATTTGATTGCAGCAAAATCCTCGAAAAACGTGTAAAAACAGGGATCACCATGACGTATTTTGATCGATAACAAATCAGCGTAAGTAAACAACACTGCACTGAAACGGGAACAATTGTGAGAAACTTGTATGCGCAGTAAATTGTGCTTGTGATCTCCCTTGCTTACAAAAAAATCATAGATGATGATAAAAAAATCATATTTTGACAAACATCTCTCTCCCCCTTCAAATATTCATTTCATTTACGAAGATCAAAGGGATAATAAATAAATAAAATAAAATTAAGAGACAAACAAATATACCTTACAACACGAGTCATATTTTAAAATAATTGGATACGACATTAAAATGAAACCTGATTTCGTTTCCCATTCAGCACGAATCGCCAGTTTGTATGTACCCACTTAAACTTCGGAAAATGCTTTATCATTCATCAATATGACTGTCGGAGTTATGTCCCTTCCCCATTCATCAACAGTTTTGTTTTTTAATATTCAATATATAAACTGAAGTAAATGAAACATTTATGATGATTTTTCATATTTACCTAGTTATGACAGATAGGGATATTATCGTTTTTATTTAAACTCTCTAATAGACACGCACCGTGTATATATCTAGACAGAGACATACTACGTGTATATCTATATATCTAGATAATACCATGTCTTGTTTTATTATTGTTTTAGTCATATTTCTGTTATCATTGTAACTGGCCAATGACAAATGTCTTGCCAAGTTGCTAATAAACGTTAGAACTTCGAAACTATATTAGGACAGACAGGAGTAAGTTTGGCATTCGTTAATATATAACACCAAACAAACCCACCTATTGCAGATTTACACCAAACCAACTCTTACCTTCTCAATGTTGAAGAGTTACACTTTTTAATATCGAAAGACGAAAAACGAAAATCAAACTAATTACTAACTGTTTCAGGTTAGCCATGTCTCCCTCACCCTAACCTTCCATCAGTCTGGAACATGACTCTTGTAAACTGTTTAAATGAATCATATTTCATATCATATTCATGTGCATATATGTAAAACAAATGTTACATATTTTTCTTCAGCTTTTATCGATATTATAAAGAGAAAAACCTGCGAAATATCAATTTAATCATGCTCCACTAGTTTTATGAAAAAAAGTCAATGATTAACGAAATATGAAGTTTCATCTGGAGATAGGTGGCGATTAATGCCCTCATATGGCTATATGTTCGTAAATGTTAAGACTGATTGGATGCGTCAACATGGGTAAACTTCTATTTCAACAATGCATTGTGCGCCTTTAAATATATCATACTTCAATTTGTTCATTCACATGACCTCTGCGCGTGAGTTTATCATCTGAAATAAATCTGACGCGGAGAGGAGCAATTGAAAGTGCAATAAAACTGAATATGTCTTAAAATGACAAAAGGTAACCTGTCCCGGAATGATAAATAAAACGCAATGTGTGCGGATTATATGGCGTGACTATAGCAATAAGAATTTTAATTAAACCTGTGCTATTGCTTTATAGCGTACATCTGTTGAAGATTAGCGAAATAAATGCTATTTACGTCGCAGTACTGTCACCTTTTGTTCCGGCAGTACCACGGTGGCTAACCGAATCGTTGTATCCTGTATTGCTCCTTGCAGCTAAAAACTACAGAATCTGTCACGAATAAGATAAATGTTTAGTTTATCTGATAAATGAGGATAAACTGTTAAACAATGGCATCAGATAAAAATGAAAATATAGAACAATCACGTGATCCGGGAGTGAAGGTAATTAAATAATAATAAAAGTACCAAAGCTTTTGATGACCGGAAAATACTCAAACTGTCAATATTCAATAAAATATTCAGTAGTGATAAAAGATAAAAATAATAATAATATTATTAATGATAATATTGATTAACAATGATATTATTAATAATATGATAATAATATGAGAATGTATTATGGAATGATGAATATTCAATAAAGAAGTATGCAATAGTTACCATTGATGGATATCATGCTTGCTTAGCTAAGTAAATATTTAAAAACTTCAAACATACATAAATGTACAATGAGTTAACATATTAGCGGGGCGTTAGTGCAGTGGATATAGTTCTGGCTGCTCTCGCTAAATGTTGCGGGTTCGATCCCCATGACGACTCAATACTCAGTACCGTTTTTACACTGAAAGCGGACTCGAGAGCGGTTCATAACAGTTTATTCTCAATCGAACTTAAATAAATTAGTATACACAAACCTAGGTGTCTAAACATTAACGCTTTCAAGTATATACATGTACTTGGAAATGTTTCTGAAACTCGGCTCTTAACACCAAAGTCTCGTCATCTGTTGGTGTGAGTTTTAATCACTGTTTTCAATCATAGTCATTAATTATCGTCATCATCATCGATAACCATCATCATCATCATCATCATCATCATCAGCAACAGCAGCAGCAGCATTATCATCATCATCGCCATCATCATCACTATCATACGTCATTCATGACATGTAGCAAACTTACAAACTATCAGTTTGATAGACAAAGAGGCACACGTTCACAGCGTAACATGCATTAACATATTTTTACGAATCAGTTCTTTCTTGTCCTGAAGTGATAAATTAAATAAGTGAAACAAACGTCTTCAAACATCTATTCTAAAACTGCTTAACAACTTTGTGGTTCAGCAAATAACGTGTTAAGTATGGCAAAAAAATTTGAAAAATACATTGGCGACTGTTGGGCTTATCAAATAATGGCGGGTCTAATCTAATACGGAAATGCTTCATTACTCAACCCGCGTCGAATTCAATCAAACATGTTTATTTATTCATCGTTTATGTTCAGATGCGCGATTCAAGTGTTTGGTTTCATAATGGCATTTTGGACGTATTCATGCCGTGTTTTATTTTGTGCTGCGTGCAACATGAATTGAAATGTAATATGCAATTATTTGAATAATGTTATCTAATCTATTAAGTGTTTATTAGGTGGAAGGTATTTACAAGTAATGTTTTACACGTCATTTTTTTATAAATACTTGAATTGAAATGCACACTATTTTGTGAAAAATGTTGATGTAATATAAAATTGCAAAACATCTTATCATTTAAATTATTTTGATTTTGATCTTCATGTACCAGTGATTTGTTAATAACTGTACTTAGGCTAGCAGCGGATTAGCGAGTTGCAGCACCGGAAGCTCGCATATAGCTGATGATATTTACGTGACGCAATTGCGGTGAAGTGAGTCAAACAGAAAAAACGCAAGTATATACAAAAATAAGTGGACCGTGTTACTGTTTTTTTTTCTGAAACTGCAGCGTATTTTCAGTAAGAACTTTGCGTACAGAGGTAATCAGACGAGAATTTGTGATAGATAGTAAATATGAATACCTGGAAGCAGATCACATCTGGATTATTTGTGATAATTATTGGGGTAAG